>VRYO01001717.1:2543859-2574508 GCA_009812075.1 Sialia sialis | reverse complement strand
CTTCTTTGCTCTCAGGGGGGATCATGGATAGAGCTGGGGCAGATGAAGCCCTAGGATTCATGTAAAGCATGAAGAAGTCCCAGCCACTGTTTTCCTGGTTGTGACTGGAGGAGCTGTAGATTTATCTGAGGAGGACCATGAACCTTTTGACCCACTGCTCCTCCTCCTATAGCCCCACCATGTGTCCTGGAGAGCCTCTTCTGCTTCACAGGAGCAGCTCCCAGAGAGACATGGCCCTGCTCTGTGCCCTTGGCACATCAGGTAAGAAGTAAATGAGGGTAATAATTAAAGCCTGAGTGAGGCAAGAGCCCTGACAAATAAGGGCAAGCAGGTAGCAATCCCAATTAGTTTGCTGCTGGCACAGCACTGTCTGGCTGCTCCTGCTGTCCCCATGCTGTGCTGTGGGGACAGGGCAGTGAGAGGAGCCAGGGGACAAGGGAGAGATTTTGAGGTCAGATCCACTTCACTTCCCTCTCCTTCATCCCCACAAGCACCTCACTGGCATGATGGGATCCTCTGATTCCCAGAACCAAGCCCCACAAACCAGGGGCAGCACTTGGACAGTGATGGCTGCAGAAGCCTTTGGAGCTCCTGGGATGACGGTGGCTGCTCTGGGGACAGTGTCTGCAGCTCCCAGCTCATGATGGGGAAAAAAGGGGCTGGCAGGGGAAAGAAACACTGCATTTGTGCATTAGTGGCATGGGCTTGACTTGCTGTGTCTTACCCCACCCTTCCAAGATGAATTCCCACCATGGCTCAGACCCGACAAGGAGACATCCCCAAGGGCAGCAGAGCCCCTCCAACTGCCCATCCCCAGCTCCAGCTGCTGAATCCCATCTCCGAGGGTGATGCTGGCTATTAGAGCTCTCAGCTAGAAATCTCATTGCTCCCAGACACCCCAGCAATTTCAGATCATCTGCTCTTGGCATGAAATAAAGAGCATTAAAGGCAAAATTACCACTGAGTGCCGTGCTGACCCAGCAGCAGCCAGACTGAGAAGCCAGCTGAGCTCCCAGAAGCCAGCTGGATTGGTGAGAGGAGGAAGGAGGTGGAAAAACCCTGAGCCTTGGTGCTGCAGGATTGTGGGCAATGGTACCAGAGATGTGGACCAGCACAGCCACTTGCAAAGCCACTCAGTGGCAAAACCAAACCCTGTCAGTGGGTTGTGAGAAGGAAAGACGTGGCCCATCCCACCCTCTGGGCCTGGCTAAAGGCTCCTCTCACATGGGTGTCTCTTTGAAGAGCAAAAGGAAAGCAAAACCAGGATCAGAACATCAAACAGAGCTCCTGCCCAAGGGGAGGAGAAGCAGAAGGTCTTTCCCTGAAGCTTGACCCTGTCTGTACCAAGGGCCTCTCCTTGGGCTTGGGTAGCCGAGGATGTGAAGTCTCTCTATCCCTCTTCACCCCGAAAGAGGACTCCTGATGTGCTCTCCAGTCCCACCCATGTGGGATGGCTGAGGCTCCTCCCTGTCTCTGTGCCCCAAGGGAGTGACAGCACAGGCTGAGGAGAGCCACCAAAGGTCATCCTTCCAACCAGCCTGCTCCCTGCCTGCCCTAAGGCTCTGCCAAAAAGCCTCTCATGGCATGGCTGTGCTTGGCTGCTCCGGAGCCGTGCCTGGCCAACCTGACTCCACCTCTAACCCCTGGGCCACCCTGCCCTCAGCTTGGTCTCAGCCCCACCACACATCCAGTTAGCCAGGTAAAGTGGAGGCTTTTCCTGGCTTCTGAAAGCCCACCTGGCCCCTGGCAGTGGAGCTTGTCCTGCACCCAAAGAGGTGATGCCTTCTTGCTCACATCCTTGAGATAGAAACCACAAGGGCAAGGTGCACAGCAGCCAAGAGAGGTCTGCAAAACATCTGGAAGCACTTGAAAGGAACTGGTTTTGAGAGTTGACTTGCAAAGCTCTTCATGAAATTGTCAGTGTTACCAATAGCTGTGTTCATGATCCAAGTAGCTCTTCTTTTTAAGAGTAATTTACTACAAGAAAATACATTTTTCTTTTTTCCCTGGAAAAAGAGCTTTTCAAGTAAAAAATATATTTAAGGAAGATTCTGATTCAAGCCTTGCTTGGGCAGTTGTCATCACTGAGGCCAGCATGTTTTCCTTCACAGGCCCAATTCTGGGTAAAGTATCAGGGCAGGAGTGAAAAGTGAAAACCCAAGGGGCAACCCATGCCACATCCCAGCATTAAACCCCAACCGAGCATGTTCTCCCTCCAACACCCAGTGCCATTTGCCCACACACTGCTAACAACAGATGTCAGCAGTGATCCAGGCTGTGCTGCAGCTCTCCCACTCTGCCCCCACCATCCCAGGAAGGAGCAGCAGCACGAAGGAGCCTGTTACCTGCTCGTACTTCTCCAGCTCCGTGTGGTAGATCTGTCGGATCTGGGACAGTTTGGCTCTGTAGTCAGAGTGCTCCACTGAGTTGTCTGAGCCGGCTCCTCCGGAGGCAGCGGCGGCGGCGGCAGCAGCGGCTGAGCCCCCTCCTTTTTCGGGGCCCGCCACCCCCTCGGCCAGGAGCATGTTGTCTAACCTCATCAGCTGGGGGTCCGTGGGCTCCTCCTCCTGTGCCCCCCGGATGCTCAGCACTGCAGGAGACACAATGGGAAGAGGAAAGGCTGAGTTACACTTGGGGCTTAACTCAGGGAGGCTCGTTCTAATGCCTTCAGTTTGAGCTTTCACATTTTCCAGGTTCTGTACTGCATTAGTGTGTGACTCTGAACTCCATATAAAGTGTTAGCAAGTTCTCCTCACAGCTCAGTCACACAAAACAATCCTTTTCCGGCCCAAAAACGAAGGACACCATTGCAGCTTCAAGCCTAAAAAGCAAATTGAGGAGAGCAGTCTCAGAGGATGGGACTGTTAACCCCAATATGGAAAATGGACCAAAACTTATAAAAACTCATGACCAGGATCCATCTTCAGCAGAGCCACAGCCAGGCTCTTGCACTGCCCAAGCCTTTGAAGGGCTTTTAATAAATCCCTGCTTTATTCCTTTAACTCTGTCTAGCCTCTGTTCCAGGTCAGCCTCTTCAGGCATCAATCCCAAGCTGGACTGATCCTATGAGCAGGGGTTTTCTTCCTTCCCAACAGGTTTCCCAACAGGCACCCTGATGCTCCAAGTACTCATCACCAAGCTTGGCTTCACTCATCACTACTCGGCTTCCAGGGACACTCCAGCACCCTGCCCCTCTCCCTGCCTCTTCCCTCCTTCCTGCAGGACACAAATAGGGCAGAACTGGCAGTGAGCTCACCACAGAGCTAACCCAGAGAGCCATGCTTTCTGCTTGAGCAAGCAGCAAAAATCCTAGCAACAGCAACCCAAAACTCAATAAATGTACCCATGCTTGCTGCTGGAAGCAATAGGGACCATACCCTGACTCAAGCATGGGATGGGAAGTTGGAAATCTCTAGCCCTGATCTCATCTTGCTCAGGGGTCCTCTCCTGTCGCCCAACATGTCATTTACATCAACCCCACATGGCAGAGAAAGACACACAGAGCCCAGGGCAACTGTGCATTCATTTCCACATCTTGAAATATGGACTTTAGAGAGGGCTTGAGGTTCCTGCTTTCAGCCATGCACTGGGAACATAAATAAAAAACTGTATGAAATAGGTTTTATTCTTGGAAAAATGCCTTTTCTTTAAGAATCCAGTTGTTCCACTGATGTCTAAACCACACCGAGAAAAGGAGCAACGACGAATTAATCCCCCCAGAGTGACTCTTCAAAAAGAGAATCTTCCTCCCATCTTGCCTAAATTACTGCACCAAGCAAAAGTTCTCCTATGGGGGCTGTCCTGGAAAAACACGGGAGCATCCCAACAGCTTGGGATGTCCCATGTCTGAAAAATGGAGGTTCCCTTTGTGCTCTCCCCATGTTCCCCTCCATGGTCTGTGTTTGAACATGGAATGTGAGATTCCCACATGCACAGCTGCCTAATAAACGACATAAATAAAATAAAATAAAGCCTTGATGAGCAAATAAAAAAAAGCGTTTCCTAAGGGAAAACAATCGTATTTCCCCATCTCATCTGGCACAGGGGCTCTGAGCACATGAGCACACTCACTCTGCACATCCAGAGCTGGGAAATGTTGTGAGTTTTGATAAAGCTGTGCCCGCTGACACCTGAGATGAATTTGACCCCCCCCCCCACCAATCCACAGCACAAACAAGAGCAAGTGATTATTCCTGCCATTTGAAATAAAATAGTAGTGGAAGATCTGTTAGCAGCAAGAAATAAAATCAGCAGTTAAAAAACCCAGCAACCACTGGGCATGGTCTTCCCCTCCCTGCAATAAGTTAAAGATATGGCTATTATCAGTACAAAATTGAAGTAAAGGACCCTGTTGAGAGGTTTGGTTAAGACTAAAAAGAGCTTTTTAAAAAAGTCTCAAAGCCTACTGAAATTACTATTCTCAGGACATTTCACTCATTCATTTAATTTTATTTTATTCATACATTTGGATCTGTTATTCATTCATGCATTTATTGGCATTTTTTTGCGATTAAAATATGCACTGTCAACAGAGGTGGGAAGGTGGGCAGAAAAAAAGCCCAAGAACAGTAAAACTGGAATTAATAATAAATAATTCTATGCTAGGGAGGATTATTTCTATGTGTAGGAATGAGGGCAGAGTGCCAAATTTGAAGCTGAGCCCTCAGGAGACAGGACCAGAATCTCTCCCCTCCACGGGAGGCTTCCCATGGCACCCAGCCATGATAAACAGATCCAAGGGGAGAGGACAGATTTCATCAAGAAAATGGTTTGGGGTCTATGGTCCATAAACTGAAATATGAGGCAAAAGTAGCCAAATCCCTTAAAAAGAGAAGAGGAAAGTTGACAGGATGTAGCAGGGAGAGAGACCTGCTGTGAAAATAAAGAGAACAAATTCCTATTCTTCCAGGACGAAAAAAAAGAATAAAAATCAGTCAATTAAAGTAGATCAAAAGCCCAAATACAAAAGGAAAGCAACACAGGTTAAAAATAAAAAAATATATTGAAAACCACCTCAAATAAACAAATCAAAAGCTGAGTTGCCAAAACAGGCGCATCTGGATTTCAAAAGAGAAATATTTTTAGATTAAAAATCTCAGGAATCATTGACCTGACAGGTAGGCACAAGTGATTAATTAGTTTATGTTTAGAGAGCTGCTTCCTGATGAAAAGTGCTGTGTATTCCTGAGAGCTTTATTCCTGTACCACACACACAGACCAGCACCCAATGGAGGAATTGTGTCCCCCACAGCAGAGACCTGAACCCAGCCTGGGCTTGGCTGCTGACTCAGAATAAAGCCTGGGAGTAAATAAATGGAAAGGCCCATGTGTCTAAGCAGGACTGATGCTGCTTATTTATCCCTGAAAGGCTGTGCTCAGCCGTGGAGAAGACAAAATGATTATTTAAAAGCTCCTTTTTTATCTTCCCAGCGCTGGACCCAGCTCTGACACACCTCCTGCCAGGATGCCTGGGATGTCGGGCTCCTTGGCAGCTCCCACCCTCCAAACTGTCCTCTGTGATGGGATGAGGCTCTGCTGGCAGGGGGGGTGGTTGGGAAGGGTTTGGCAGCAAAATAATTTTTTTTTTTTTTCTATTTTACCCAACCTGTAGTGCCTGGGCAGCTGGTGGCAAAAGAACCCTGCTCTCTCACTAAATTAAAATAGAATAAATGAAGCAGAATGATCCTCAGTGGTCCAAGGGGCTACAGGCATGTAGGCACTCAGATCCCCTATTTCTGCTCCTGATTAAAGAAAGCCGGCGGAGGGAAAGGGAAGAACAAAAAGAAAGATAGTGACTGGCAGCCAGGGAGGAGGAAAATTCCTGCAAGACTTTCTGTCCTTGGCTGCTTTCCTGCTGCCTCTGGAGCCGTGCTGTTTGCCACTAGATGGTGCTCAGCCCTCACCCAGGTCCCCTGCTGATCAAAACGCGTTTTTAGATGTAAATACACACACACAAAATACTTTTATATCTATACGTGTGTGTTATATATATATATGGGTGTGTTTTAAAAGTAAACCCAAGACATGTGCGCTGTCCCCAGCCCAGCTTGGATGTGGCTGTCCCAGGCTCAGCATCCCTGGTGGCAGCAGTGGGAGCACCTGGGGACCACAGAGCCACCAGCCTGTGGTCCAGGCCACCAGGGTGGCTCACAGAGACCCATTCCAGCAGCTGGGAAATGGCTCCTTCTCCCTTCCTGAGGCAGGGATCACAGCCACAAGGTTCAGAGGACATCAACATGGGCTCCGTGGAGTGGCTGCAGTGCAGGACATGGCAAGTGGTGGCACAACTCACTTAGAGAAGTAGGTGAGAAGACAAAGCCAAAACCAGCTCCTTGGCTCTTTGCCTGCCCTGCAATTCAGGAACACAGGATGGAAAGTGTCTTGAGCCACCAAAGCTCGCAGATGCTCCAAGATGCTTCCCATGATGTCTTCAAGAAGCAGCTACAAAGCAGCTAGCTCCATGCTCACATGCACCCCACATGTCCCCACAGCCTGGCACCTGTGCCTGGTGTCCCCTCAGGTCATGCTATCCACAGCCAGGATGGGGGGCACAGGGCAGGAGAAAGAGCCCTTGGCAGACACCTTTGGAACAAACGCCACTCTGGGGACAGCCTGGGGCTGTGAAGACACCTGAGAAATCCACAAAGGAGGGTACCGGACTCCTCTGGTACTCCATGCCACCACCTCCTACTTTATTTACTCCATTTTAATGGGAGCATTTTTCCAAAGGAATCTGAAAAGCACAGGTGCTGAGCACACAGTCACCTCTCTACTGCAAGGCCACACCAAAATACTTCCACTTAGCAATTCTTTCCTCTTCACCCCTTCCAAACCCTCCAAATTAGAGGTGTGCAGGCAACAGAGACAGAACTACATCACAAAGGCAATCAAACATGCTGGGGGTGATGGCAGAAGCTAAGCAGGAAACTGTGGCTTAGCAGTGACAACTGCAAAGGACCTTCCAGCTCCATCTTTCTTCTATAAAGGGCAATTTATCCCACTGTGGTCAGTGCCTTCAAGCTGAGGAGATGTGGGAAGCAGGGCCAGACTCCACACAGCCCCTCACAGGAGGATTCAGGGTGTGGTGATGATGCTAACCCAGGTTATGATGATGAAGGAATGGCGCCACAGAGCCAGCACAGCTCTTTCTCTGCTGACTTCAGCAACCAAAAGCAGGCTCCCGTGGAATTTCTGTCACTGTCTGGTTGAGATTCCCTCTGATGACACGAGCTGGCAGTTCCTCTGCAGCCCCATTTGCCGACACCACCAGCCAAGGGCATTTAAACAAACCCACCCTAGAGAGGAACCTGCTGGGTGGTTTGAATGAGTCCAGGAGGAGCACTCACCCTCCTGCCCACGCTCAGCTGCTTCTGGGTTTGATCATGGTTGTTTCTGCCCATTCCCAACTTGCTGAACTGCCTTTCCAGGGGGACGTTTTAAAGGAGAAGGAGATTTCAAGTAAATGATTGCAACTTATCGAAAATAATGTGCTACTTAGCATCGGAGACAAGCATCCTGGCAGGCAGAAATGGGAAGCAGTGCTGGAACAGATGGGAGTAATTACGTTGTGATTTTCAGAAGGGTTTTCTTTCCTGCCTCCACTGTGCCTGGATGTACTGGGAGGAAGGAACAACCCACCCAAAAATGGGGTTTGGGGAGAGGCGGACAGAAAACTCCTCTTGTCAGGCTGTGAGGTGTCACTTTCTCATGGGGAAACCAGAGGTGTCCACTGCTGGTGGAGCACTTCTGGCTGCTCTCTCTGTCCTCTCACACCTCAGGTGGGTGAGACTGCCCCAACAACACCTAACACAGACACCAAGGTGTACCCAGATCCTTTCCTGGAACAGTGGCTGCCTGTAAGAGGGGTGTGGAGAAGGCAGAGGTGGCAGATTCTCCCTGGGAACCCCAAAACTCCTGCACAGGCCCACGCAGCAAACAGCATGGCTTTGAAACACACCTGAGATATCAGCTCTCTTCCAGCTTTTTGGGATTTAGGATTGGCAACATCTTCTTGGGGAGAGCTTCAGGGGTCGCATGAGCTCACTGGAAAATGCTGGGTTTTAAATGTTTACTTTACAGTTCCAGGTCTTGACAAAAGCCAGCAAACACAGAGACAGCTGTGATGCCAGCAAATGCCTCTCCTAACAAAACCAGTAACCAATCACTTTATTTTAAGCCTCAATCTTCACTGGAGCCTGAGACTACATTTGTGAAGGCTGAGGATCAAGAGACTGAACTTGGGGCAAGGATGCTCCCACCTGCCCCATAGCTGAGGACAATTCCATGTCCATCTTCCTCACACTCGTAATGTGTAGTTGCAACCAAGTCAGGAGAACTGGGGTTTGCTTCCTTGGCTGATCCACAGGCTTGAGCTGTCTTCCCAAATCTCCTCTGTGCAGAGAAGTTGCCAGACTCCATGCACCCACCTGAACTCTTGGCTTTTCCTCCTATCCAAGTATATCTGCAGCCTACTTTCTTCTGAAACAGCAAATCCCACACAGCAAGGAAAACCCAGAGTCTTGGATCCTACCACAGAATCCTGGAATGGTTTAGGTTGGAAGAGATTTCAAAGATCATCTCATTCCAACCCCCTGCTATGGGGAGGGACACCTTCCACTACCTCAGGATGCTCCAAGCCCTGTCCAGCCTGTGCCAGGGCCTCACCACACTCACAGTGCTCTCTTTAAACACAAAGTTGCCTTCAATATCCAATGCTCAGAAGAAATGAATTCCCAGAGCCTTTTGGAGGTTACTAAAGCACCCCTAGCTGGGTCTTCACACAGTGCCCACCTTGAATGGGAATCACAGTCTTCAAAACAAAGGTGGAACACTTCTCAATGTCACGTAATCACAGGAGTTTTAAACCTTGGTTGAATATATTCACCATGTTGACAGTAAAGCCACTGAGAAAATTAAAGTCAAAATGCAATTACCTATTTCCAACATAAATAGAAGCTGGAATTTCTAAATACACAGATACGTGCCCTTTCAGGGAGCAGGAATTAAGAGAAGCTCTTAATTTTATTTTCTTACAATTGACATTAAAGTTCCCCTCCTCACTTCAACCTTTCCAAAACTTACAAATGGATGAACAGATTTTTGCTCAAATTTTCCAAAACAGGCTGCCGTGAGATGAGGCATGGAAAAATTCAGCTGGCAAAATGGCTTTTTGTGCATCTACTTATTTTATTTATTTCCCAGCAAAAGGAGGAACTCTGTGAAACCGATGGGCCGTTTCTGTCACCAATTTTCACTGTCTAAAGCCATCAAATAAAACAAAAAATCCCAGTAACAAATCAAGAGAGAGGCTTGTACCCGTAAGCACTGCAAAGCCACCCTGGATCATTGTAAACCCACCTCTTTACCCAAAACAGGAGTGTCCTTCAGGGCTCTTTGGAAACAAAGCAAAGAGATGCTTTCAAAGGTAGAGAAATGTCCCTGTGGTCCATAAAACTGTGATAAGATACTCCCACAGAGACAGGAGCAAGTCACATCAGTTCAGAGCAATGGTCCTTGTGGTCCTCGAGGTCAGTCCCACCCATGGCCAACAGGCCCAAGTGGAGACTCAGCCAAGATCAGCAACAGAAGCATCAGATGCTCAGGGCAGCAGCACATCCCCCAGATCCCTCCTACTCACCACCAGTTTGGAAACCTGCATCACAACTCATATTCAGATCAATCAAAACTGCTTCCTGAATCAAAAATGAAATCTCCTCCCACTTCATTTTAATTTACTCTCTCTCTTTCTTGTTTAAATAAAAATTTGGGTCAATTTCAAACCAATTAAACTGCTTTAAAAACGTAACTTTGAAAAATAGCAACTTCTCATCTTTCTGGGGGGAAGTGTCTAAATTATTTGCTGAATCCAACATAATTAAAAAAAAAAAAAAAAGAAAAAAAAAGGCTGCATTTCCCTCAAACCTTAACTTTGGGGTGTAGAGAATGGAATTTATCACATGCCAAAAAGTTTCTCAGCTCTCAGCAGCAGCTCTCCATCACTTCAGGAGGATGCAGCTTGGATGTGCCACAGAAGCTGCAGAAGAGAGACGCTTATTTCATAGTGCTGGCAAAGACTTTGCACCAGTTTTCTCCTAACCCCACCCCAAATGCCAAATAAGTTGCCACAGCCAGCGAGGATCTGGCAGCAAAACGATCAAAAGATCTGGAAAATTATTACTAACATATTATGTGGAAAAAATATTCCCCCTCCCCCCCTAAACTGGACAATGATCTAAAATACCCAAAAAAATAAAGCGCAGTGTTGCTGTGATTATTGAAAACCAGATTCTCTGCGAAATGTGACTCTGTGGGGAAGCTAAATGAACACAGATGAGCTTGTCTTTCCAGTCCTTCCCTGCATCCTGCTCCTGCTGACCAGTTTAGCTCCTGGCCAGTAACCGAGCCTGCTATGGAAACTTCTGACACCAGCCCCACACACCCAAGTTATTGCTAGGGTTGACTGTGGCTCAAATTTAAATATTTTCTGTTTTTCTCCTTGCAGTCCTGATGTCAAAACCCATGTTTCCTTGTGGATGCTTTGCTGCAGGCTGGTGGGCTTGGGCAGCAAGGCTCCCCAGCTGGAATTTTCACATACTCATTTGGGGACAGGCAGCACCTCTCGCACCACACACAGACGGTTGAGCTGAGCGTTTAGCAGCAGAAAACAGGCTGGAAGTGCTTCCACACACTAAAGACAAGGCAACTAGAGCCTAACACCCCACCAATGGACAAATCACCTTTTGCCCTCCCACTTACAGCAGCTTCAAGCCTGCTTCTGCCATGTCCCACAATATACAAACCCTCACAACTCCACCTAATTAGGCAGATCCTCCAGTAACATACTGCAAACAACACAAAAAAGCCCAGGGCCAAACTCAGGGCTCAGAGGGCTCAACACTACCTCACAGGCAAACTCTGTCCTTGGAAGAGCACAGCTCATGCACTGAGCACCTCACAAATGCCCAGGCCAGGCTCATGGGCTGAGGAAGCAGGCTGATGCTGAGGAGCAATGCTGAAGGTGGCTGGAGCAATCCCACACTCTTATCTCACAAAGCACTTTTCCCCTTCCTGAGCAGGGCAGGATGAGCAGGCTCCAGTCAGAGCCCCGAATCACAATGAATCCCTTATCTGCATGGGCAAACCCAGTACATCCCAGTACAATATATAGGATAGATATCAGGAAGAAGTTTTTACTGAAAGAATAATAAAGTATTGGAACGCTTTGCCTGGGGAGGTGGTGGAGTCACCATCCCTGGATGTGTGTAAAAAAGGCTGGATGTGGCTATAGTTTAGTTGAGATGTTAGAGTGGGGGTTGGACTTGATGATCTTGGAGACCTCTTCCAACCTGGTGATACTGTGATCTCAAACTCTCCAGCTGCTCTGACCACATCGTAAGGGACAGGTGAGAGATGGTGCACGGCCATCTCCAGCCAGCCTCCTCCACCCCACCACAGCCAGGACCAACCTCCAGCTGCTCAGAGCAGCAGTGGCAGGAGTTAAAGGAAGGCAGAGTGAGATTCATCACTGCTCGGCTGCTGGACCAGATTTGAGCAGAAGATGCGACACAGCTCACTGACCACAGGCTGGCCTGGCTCAGGGGAGCAGCATAAATCATGGAGAAAAACTTCAGTCCCTCCAAGATAGCCTGTGCCATGACTTCACCTTTTCCTGGTGGAGTTTGGGAGATGGATCTGAGTCCCCACTGCAGCACCAAAAGAACAAACGGTCACTGAGGGACAGAGTAAACCACTGTCCTCACTCAAGGAAATGAGGAGGACCTGGCGCTCCTCAGGCTCCAGGCTGGATTTGGGGCTGCCTAAACCCTGCAGGAACAAATCAGCAAACAAAGGCTGGGACTGCTCCCAGGTCAGGTCCAGCCACAAACCCCCTCCTCTGAACAGAGAGTTGGGCTGGGATCTGCGTGGCGCTTTGCATATGAATTCTGCTCGCTGAAAAGAAATGGGTTCTTTGAATGAGCTGAATCTGTTAATGAGAAGCTGGGGCCTCCAGAGCTCCTCTGAGGACAAGGGTCCCACTTAACCGCCCCAGGCCAAGCCCTGAAACCTGAGAACAAACAAAGAGAGGTTTTCTCCCAGAAGGAAGCTGCCTTTCCAGCCTGCTTCCCTCTCCAAAGGTCATCTTCCCTGGACACACTGTCTGCAAAAGGCTGCTCAATGCACACAGTGGCTGGGGCATGAAATTCCTCACTGAAAAGACTGGCAGAAGCCCAGGTTGAAAAGCTGCATTTCAGATTCCCTTCTCCTGCCATCCTTCAAATAAGATGACCTGTGAGACTGCATCCAAGGCAAGCTGGCTTGGAGCTCATCAGATGGCAATGTCCCACTCAAGTCTCAGCTTTGCTAAGTACTCTGAAGGTACATTCATTCCTGAGAGTGCTGCCACTCTGCTGCCAAGCTGATGGCCTTGCCATGAGCTAGACTGAGGATTTTGTGCGATATAGGAAAGATCTTCCAGGTCTTGGAGCCAAGTCCTTGCATGGAATACACTCTTCCCTCCCTCACTCTCTCCCAAAGTGGGCAGCACAGAACCACAGCAGACATCTTTACAAAAGCTGGGGACAGACAGGGAACTGCTCCCACTGCAGAGTGCCCTGTGGCCACATCCTGCTCCTCTGCTGCCAGGAGACTTCCCCACCTTCAATCTACAAGCACATTTTCTGCCCAGAATCACCTTCCCATTTCCAGCAGCACCACAGGAGCTGAGTGTAGCCCTTGTCACTCTTTTGCTCACTTGAAGGCAGCCTCATTCCCTGGTGCTCGAAGGATGTGGCTGCAGGAGCAGTATTTCCTCTTCTTCTGGGGGCATGAGAACAAGAGGGCAACAAAGGAGAAGGGAGAACCAACTATCAAGCAAGGATTCTCTGCACAGTGTAAAACCTCAGGGACGGGTTTTGCAGTAGGAAACCTGTGGCCCTGGCTAAGGGGAGATGGCAACCACTGCTGAGTACGAGTGGATCAGAAGTGCTACCATGGGTCACAGTCTCCTCTGAGGTTCAGCCATGGTCCAGGGTCTCTGCTTTGTGCAGCTGGACAGTGCTGATCCCTGACAGACAGGGTCTCCTGTTCCTCACACATTAGAAACCATCCCTCCACACATGCACCTCTGGCCACCCATGGCAGCAGGCAATTCAAAGCCTTCTCCATGAAAAATCTGAAAATAAGTTGTACACCTATGAGGACAAGTCAAGAGCAAAGCCAGACAAGCAATCACAACCAAAGCCATCAGAAATCCCAACTCCTGTTGTGTCCATCTGCATGCAACATACTCATCACTGGACAATTTCAGGCACCCACTTTCAGTGCTACAGATGACAACAAGATGACAGGACCACACCCAGCCTCCCTAGAGCCTGCATTCACCCAGCCCCTGGGTGTTTTGGAGTACCACAGCTCTCCAGAACTACATGTTCCTTTTAACTCCTTGCAGACCTCCCTTACACACAAGATGGAGTCAGCATCCCTGGAGGTATTTACAAGACGGGAAGATGTGGCTCTTAGGGGCAGGGTTTAGTGGTGGAGTTGAGAGTGCTCGGTTAACAGATGGACTCAGTGATCCTGAAGGTCTTTTCCAGCCTCAGTGATTCTATGATTCTGGGTCTTTCTCTCCATGCCATACATAGATCCCACCAAAACCTACCTGAATGCTCCTTTTCCATTTAGTTTCCAAGCTTGTCCTACGCACACCACCACAGAGAGGCGAGGTTTGCCCAAACCTAGACACTCCCGTGGACAAGATGCTATGCTGAACCCAGCTCCGCTGCTATCCAACGATGGCAGCAAACAAAGGAGCACATTTTCTGCACGATGCTCGCTCAGTCCCTCGCGCCACCGCGCCGACCTGCTGAGCTTGGCGTCAAACCCGGTCCTCAGGCGTGCCAGACAAAGCCCAACTCTTTGAGAGGCAACAGCCGGTCGGCAGCGTTGCAAGGCCAGAAAACAGCTCTGAACGTTCAGTTCCTTCTTTAAATAGAGGCCCCTTCTGTAAACGATCTGTTTGGACAGGAGGGAGAGTGCTGCAAGTCCAAGCGCTTGTGAAATAGGATCGGCTGCCTTCGCTCCCGCTCCATTCAAAACATGTGGGGGGAAGGAAGAAACCCAAAACTGGCAAGGCAAGACAGGAGGAGAGAGAGCCCCCACACGTCCGCGCGGCTGGGAGGGTGTGAGACGCCAGAAAAAATGGGGGAAAAACATTAAAAATAATCAATTAGTGGCATTTCTGTTTGGAAGCGCCTGCGTGTGTTTAATTATATTCCGTGCAAGAGGCTGTTGACGCAGATTTCCGTGCTGTGGGGCGGTGGTGTAACGGGATCCGGCTCTGCCTTCCACCTCGGACAACCCTGCTCAGGGTTTCACCAGGGAGCTCATCCATCCCCAGGGGCACAGGGGGCTTACACCCAGCCCCACAGCCAGGGCACGGACACGCAGCTCCCCCAGCTCCGCCGGGAGAGGCCCCGCCAGAAGCAGCCAGGAGATTAAAAAGGGAGCAAAAAAAAAAAAAAAAACAACAAAAAACCCCCCAAAAAATCTTTGCCCAACTCCGTCTGCGTCCCAGATCAAAGATCATCTCCAGCGAGGCCATCTGGTCCTTGTAAATGTAAAACCAAATTGAAAGGCCTGCCCTCACCTCCTCCGACTGCCTCGGCAATATTGCTTTTACCGGCCGGGATGGCCAAGGAGCTCGCAAAAGGCATCTGTATGTAATAGAGAGCCCCTGTGCAGCTGGGCTGGAGGCTTCCAACCCCCCTTTCTGTTAATCACCATGCAGAGGTAAATGTTTTCTTTGGATCTCCAGGGGCCCTTTTATTCCTAGAGCCTTTGGGAAGAGTCCATGGCAGCAACCCTGGGATGGAGGAGGGCTGCTCTGCATCCCTTTTTGCTTTTCTGCGGCTGCAGACCGGGTTGCTGACCCTGTCAACACTGGGAGGGAAGACAACCCCACTACCCCAAAAGCCAGGCACAACCCTTCTCGCGCAGCCTAAGCAGGCTTCTCCTACCACCCCTCCTGGCCTGGGATGCAAAGAGGGACACAGAGCTCGGTAAATGAACAGCTAGAAAGAGGACTGAACTAAGCACTTCCAAAACGGGGACATCTGAGCCAAAAATTCCTTGTGAGAAACCCCACCACTGCCAACCCTAATACTCCAAGCTCGACTTGAAAGGCAAGCGGGATCCGCTATCGAGAGAAGAAAGCTACACCAGAGACGTCGCGGGCAAAGAAGAGGCAGCTTGAGGAATTCTTACCCATCAAGCTTTATTGTGTTATTCCAACTAAGCACAGACAAAAAGACAAATCTCAGCTCCCTACTTTCATTTATAATTGAACCCAGTCCAGAAGGATGGAGCAAGTACCATCTGTAATGCAGAGTGCATTAGCAGCCGGCAGAATGAAATATTCAAATTACTGTAGGCTACCTCGCATTTCAATGACAGGGTTACAAAAACTTGACTTGTAAGTGGAGATTGGACTGGAAGAACAGAAAGTTTGTTTCTCCAGTGCATGAATTAACCTAACAAAATGTTACTTTCAAGAAAAAAAAAAGCATTTGCATGGGTAATTCTGCTACATATCCCAACAGGCACATGAGAAAAAAAAAAATTATTCTATTTCACTATCCTAATTGATATGTTGTCCAGGGAGATGAAAAAACTCCTGTTAAAAAGGGCAAGGCTTTTCCTTTAGGCTGAAGGCATTGAATAAACAGACCTAGGTGTGCACAGCACTTAGAGGTGCCGTACATAGGGATGAGAGACAGCAGGAATGGGCATCCCTGGGCTGTGCTGGTGCAATACCTGCATGGGCTGCAGCCTTGTGATGTGTTGCACCATTTGAGTATGCAAATCACCCCTCGATTTTCGTGCTTGTGCCTGTGCTGGGATCCATCCGTTTTGATATCGTTAATCAGGGCTGCCGAAAAGCCTGACACAGTAAGTGGCTGTAGCCCCTAGCAGTAGTCAAGATAGAGTGACAGGCTCCATTTAAGATGTCACAGCATATAATAAAGTGTAAAACTATACTTAAAATAAACGAGATAGAAACAATAAACTTGACTCTGGGTTTGAACTTTCTGAGAGAGCAGCAGAGAGATGTGAACACGTGTGTGTGCAAACAGGCATGAGCCCGGGGAGGCTGGAGGGGACGGTCCCCTACCAGCCTGCTGCCCAGGTGATGGCAAGTGGAGCTGCCTCCTGCATCCTCCAAAGCATCCCAGCTTCTCAGCAAGCCTAACATGACATGCAGTCTGCATTTGGGACATCTCTGGCATTTCTGGACATGGATGTAAAGAATGAAGAGGAGGAGGAGGAGGAAGACAAGGAGTCATAACTGGGATTTGTGAGGGACTGAGGGGATGGCCAGGTCATGATGGGCATGTGGGTCCATCAAGGAGAACACTGAAGAACTGAGATTTGCTTCCGGCAGCTTCCCAGGGAAGAAGGTATTTACCCACCTGAATGGAGATTGGGACAAGCCATTCCAAATTACTCTTCCATCCTGGGCACCCAGGGAGCATCACGAGCTCCTGGCCACGCTCCCAGGATGTCCCTCCTCTCTAAGTTCACATGGTAATGCCAGGATGGGATGGAGAATCAGCAAAGTCCTCAGCATCTCCATCCTGGGCTTGGCCAAGTGCCCCAGGACCAGGAGCCACAGCAGATGCTGGAGCCCCTCCTTGGCAAGATGAGGCTCAGTCCTATGCAAGGTGGCAATGGGTGGAGGATAAAAAAAAAAAAAATCCCCATTTCACTCCCCAAATAACATCTCCACACCCCAAAACCTCGTGCGTGCCTGACAGCAGCTCTCGGTGCTGAGACAAACCAGTCGCTCTCTGTCCTGCTAAGCAGTTAAATTAGAGAGTATTCAATTAATAACAGCTGAATATTCTGTCACATTTAGGAAGATGTATGGTAAGACAAGCGAGTTGTGATGTCTGTGACAGAAATGATAAAAGTTCTCCCGACACAGCCTGGCAGATACTTGGCTGGAGGAACCGCTTGCTCTCATGGACTCCAACGTCAGCACAGACACCAGGCCCAGCGCCTCCTTCAAAGGAGGCACACTCCAAACTGCATGGGAGAACCGCTGCCAAAATGGCTCACAGGCAGCTCCGTCCCGCCCTCCTTCTGGAATCCATCTGAGATGCAGGGAGGAGACCCTGCAGAAGACCTTGAGCAAGAAAGGTCCGAGGCAGCGTCTGCGGCTACCACGTGGCAAGCAGCACTGAGCAGAAGCTCAAACCCTCCCATGTCTCCTGAAGACCACCCTGTAATGCTCTTCCTAAGCTGCCTCAGTTTACCCTTCTGTGAAAGGAACCGTGATCATACTCCAGGCAACTCATGCCAGCAGGGACCAGGGCAGTGTTGGCATGACCCCATGACCATGGACAAGCACCTGCTGTCCAGTAGGACATTCTGCTTAATTAATGGATGCTGCATGGCCAGGGGGCACACACAAGGAGCAGTGCTTTTGAGGCTGCCTCCTTTTTTTCTGGGGGGTTGTTTGTCACCAGTGCTGTTTGAGAACACAATTTTGTTGCTAAGAAACTATCTTCATATTGCTCGGAGAGCAAAGACAAAGCAACCGTCAAAATAACACTCTATTTTGACAGTAGCCAGATCGTAACCACAAATGATCCATTTTCCCTGCTCTCCTGTATGCTCATTAATGTGATCTAAATGCCATAATCCCATATATAACCCACACCCTGTATGTTCACATGCACGCTGCTGGGACCCCACATGCAGGGGGCTCCATTGCGCCCGTTCATCGCCAAGTAAAAGCTGAAAGAAATCAGACCCAAGAAGAGGAGGGAGATCCCCAGGGAGGCCCCACGGCTCCCTTCTAGGAAAGAACATGGCACAAGGTCTTCAAGCAAGAGATACATGAGAAATAACCGGGAGAAGGTAAGAGCATGGCCACAGCAGATGGCACAGCCCTGGGTTGAGGAGAGATCTGTTGGTTTTTCGTTGGGTGAGGTGGGTTGGGGCTGCTTTAAGCCCCGGGGAGGAAATGCAGGGGAAAATAAAATCCATTCACCGCTCAGTTTTCAGTATGTGCCTTTTGCTGCTTTTAGAGTGGGGAGATCCTGTCAAACAGGGGAGATTAGAGCACACCCTCACACCTTGATATCGGTACATATTCCCAAATTAAGTCCTCAGGATCCTGAAAACCACTTTGCCAATGAATCCTCTTCATAGGGCAGAAGAGCATCACCTTCGCTGCCAGAGCATCTCTAGCCCCTCTTTGCTGCTCCTCTTGCAACCTGGACGGGTCCCATAAATGGTGTGAAAAGCAATGTATTTGCTTCCCTCAAAAAAAACCCTAAAACCAATCAACCAAAAAAACCCCAAAAACAAACAAACAAACAAACAAACAAACAAACAAAAAAAAAACAACAACCCTAAAACCAAAATCAACCAACCAACCAAAAAAAAGCCAAACAAAAACAAACAAACAAAAAAACCCCAGAAAACCTACACCAAAAAGAAAAGCAGGAAAGGCACATTCATTCAGGTGCTTCTTAGTCTGATACAGGACCATCCAGGATGATGCATGAGGCTAAAAGGTTTGGTGGAGGGAGTGAGTGCCTTACCTGTGCCAAAAGCAAAAGGAAAGCCCATGGCCTGTTTGCCACAGATCTGCTGATGCTGATTCAAGAGCAGAGGGAAAGGCAGGTAAAAGATGAGGCTGAAAACTGCAACCTGTTGTGCCAAGGGTCTCCTGTGTTTCAGCAAACTCCTGGTGCAAGAAAGAATGTCTGGAATCACAGCAGAGCTGCAGTGGCTCTCCCCTCCCTGGCACGACAGCAAACATGGAGCTGCCATCCTCGACCACCACCTTACCCCTGGCAAAAACCAGCTTGAGAGCTGACTGACAGCATTAATCCACTGCCAGAGAGGGATCACCTTGCTCTGATTTACACCCTTCTGATTTACACCCCTGCACTGGAGCAGCAGCAATGCCTGCAGGCAGGGATCACTGGGGCTTGGATGGGCAGCGCCTGCTTTGAGTGCTTCTTAGGGCAAAAAAGGAAGAAAACTGAAGCTGTGGGAAGCAATCCTGCAAAATCTGGGTTGTTTTTTCTCCTCCCCTGGGCCAGCTGGAGCGTGGCTCTCGCTGATCCCTTGCTTCTGCATGTAGCCAAATCCCAGCCCAGCACCGAAGGGCCCATCTCCCGGGGAGCAGCAGTTTGCCACGTGCGCTTTCCTTGCCAAAACTGAGCTCCACCCCACAGTAGGAGAAAAAGGGAAGGGCGAGAAGGGTTCTGTCGAAACCCACCAAAGCCTGAACATTTCTCTGCAGCAGAACAAAGCCCTTGGAAATCTCTTCTCCACTTGGGTCCCCCGACCCACATAAAAGCGGCATTTTTCTGGGCTAATTACACAGGCTGCTCTGAGCCTCCTGGCAGAATCTGAGCTGCAAAAGCAGACATCAAAGGGCTCCCCTCTTTAATATAGAGAGCAAAGACAGCAGTCCACGGGAGATCTCTCCCTGTTGCCTGCACTGGCTGCCTGGGAGAAACACTGGAGGTGCCTCAGTTCACAAGACAACCCCAGTGAGGACAAATGGGAAGAGGGGCACAGTTTTTATTTGCATGGAAGGCTCCCAGCAGGCCCAGGCAAAGAGCTGGGGTTGGTCCCAGCAAAGCTTTCTAAAACTTTCTCCATTCAACAGGAGCACCATCTGGGGAGTCTCTCTACTGTCTGGGGCAAGTTGCGGGGCACTGGATAGAAAGACCAAGGTCAAGTTGTGGAAAAGGATGAGACAGATTCACTGCCACAGACCTGACAGTAGAAGCTGCCATCACAATTAGTCTA
Source organism: Sialia sialis (assembly GCA_009812075.1). Lineage (NCBI taxonomy): Eukaryota > Metazoa > Chordata > Aves > Passeriformes > Turdidae > Sialia > Sialia sialis. The sequence goes on along the minus strand of VRYO01001717.1, from coordinate 2,554,675 downwards.
AACACCAGTTCCAGGCATTTGCACACCTCATTTTCCCCAGAACTAATACACCCATTGCACCTGGAGCTTCTGAGAGGGCATTTTCCAAACAGGTACTTCCCCCTAAACAGCAGCTTCCTGCAGGTAGCCTATGTCCTGTTCAAGCAAAATCACAGGCTGTGCCTGCAGCTCCTGATGGACTCTAAGAAACGTGAGCTCTGCTGCATCATGCTCACTTGGGAAAGAGAAGATGTCTTTGCTATCCCCTCCAGGAAAGTGACACTAGCCACAAAACACCAGCACCTCATGGCCATCTGCCCTGCTCCTGGCCCCGAAAGTGGCCAACTCTCCTGGCCTTCAGCACGACAACCTGGTGTGCCCAGCACAACCTGCACTGGAGATGACTGGGGAAGATGAAACGATCTTACCAGCTCCTCCATCCCCATCTTTCCTCCCCTCCTGTGGGCTTCACAAGGCCTTGCAGCACAGCCAGAATATGCTGCACAGAGCAACCAGACCTTTCTCCTCCTCGCTTATGAGCTCACAGAGATATCTCCAGAACAGCAAAGCATGACCAGAGATCCTATGGGTCTTCTTCAGGCTCTGGTCCTTCTCTGGGCAGCAATTACCCGAGTGCGGCCACAAGACATTTCTGCAGTGCCTTGGTAAAGGAAAGGGGCAAGGAAATCCTCAGGGAATGTTCCAAGCTTTGGGAAAACCAGCACGCACAAAACTGTCACGCAAGGTACGCTGGCCACGCTCCTGAACCTATCCTGGGTCTCGTCTCTTCTCCCCCAGCCTTGGCTCCACGGGCTCCACGGCTGGATCACACCCCAGCTTCCTCCTGGAGAGGAGAATGGAGATGAAAGCCAGGATGGGATGGGGCTGGGACGGCCAAGCATGGGATGGCAGAGGAAGGTGTCAATTAAAGCAATGAGGGCCTGGGCATCCCTGTGCCTGACAGGAGGGCTGAGCACAGCTGACAGCCGGAGCGCCAGCCGGCTTCCCCTTCTCGCTCACCGGAGCGTGCTCCCCCTGCACACCCCCGGCTCCTCCCGGGCTGTGCAGGCACCGGCAGCGGCCTGGTGTCCCCTGCCCAGCCCCCAGAGATCCTCCCCATCATGGGAATTATCTTGATTTGGGGCTTAAGCAGGCCACGGGCAGCCTGGAGGCGGATGGGGCGGGGGCCGGGTGGGATGGCACAGGGAGGCGCTGGGTCCTGCTGAAATAACTAATGAGCACTGCAAGGTCTCGGCCCCTCATCAGGATGGCATCACCGGAGTGCTGGGATGCTGGTAAGGTGGAAATCCAGCAGACACTAGCTGGGTGGTCCGCCTGCATCTCTGCTTCTCCTTGCCTGCCCCCAGGAAGCACATCCAGGGAGCCCCTGCTTCTCACCCCGTGCCTGGCCTCCCTGCAGGCTCAATCTGATTACTGCTGATACACATCTCCTCCTGGGCTCCAAAACACGCTCTTCCCAGCTGAAGGATTCGCATGGACACGGAAAACTTGTCCTGATTGCAGCGTTAATGGTCGTGTGGCCCATGTCATCACCGGAATGGCCTTAGGGGGAGAGCTGATGGGTCTCTGAAGTCATCAGGACTACCCCACCTCATCTTGCTCCCCTTATTAAAACCATTCATCCTGGGAGCTAAATGAATATGTTTCATCTTCAAATGCTGAGACACAAGAGCAAGCAGGCAGATATCTAATAGAACAATACCCATCTAATCATGCCAATTTTTCTCTCCCATCCTGCCTTCACATTACATGCGTGGCCACGAGACTAGGCTGGGGCTGCAGGCGATGGGTGAAGATGGGGCACGGCCCACCCCTAGCTTTGCTGCCACCATCACACCTCACACCCCCCCTTCCCAGGCTTTTCCTCCCTCTGCTGTGATGGAAAAAGCCCCAGGACTTTTAAAACTAATAAGGCAGATAGATATGGAGCCTAGCAAGTCTAAGGGAGCAGGGAAGCAGGGCAGGCCCTGCGCCACCAGCAGACACTTGTTTCCCATGGGAACGCTCCACACTGCACTGTCCATGAATCATTTTGTCGCTCCTTCCTGCACCCACCACAGGTTTTCCTGGCTTCTGTTCCCTTAGATACAGGGCTGGTTTCTTCCCTGGTTTGCTAAAGCACCTTTTATGCTAAAGCGTAACAGTTTTGCATCTTTCACGCATTAAGGGACTTCAGCAAGGCCCCTGACAGGGGACAGGGTGGTGGAGGACACGGCAGGTGGGAGCATTGGCAAAGGCTGCATTAATCTGTTGCATCTTTCCAGAGCCTGCCGGAGACACCGCTGGCCTCCCGTTCCTAACCAGGGTTTGCGCAGCAAATCCCTGTTCTATCTAATTATTAACGATAATAACGGTGGCTGGCTTGCTGGATGCCATCTGGAGCCCTGCCATGCCCGCCTGCCAGCCTGGGGAGGGCTGGGCAGGGGCTGGGTGATCCGTGGGGCGAGGGCCAAGGCCAGGGGCTGGCCGGGCAGTGGCCACCGGCTCGGGTTGGCCCCGAGCACCCGGCGGGCCCACCCAAGCTGCCGTGGTTGTGTTCGATGCTGTGGCAGGCTTCATAAGGCTCCGCTCTTTGACTGGCGTTGAGTTTATGTGAAAGTAATTAACAGTAATTAATCCTTAATTACAGTAATTAGCCAAGTCGCAGTAAATTAAACCACATCTGGAGCAGATGAGGGCTTCCGAACGGGAGGCTAGTGCAGGCGACAATCGGAGAGATGCTGAATTCATCTGACAGCATCTGATTAAGGCTACCTGTTGCAAGCAGCTCATTTGCATCGTGTTTTTGTTTGTGTTTGGCACTAACCCTTTCTGCCGGGCACCCCTCCCACACCCACGCCCCCTGCTCCCTTCCACCTCCCCACCTGCCCCCACAGAGCTGCCCGGATGTGAGGAGAGGAGGGAAGCAGCTCTGAGCCAAGAGCCCAGGGTCTCCCACCATCCCTGCCTGGTGGGGATGAGCTGGCACGGGGCCAGGGAGCAGGAGCTGCTCAGGGCTTGGGACATGAACCACCCACCCCACAGGCAGGGGATGATGGAGCGGGATGAAGGCAGAGAGATGGAGGCAGCCAGCTCAACTCCTTGGCTTCCCTGCATCTTATGTTCTAACAGCTACAGTAGTAATAATAATAATAATAATAATAATAATAATAATAATAATAAAGACCAGAACTCCAAAGGCGAGCACATTAGCAAAAAGGGGAAGGTTATTATTAATACCACTCAGCTTTTACCCTGTGCCTTTGCTGATGTTTAGCCACGCTCACAGGGAGGGGGAAATCCTGCCCTTCCCTTTCTTCCTACAATGGAGAAGAAAGCACAAGATAGAGAGGTGAAACAGGCTACGGCTTGTTGTGTTGGAACGCTGAAACAAAAGCTCAGGGAGCAAGTTGTGGTGGCCTTACTTGGTTTCATGCCTTCCTCCCACGTGAGCAGGCGTACAGTTGGCTCTGAGCTATTAGAAAAGTACTGGGGAAAATTCATAAAAATATCTTATACACTCCTGGTCCTCAAACTGCACCACTCACCAGCAGCCCACACCCTGGGATTTCCATCAAGGCAGGGAGATGCCAATGGGGTTTCAAAAGCAGAACTGCAACCGTAATGGTCCAAAAGCAATTGCCTGATTTCAGCAGGTATTGCAAAAGCTTCAGGGCTTAATTGCATGCAGTTAATGAGCATGAAGGTCCTGTGTATCCTGCCTTTCCATCATACAGTACAGGGTGCATGGCTGGTGTATTCAGGCTCCTGAAACCCTGACAGGGAATGTTAAAAACCCCTTCAATACTGAAATATTGTCTCTCCTCTGGAACTAAAACCATTCAAGATTGCCAAAGCCAACAGCTGCAACAGGACCTGGAAATGATCAGAAGAACCTCATTTAATGAAACATGAAAAAGAGTCACATTCACCTCTGACTGCAAAGTAAAAGCAACCTTTTGAATTTCCTGCCTGCACAAGAGCCTAGAAGAAGAAGAAGAATAAAAAAATCCAGAAGTTGTTTTTCCACCTCTGCTTTTACTCTGCACTGGGCAGGATTGCCCTGTACCACTGAAACCCAGCGAGTTTGGAATAGCTATGAAGCAGACAATGTGTACTAACTGCCTGGACAGAAATACACTTTGCTGTCCCTGTTTGGGTTGGAGAAAGGGTAATCCACAGATTTCCTCCTCTCTCAAGAAGAAATGTAGTGTCCCTCAGCCTCCAGGGCCAAACAGAGTGGGGAAGATTAAGCAAACTAAAGTGATGCTGCATTAAATCTCCACTTCCCAACCCTAGACATGGATACTGTTCGAGATGGTTGTGCCTGGAGCAAGAACAACGTGTGCCTACCAGGGGGAAAAAGATTTTACAGCCAGCTTAAGAAAGTGGGGAGGGGTCTTTATTCACACTTCCAAAATGAACTCACACCATCCTCTCAGTGCAGTTTTGCTTTAGTTCAATAGTTTTCTAAGCAGATATTCCATCAGCTTTGTGCTTGAGGATCCTTCACAGCCATGGCATTTACAGCAAATCACATTATCTTGCTGCAGCCAGATTTTTGGCTTAAAAAAAAATAAATTTAAATTCATATGAATAAAAGATTGCCTCACAAATGTCTTCAAGAAATTCATGCCCCAAATCCACAATGCCAACATTTTGCCTTGCACAAAATAACATAAATTGGGAAGCTGTAACTGAATGGGCAAAGCCTGCTCTGGCCAGGCAGAAAGAGAGCAGTACATTGCTCTGCTACAGAAGCAATGATGACCTTGAATGATTTAATAGTAGAGGCAGGAGAGCCTGGCTAGGCCTGTTTCTCCTCAGACCATGGATGCTAAAAGTGCAGCCTTCAAAGCTGCAAAATATTTAATGTCTCAGCTTGGGTGAATAAGCAAGTTTTCAGTGCATGGACAACTCAACACTCATGGTAAGACTGGCATCTCAGACCCTAGCGGATGTTCCGTTTCAGCTTGTGTGTGTCCTACACCCAAACTTCTTCCAATTTCACAAGGTGCCCTGCACACACAAGGAAAACCCTCCCCTGTGCACTGAGAAGCTCAAGAGAAATGGCTCCCAGGACAATTATGACCTGTCCCATGCTGGATCAGGATGCAATGAGACCCCTGTCCCCAGCAGACAGCACGAGTGAAGCTGTGAAACCTCAGTGCCAGCAAAGACTTGCAGCAATGTGAGGACTGGGTCAGTGCCTCCTGCAAGATGGATCAACAGCATTGCCATCGGATCCAACTGAAAACGGAGCCTAAAGCTCTCAAAGCATCCAGTGCTGCTCAGCCCAGTTGCCCCTACCTGCTTGCAACTGGTATATTCTGAAATTCCCAGCCTACATCCTTGACTCACAGTGGCCCTGTGAGTCCCTTTCACTTTTATTTAAGGTGTTGGGAACAAATATCGCTGCTCTTTGCACTACAAATTACTGGGAAACCACCATAGGAAACATCCCTGCTGTGCTGGGGTAACTGGGAACTCCATTGAGTTGACCCTCTCCATCTTTTCAACCCCAAACAGTCCCTCAGGATTTTTCACTGCAGGAGCCCTTCAAAAAGCAACATAGAGGTTGCTCCATATTCAGAGAAAACAAATACAGCCACAGAAATACTAAGGGAGGGGAGAGGCCCATCTTGCTTCTTTCTCTGCAGGGGATGGGAAATGTAGCCATACCCAGTGACATTCCCCAGCCATCAATAACCACCCCAAACGCCAGTGTAAAAATTTTAATCTGAAAATGAAATGTCTGGGGTGGCGGGGGGGAAAGCTCCCAAATAAAACCACCTAAAACTGAGCCTCCAATGCCATACAGATACCATACAGGCCTGGAGGACAGCATGGCCAGAGGACCTGGGCTGGGGAGGTGAGAGGTGCAGATCTGGCCCTCGCTGCAGACCAGCACACGCACGTTTCACAGACATGTGTGAGCTCCTTTCAGGCCCAAGACTCGGGCCCCTCCTCATCTGCACAGTTCGAATTAATTATACACTTTAATTTCATGAATTATTAATTTGATTCTGACTCGGCAGCTTACGATTATCCAGCGCTACAGACTACGCAATTCCAGCTTCATTAAAACATCACCAGCTGCCTGAGAGACAGACATTAAATAGCAGAGAGTAATAATAAAATTAAGCTCCCTGCGCATAGCAACAGAGTCTTCCCCAGCCGCACGCGGCAAGGGCCCAACTGGTTAATAGGCCCTTTCCAGGAGCTTTATTCCTTTCCCCAGGCTGGTCCCACCCTGCTCCTTTCACCAGAAGGATGCTACTGCTGGGATGCACGGCAGCAGAGGACTGGGGTTCTGCAGGAGCACCCCAGGGATGGGGGGCACGGCCAGAGATGAGGGTGAGCAGCATCCCCCTCCCGACACCCTCCTCAGTGCCCGCAGCAAGGACGGGGAGGGCTCCGGGGCTAACATCGCCTCCAAATAAATAAAGCTGGAGCGCTGCCTCCCAGCGTCTCCCTGGCAAAACAATTTATAGAGGGAAAATGTCGGAATTTAGACATTCCATTTAGCTGCTTCAGAAATCTAAGGACCCCAAACCTTGTGGGATTTGAGAAATCGATGGAATTAATTAAGGGAGATGTCCAGCGGTCTCCGCTAAGTAATCAGCAGGTACAGTAGACCTGAAATTCTATAAAGAAAAATGGGAAGGGATGACATTGAAGGAGGCAGTGGGGATTAAAAAATGAGCATCCGAGTGGTAAAGGCGCACACCCATTGATCGCTGCATTACGGATTAAGGCTTCAACGAGCAGCCAGAAGATTCTGTAGCAGAAAATGGTTACAGAGGATGAGCATGAGCAGAGCGGATATATATAACCTCTGACAGCCGGGAACAACTGAGACGGAGGACAGCTCTGCGGCGAACCCCAGAGCAAGAAAGTTTTGGGGAAGGGGAGGAAGGGGAAGCGGGGGGAGCTCGGAGGGAGCCATTTTGTGCAAGGGAGACCTGCCCAGGAGGAGAGAGCAGTGTCACCTCGGGGAGGAAGGCACCCGGAGCCAGAGCAGGGACATGGGAGTGGGCAGGGATGTGGGGAGGGGGCACTGGCCTGAGAGGCAGCTCATCAGCAATTAATGTCTGGGAGTGAGGAAGAACCCGAGTAGGTGCACGCACGCAGAGCAGATCTGCCTGCCTGTCGCAGGGCACGCTTCACCTCCCTGCCCTGCTGTGGGCTCTCATGGAGACCACTGGCTTCAACCCTGCCGCACCTGGCAGCCCCAAGCTTTGGTTTTCCAGCCATGCCACCTCCCATGAGGTGACTGCATCTTCCCAAGCTGCTGTGCCCACAGCCCAGCTCCAGGATGTGAAGCTACCTGCACCCCAAAGCCAGGCTGGACTCCCCTCCAAGGGCAGCAGCACGGAATGAATGCGGTGTTAAGGAGCACCATTTACCCTCTGGAAGGAAACAAGACATGATCGTGTCTTCAGACACCCTGACTGTGCACAGGAGGGGAAGAAAGCAAGATCATCCAGGGAGTGCCCCCCTGAAAACCCCCAGCACGCAGCCCCCGACACTAGTACCTCATGAGCCAGTGTGTGGGAACAACCAGACAGGATAATGCTGCTCCAGAGGTCCCAAGCATGGCCCAGACCACGAAACCCCACAAAACTGCATGGCAGCTGGTTCAGACAAGACTTCAACAGTGTGGTGAACACGATTTTCCATGCTTAAAACAGAGCTTTGCTGGGAACACTACAGCTGCATCCAATGCCTTGTGTGAACAGAGCTCCTGCCTGGAGGAAGCCCCTGGGAAGCAGCAGCACCCCACCCAGCCAGTCTGCCGTCCTTCCTGGCCAAATCTGAACCGGGATTGCTGGAACATTTCAAAGAGAAAATTCAAAAATAAAACGCAAGACCCTGGAGCCACATGCAGCAGCAGCTCGGTGTCTGCGGGGTCGCGGGGCCAGCCCCCCGTCACCCTCCCGCCTGCTCCTCAGCCTGCTCCTCATCCATATGCATGGTGCAAGCTAAATGTCAGCGGAGCCAGTGCAGCTGGAGGGGACCCTGGCTTCCCAGGACAAAGGGAGGTTCTTTGGGATACAGCCGGTGCAGGGGAGGGAAGGGCTCACTGCACACAGGGATGTGGCTGTGGGCACAAAGCTGCAAGCTGGTGAAGCACAGTGCCAGTGAAGGGCAGTCTGCAGCCCCATGGGTGCCTGGATGGGTCTGGAAGCCCCTGTTCCAACCACCAGCACCCCCACACATGTGGGATGACTGTCTCCATCCTTCAATCCTCAAATATCCTTCAAAAACATTCCAGGTGGTCATGGGCGTTTGGAGCCAAACTCAGTGAGAGAATCCCAGATGGGAAGGGTCTGCAAAAACATCTTCCCTCCACAGTGTGAGCTGGATTCCCCTCCCAATCCTACAGGAAACATGGTGCTGTGCTTGAGAGGGCAACCTCCACGGAGCATTTGGGTCACCCCTTGTGTCACCCACAGAGACTTGAGAAAGACAGTACCACCTGCTTCACCTCGGGGACACTGGAACCCCAGCGCCACTCAAGTCACAGGGACCAGGGGACACAGGAGAGACAGCTGCCTGCTCAAGTCGAAGGTTGAACACTGCGTTCCCAGACCCAGCACTACACACCAGCAGAAAGAGCCCATGATCGCACAGGTCTAGCAGACACAACAGCACAAACACAGCTCATCCCCTCCCCCAGAAACACTTCCTCTCTTGTCCAAACTGGACTTTGAAGGCTCTCTGCCCCCACATCCCTGGACTAAGCCAGATCAGCTCCAGTCCTAGGTGCCCCCAAGCCAATCCCAACGTGCCCCCAGGCAGGATCTGCCAAGCCCCCAGCCCGTAATGCCCAGGAATCACACGTGGGAGGCCTGGCGGGTGCCCGGTGACACGCCAGGCGCTGCGTGCTTTACAACCCATGTGTCGCAGAGCCCTGAGCTAAGGCTGTAGCAGATGCAGAGCGTTCAGCAGATTCCCTCCCCTGGCTGCATTACAGCGGGGAGCAGCCCCAGCCCTCTGCCCCCCGCCTCCCCAGCCCCAGCAGGCACTTGGCATCCAGTGCCACGAGCTCCCGGGGCCCCGCACGCTCGTCGCCACAAACATCCTCCCTCAAAGCAGGACGCCTTCTCCCATGGGGCAAACATTAGTGGGACAACTGGAAACGTTCAACTTGATTATAATGCTTTAAGAAAAGGTCACGGTGAAATTTCAGCGCTTTACCTTGAGCTCTGTTTGTTCTCTGCAGGATGAGATGGGAAGAGTCAGCTTGCCCTGGCTCGTGGCATCTGTGGAGCTCTGTCTGCATTTCATGGGCCAGCAGCGGGCTGGAGAGCCACAGCAAACCCCCCAGCCCTGGGGACTGAGATAAGTCACAGCAGATGGGTTTGGGGGGGCACGCACTGGACCACCACACCACAGCTGGGTTACCAGCCACAGCTGGACCACGTTTTCCCTCCAAAAGTTGTCAAATCCTGAGCTGATTTTGCACTGGGATTGCATTTCCACTGTCAAAACAGGTCAAATACACCCAAAAAGCATGGAGAAGCATGGAAAAGCAGCCAGCAATTCCTAGACAGCATCTCCCTCAGAGTTGGGAAGGTTTTCCAACACGCCATTTGGCTTCATCTTTTCAGATCTCAAAAGGAGCTGTGGCCAAAGCCGCAATGAAGCGGCAGCACTGCAGGACTCAAGCATCACTCCAGCACTGCTCAGACCACCAGTGACCCTCAGCCACCACGTCAGCCCCACCAGCAGCTTCCCTGCTTCTAGAAAAGCAAGGGCCATTCCAAGTTGTGGAGGGTGATCAGTACCATGTCTCAGCCCTCACAGAGCAGCATGGAATTCAGGAGCAGCTTCACCAGTCCTTGTCCTTGCACTCCTGCACCATTGCTCTGGGATTCACTAATACGCCACTTTGCTCTACAAAATGAGAAGCACAGGGATGACCCACCAAAAGGCCCAGGACCGGTGCAGAAAGTGGCCAGCCCTCGCCAAAAATGCATGGGCACAGAAACATCACAGCGAACATCCCTCCTCATCTGCGCATCAGAGCGGGAAGAGCTCTGACCTTCGGGAGCCGCCAAGGGTTTGTTATCAGTTGGGCAAGAGGAAAAACCAAGGTCAGTTTTGTTTGTGGCCAACTGCCCCCAGCAACATTTCTGTTGCAATAATTAAATCTGTCGTCCAATGATCTGCTGCCAGGGCAGTTCTCAAAAGGTCTCCAAGCAGTGCCAGGAGATGAGCGCCGGTGGACATGGAGTCCTCTGTACCCCCTGGGCTGCCACATCAAGGTCCAGGCAGGAGAAGGACAGAGGAAAAGCCACCAGGAGCTACATTCAGCTGGGATGACTCCCTAGCAAAACACAGCCAGCAAAGGGTTTTTGGGGGAGGTTTTGAAACAGCCGATTTCAGCAGACCAGACTGAAAGCCTGAAGTGCTGGGTTATCTCTCAGCACCTGAAGGTGACTGGGAAGGGCTCAGCACCCTTCCCTGGAGGCAGCTGCATGATCCAGCCTGCTAAGTGCTCCCTAAAGGGGAAATGTTTTGTGATGCCACCCCCTTGTCAGTGGGCCACAGTGGAGGCAAGGCACCCAGTGCCTGCTCTCATTTTTCCAGAGCACACAGGCACACCTGCCCGTGGAGCCAGGATGTTGTATTCCCACCACTCCGGCAGCGCCACTCGCAACAACTCCCAGCTGCTGCCAAAAGGTATTTTTAGCTGCATTATTTATTTGAACACCTGCCTGAGACTTCAAGGCAGAGAAGGGAGCCTGAGCAGTGGAAGGAGGGAGGGAGGGAGGGAGGAGAAGCACTGGGAGATCTGGACCTTTTTCCCTGGAAGATTCGAGAGCGG
>VRYO01001717.1:2482963-2542859 GCA_009812075.1 Sialia sialis | reverse complement strand
AAAAAAAAAAAAAGAAAAGAAAAGAGCATCTAAAAATAAAGGCCAGGCCAGGGTATGTGCCTCTTGGTTGGGCTCCTGTGCTCACAGATCTGCTTATTTTGGCCTATCTCTCCCCAGCGATAAGGCAGCTAACAGCCCGTTATCAGCCAGTCGGTGAAAATGTGCTCCAGCCTGATTAGGGCTCAGTCTTTGCCAAGGTTATAAACAGCCGTTATCGTTCTCCCAAACAGAATAATCCGGACAGTATCAGCTCAGAAACATATGGGCCACACAGCGAAGATAGCCGCTGACGGACACTTCATTTTAATTGTAACGAGTGGTTAGCAGCAGCCTCCAGACAACACACACAACTGCCCAATTGGCAGTGGGTTCCATCTCCTCCTCCCTCCCGCTTGCTGCCGCTCTGCTCCTCTACCCTGGCCTGTGCAGAGCCTGGAGGAGCAGCTCTGGAAGGGTGGCAGGGCTCTGCCCATCCTCACCTCTGCAGGTGGCAGGCGGGGGTGGCCGTGTCACACCTCACAGCCAGGCTGCTGGGAGCAGGCAGCAAGAGGCTGGGGGCTGTGGTGGTGGTGGGGTGACACCTCTCTGCCCATTTCTCTGCAGGGATGGAGGCCAGAGCACGGCAACCGTGGGCCTGGATCCCCCCTGGGTGCTGCATTTCGGCATTTCCCGCTGCCTGCCCGTGTGCCAGCTCGGCAGCAGGCAGGGCTTGGGAGGAGGGGCAGTAAACCCTCATTTCATATTCTCCCAGTGTCCCTTCTGTGTCATACTTCTTTTCCCCCCCTCCCTTTCCTCCCTCCCTCTTCCCAAAAGGGGTGGTTTAGCTCAGAGAGTCTTAAACACATTTGCATTCCCAAGACAAGCTTAGGCATAAATTCATCTCAGTGCAGGGGTCTTTTTTTTTTTTTTCTCCCTCCCCATCCTCCGTCTTTTCCTCCCTTCTTTTCTCTCCAAACCTGAAATGAATTCAGTGAGAACCCTTGCAATTCCAGCACCGTTGCGCTGTGCAACGTGGGATTACAAGGGATCTGAGGGTTTTCCTTTTCTTCCAACTCCCGGCGTGCGGTGCTGCTGCTCAGTTTTGTTACTAACAATACTCAGAGATAACACTCTTATAGCCCCATTAGCTGCACTAACCTTCTTTTCTTCTCCAGCCAGACCTAGCTTCCAGAAATCACACCTGAGCTCCATTCCTCCTGCAGGAAAAAACTGGAGAAAAGGGGAAGCACCACCCCCAAATAAACCCCAAAAAACAACTTGACAGCAAAATGTTAATATGTGGAGACAAGCTAAAATCTTTAGGAAGACCCAGGACTGAGCTTCAAGTCACGGACGCTTTCTCAGATAATCTGTATTCCTATCTCAGTGCCAGCAGAGCTGTGATCAGAATATCCAAGGTCTCATAAAAGATTCAGGGCTTATTGACTTCCTTGCCTTCGCTGCCAGTTCCGTGGTGCTCCTGCAACTGCCTCAGCCTCCAGAGCACCCGCTGCCCCTCACAAGTTGCCATCACGGATGCCTAGGTAGAAGACATCTACTTCTGTGCAGAGCAGTGGAGGAAAGCTCTCCTCCTGAGCTGGGGAATGTATTCCCAGCCCCAAGCCCTGGAGAGAGGCACCTACAGAGGGTCTTTGCCCCAGTGGGCATCCCCAGCCCACAACAAACTCCTCTTAGATGTCCTCGTGGTCACCCCACGGCAGCACTGGCCACCACAGTGGGCAGCTGATGCTCCGCTGACAGAAGAGCAGATTTATGACTTCTTTCAATTTGAGTCACACATTTAGTGAAATAATCTCCAAGCTGAAAAAAGCAAGCTTACAGCAGGAACCCCTCAAGAGCAGGCTTCCCCTCAGACTGCACGAGGGCGAGCTCTCCGAGGGCCGTCGCCAGCAGCACTGCAGCCCAGATTTGCTGCATAAGCAGCCCTGAGCAAATGTGCCAACCAGAGTCCCTGCAAATTTATGATCAGTGTTACTGAGCCACAGCCCAAAGGAGAAGGGATGGGAGCATGCATTCCTTTAGGAGCACACCATCCCAACTGTTACCACAACTGTCACAGTGTACTCACTGATTTTAGGCACAGAAGACCAGGTGAATGGGTGAACATGCCATAAATTGTGGAGTTTTACATACTAGAGGCCTTCATCCCTGAGTTACACAGAGATGCTCATGAACACCACATCAACCAAGCATGATAAAACCATCAAACCCACCCAGGCACCTCATTAATTGTATTTATGCACCACCTAAAGCCTTATGTGCACACCAAGGCTCCATACTGGAAAGCACTGCAGGATATGGGAAATAAACCCATATAAAAATAAAATATTGCACAGAAATACAGATTTATATGTACATATATGCTCAAACACACACAGGCACTTGTGTGCTTCCACGTGGTGTGTGCACACACCCTCGTGGAGCACGGACACCCCCGGAGGCGTATCCAGACTCACACACATGCCTCTATCTGCATGTAGGTAGCAACTATTTATACATACACAAACCATACAAATGCTCCACGCACCCTGCTCAGTGACAGCTCAGATTTCCAGTAATATCATAATATTATTTTTTAGATCAGTTAAGGTATAAAATGTGCGCTCTCTCAGTCTTTAATATTAATAAGTCTTGTAACTAGCAGTTTCTTGTAGCTCCGAATTCTTGAGCACAACTAGAAAGGGCACTTATCCTGAAAAATCTAATAAATTTACAGTTTTATATACTTCCTTCAATTGTAAAAGTCTTGTTCAATAAACTTTAAAATGCCACTATAGAGCAATAACACAGACAGTATAAACCCAGCCCTGGGAAAGCTGTGCAACCAGAAATTGTTCCCCTTTCTGCTACAGCAATAAAGTTTTATATGTTTGAACTGACTGTAAAAAGGTTTGAATGTTGGCAACTGGGGAATAATCTGTCTTCTTTATAGTTATTATCATATTTCCCACAAGACCCTTTGGTCTGTGTCAATCCTTCTCGTATATGACACCTTTGTACTGTCAGCGAAAGCAAGAATACTTAACTTTTTGCGTGCGCGCGCGGCTGTGACTGGAGGTCCCTTGCTCTGCTTTCCTTCAGATTACAGCACCCGGGAATAAATTACCTGTCACGTGCTGCGATGGAAGCCTTTTGCCAAACCAAGCTGATTTGGAGAGCCAAGCTCAGAAAGGAAACAGGAGAAGGGATTTGTGGACCAGTCAAGATGCTGGGATAAGAGCAGCGACAATCCAGTAAGGGATGGTGATGTCCCTGTGGCTTCCACTGAGGCTGCACCCCCAGGGCAGGCAGCCCCTGCTGCTCCTTCACAAGAAAGAGACTTTGGGTAGAGATCAGCTCTTCCTGTCTCTCTGCCACCATCTGAAGGCAAGGGCAGGTCCAGCACCAGCATCCCCAGGTTCAAGTGGTTGCAGCCAGAGTATACAAGAAATACACAGAGTATATTTTTCCTGGACAGAAATGTTCTGGGGATTCCCACTGAACCCCTAAGAAATCCAATCCCGACGCCAAAGAAGTAGCAGGCAAATACAAGGGAATTCCTCAAAATCACCTGTACCACAAACAGATGATGCTTGAATTGGTTGTGCTCTTTAACTAGCCAGGAGCTCACAAATAAAGATGAGGATAAATTTTGCCAAAAAAACAACAAGGCTGGACCTTGGCATCACCCATGTAGGGCCTATTGCTGCAGTGGCAGTGGACACTGGGTGCAAGGATGCAGGAGAACTCAGTTCTCAGCCTTCAGCAACCCAACACCATGTGATCCACAACCATGGGCCATCTTTCAGGTGGCAAAGATGAGGCTCAATCAGAGATTGAGATGTCAGAAGAAGTGATGTTAAAGCACGTTTGGAAAATGAAAAATGAGGAGTCACCAGGACCAGATAATACCTGCCTCAGAGTTCTGCAGGGACTCAGAAATAAAATGATTGCATATTTTCATTAGCAGCTCAATCTCTCATTACACTAGAGGACACAAAGTGTCATACCCTATTTTTAAAAAATGGAGTGAGATGAGCCACAGATTCACCGACTTGTGAGTCTCACTTCAGTACAGGCTAAGATGATAAATAGATAGGATAAAGCCTTGAGATGGACATGATACCACCGAGATTAACTAGCAGTGCCCGTAAGGAAGAAGAAACATACCTGGCTAATCTATTACAGCTGCTGTGCACCCAGCAACAGGAGGCATCAAGCACCACTGGCGTCATTTGGAGTCCCCCGAAGTTTCATCAGTCGACAAATGTAACTCTCCTCTCCAAAAAAGCAAGGACTAAAGGTTGGTAAAGAGGTGGCAGAGAATAGAAATAAATGGCTTTTTCAGTAAGACCAGGGATGCAGGAGGTTTTCCCAGCGCTGCTTTATTTCCAGGAGCAGAGCACAAGCAGCACTGGGTTTGACAAGACCATGAGCAACGGGGGTTAGCAAGGACTTGTGAAGGCTGAGGGCCTCCTCCAAGGATGTGAACGAACTCCATGAGCTGGAGATAAGATGGTGTCAGCAAGGGTAAAATGCACAAGGAAGTAATTCGATTACTTACACACGCTGCCTATGACAAACTTTGCGCAGTCAGGCCGGACGTCCAGCGGAGCGTGAAGGGAAGGGACAGTGAGAGCTGCCAGGACTGCCCCCCGCCCTCAGGCTCCTCAGCCCCTGCAAGCCCAGCAGCCTTGGAGGAAGAGACTTTTTATTCCAGGGTCTGTAGTGCTAGGACAAGAGGGAATGGCTTCAAACTGACAGAAGGTAGGTTTAGATTAAGTACTGGGAAGAAATTCTTCACTGTGAAGGTGGGGAGGCCCTGGCAACGTTGCCCAGAGAAGCTGTGGATGCTCTGTCCCCGGAAGTGTTCAAGGCCAGGTTAGATGGGGCTTGGAGCAGACTCATCTGAAAAGTGTCTTAAGGGGGCTTAGAATGAGATGATTTTCAAGGTCCCTCCTCCTGCCCAAATCACTCTGTGTCTGCGGTCCTGAGGCAGGAGGTAATGCCACACACGGGATCTTCTCATGGGGAGAACTACGGAAAGACTGTGAGGAGGAGCAATAGAAACAAGCACCAAGCACTCATTAGCCTTCAAAACACGATTTGCCAGTTAATGTCAGTTTGGAAAAATCATCAATGTGAACCAGCAAAAGAGACACACACAGCCTGCCCTCCCTCCCACAACACAACCACAGAGCTGGAGGGCACCAACCAGCACAGGTTCTCTCCACCCAACCCATTCCTCCGAACACAAGAAATGACATTTCAAACACAAACACCTGGGGGTTTTAGTTCTGGATCCCCACTTAGCACTGTGCACAACCAGCCACAAAAGCAGATGAAGCCCCTAAGCTTCCCAGCACCTCTCCACTGATGAAAGAGTCAAGGGCTGTTTGCTCTGCCACACTCTGCACTTCACCTTGCTGACCGAACTCCAAGACCTCCAAACCCACCCTCAGGAGGACTCCATGCCCAGACATGCCCCACCTGGGCTGCTGCATCCTCTGCATCTCCTTTGCTAATGGGTGATCAATCCACCTCTTGGTGCTCACCAAAGATTCTCTATCCTGGAGCGATCCATCACATCTTGTCCTTGTGACAAACCTGGTGAGCGCTGCTGCAAGGGAGCGGGGTCTGCATGGATTTAGGCAGTGCTCCCCTTGCTCCACAGGGACAACCCAGCTCTTCTCATCACACCTGGCCCGAAACTGGCTGGATGTCAGGGCCACAGGTGAGCAGGGCAGGCACCCCCAGGCCACCCCGTGGTGTGGCGAGGGTTAAGTCCGGCCGGCAAGGCGCATCTCTGTTGCAAGAGTCCATTACCTCCCGCCACATTACCTCATTCATTTCTTATATGCGGATGGTTTATTCTCCCATGAGCACCCTCGCTGGCAGACATGGCTAGTGTAAAGTCCCCTCCCTCCCCTGTATTTCTCTATCCATCACATTTAACACTCTGACAGTAACAGTCTATAATGTTTCTATTCTACAAAACCGCTCTGTCAACTCCAGGCTTCCAGAGCAGCAACTGAGGAAAATAAATAACATCAACGCCAGGCCCGACAGTATCACAGCTTGCTTTCTGCTGGGGGTTTAGTTTATTCTCTTTTTTTCCCTTTTTTTTTTTGAGGAAGGGAAAAAATAGGAGAGCAAGAGAAAAAAAGTGCAGGCATGTTACATGTGGAGAGAGACAGGCCTGAGTTTTCTTTCCATCTAAAAGACCCTCAGAGATGAGCACGGTGCTTGCAGTGCACAGGAACAGGGAGTACATTGTCCCCACCCTGTACCCAGATTCCTTGGGGACACAAAGGCTTAAAAAGGGGGGACAGGGGACCGCAGCCCAGCTTCCCTCCAATGCCAGCTGAAGGTGAGTGAGTGAATGCAAGCAGCCCACACCCAAGGGGCTGGGCAGCAGTCACAGAAGCTATTTGGGGGACTGGAGGCTGGGCAGTGAGGGGGAGAGGGATTGCAGATATCAGAGATGGAGGATTCAACCTATCACAGGCCATCAGAACCCCACAGCAGCGACAGGCAAAACTCCATCTGCTCCATACTAGCCCCGCTCAGGAACCCCTAATCCACTTATATAATCCACTCCAGCTCGCGGCTTAGTGGCCTCACGGTGTTTTTCACCTCCTTTCACTCCTGTGAAATTCCCTGGGGTTGAAATGAGGCTGCCACAGCCAGGGGTTTGCCTGCTCCCTCCTGCAGCTGCACAGGTGACCCCAGCACCTAGCAGTAGGGAGGGCAAGGGGGAACCCACCCAAGTCAAGTATTGCCAGCTTATAATAAAAAACCCAAAAATAATAAATACCACCTTAAGAAATTGTGTAGCATGTTAGAAAGCAGAAGTCCAGCGGAAAAAAAAATGCACTTTTCCCAGTATTTTTGCTTTTCCTTGATAGGACTGCATTGGTATTCATTTAAAGTCCCTATTTGCAAGCTCACCTCCCTTCTGCGTGAGCCACGCCGGCCTGACAAACAGAGACCTGCTCAGGTGGTGTTCTTCACTGGGAAAAAAGAATTTAAAAATAATTACATGCACAAGAACTTTTCCAATCAATTGGAGAGAGACACAGCCCTTGACAGCCTGCAGATCTGGGAGCTGCGCTCACCAGGCAGCTTTACAGAAACCAGCAGGGATGCACCCACCAGCAGCTAAAGGATGAGGCTGGAGAGGATGCTCAGAGGAAAGGGAGGTTTGGAGGGCTCAGAAAACATGGGGAGCATGTAAACGTCCCTGAAGCCCCCCTGTTATCTGCCTTTGCAACTTCTTTGTGTAAAGCAGCTTTAAAATCAAGCTGATACCCTGCAGCTCGACACCAGGCAAGGCCCTCATCAGCCCTGAATGGGGATATACATAGGGTGACATCATCCCAAATGCTTTCGAGTAAACAAACAAACAAAAAAAAAGAAAAAAAAAAGGAAGAAAAAAAGAAACCAAATAAAAAATAAGAAGGAAAAAAGAAAAGAGCAAGCAGAAAACTGTTCCCTCTTTTGTTTACATACCTGCCGAGGGCTGACGCTGGCTGCTGTCAGTCATTTGTATGAGCTGATGGTTTTCTAGCCCAAAGCAACCCAAGCGATAGCAAGGCAAGCAATAAAGGGATGGATCCTGCTCTGAGAGCCCCACACCACCCCCAGCTCATGCTGCCACCTCTGCTTGGGAAGGAAAACACACCTAGCAACCAGAAAGGCTTGGGATTTGGAAACTGAACCCAGTGCTCTGACTCCTGGTAAGGGAGAGCAGCACCCCAGGACCCCAGAGCAACACCAGCAGCAAACTCTGCTGAGCATCCAAAATTTGAACAGCTCAAACGAAACCAGTGTTTGCACATGAGCATCGTCTCCACGATTCCCCCAGGGCAGGGGGGGGTCATGAAGCACCCACCACAGTTCTGGCTCACAGGGCAGACCTTGCCTGTCCTCTGCACCACAAGCTGGGCTATGCTGCAAAACCCCCAGAGCTGCTCAGAAACCCCTGAGCCTGGAAGGATGCTAATGGGATTTGGGCTCCTGTCTGAAATGAGCACAAGGATTATGGCTCCAGCAGCAACCACCTTACCACAGACTCCTGGTTCTCCACTGGGAAAGGCCTTTATTCTGCTGCGAAAAGAAACTTCCCACTTGGCAAAAGCAAGAATGAAGCTTCCCGCAGTGGTCTGACAGCATAATGTGTGTGCAGCCCCTGTGTACACACACCCCCACACAGGCTCACAGGGAACAGGCACGAGAAATACAAAGAATGAAGGCGCAATGAAAGGTGCAAACCAAACTCTTGAGCTGTGATGTGGAAAAGCGCACCAATGTTTGGGGTTTTTTTTGTCGAGCTGTATTATTTCCCATTCATAAACATCCCTCTCAATAGCTATATATGTACCCAGATAAAATTTGTATTTAGCTCAGTCCTGTCACTGGGAAGTATGTTATTTGCTCGTTGATTGCTGCCATTATTCGCTTTATTTAAATATTTTTTTTAAAAGGCCCTTCCTTTGCCTAACATGAGGGGAAACTGGGCGCTGGGACTAACCAGAGAGCAACCCCTGGAGAGAAATGTTTGCAAACAGCTCACAGGCTGAGATTTGTTTCTGAAACCCACACATGCTTATAGAATTAATCCATTTCCTATTTACTTTTGCATCAGGATTTGCTGACAAACAATTTGCAGAGCTATAAAGCAAAATCAGTGGGTTTGGAGCGAGGGGGAGGGCTCACGACTTGCTTTATTCAGTCCCCAAGCTCTGGGGAGACACAGTGCCCTGTGGATAGACACAGCAAGTTTGGCTGCTGTGTAGAATAGCCAAACCTTCCAGGTTTTGGTTACCAAAATTCAAGGCTGGAGACCTGCCTGCAGGACCAGCAGCATCTTCTACTGTGCCTGCAGCAGAGCCCTCCAATGGACAGAAGTGATGGAAGCAGCCTGCAGGGAAACCCAGCCTCCCTACCTTCAAGAAATGTAAGATTTGGCTGGTTTTTGCAGGGTAGAAGGAAACTGAGCAAGCAGATGTTTTACTTCCAATGAAGGCTCACCAGGGCTCCCTGGGGAGCAGCCAGCGTGGCACCAGAGGGCAGCAGTGCCCAAGCCACCCAGCACTGCCCTGCTGAAAGCCCCAAACACCCTGCTCCTGCCAAGACATTCTCACCAGGCACTCTCATTGAGACACAGAAGGTAGGAAAACACCACCACTGATCATTTGATCCCTTTCCTTTACAGAGAGCTCAGGCCCATTCAGCAGCCACAAGCAGATGTGTACCTAATCAAACTTAAGTGCAACATCGAACATTGGGAGCTTCATCCTGGCACCAATGGGAGCTTGCAAGGGGTCACACTGGTTCTCATCAGTGGACAGTCCCTGTGCTGTGGCTCTGAACTACTGCCAAGCAAAGGTAAAGCACGTTGGGATGGAAAGCCACGGGGAAAGCCCAGCGTGCAAACAATGCACTGTGAGCATCGGTGCCAGCATCCCGCCTGCTGCAGGCAACACAATGGCATCCACAGGTCACAGCCTCACCCTGCACTGCCTCCTGCTGCCTGGAGCCCAGCTCTGGCTGTGCTGATGGCTAATGGGACCTGCAGCAGGGAGATCAGGCGAGGCAGCGGCGGTGGCAGCAGCAGCCAGGCTGCCGAGCGGGCTGGGATGCATGTAATCAGAAGGGTTATCTAATGCTAGTTTCATTCTAATTGAGTCACTACCATATGTCACCCTGCAATAACAACGCAAGCAGCATGCAACTGAATACATATTTAATTCACATAATGGGTACAACAGTAGAAGTAATCAAGGCAGTTTGCCATAAGCCATAAAGAAGTGTAGCGTGTTCCTATCGAGGAGCAGAGAGGAGAAGGGGATGGCAGGAGCACCATACCACAGAGAAAGCTGCAAAGCAGGGGGGAGCCCCCCAAAAACGTGCCCTGACAGGGGCTGGAGGTGAGGCGGCCATTGGACAGGAATGGGAATCGATGGCAGAATATTGTCGACGGATCGTTAGCCCTTTCAATATAATTAACAGTAATGGATTTATCGGCGGAAATTTAATGATTTGAATGTTAAATACCGGCCTGGAATTGCGTCGCGCAGTCCACCCTTCATTTCCAGTTTCTGAGAGAACCAAAAAAATATGAAAAAGCCAGGCAGAAGCAGGAGGAGGTGCAGGCCTGGAGGCAGGGCCAGGCTGGCCGTGGCCATCCCTGCTCACCCTCCCCTTCCAGCAGCACCTGATGGCCCCGCTCGCTGCCTTCATTTCCTCCCGCAATGAGAAGATTAATACGATTGAGGACCACTCATC
Organism: Sialia sialis; assembly: GCA_009812075.1. Lineage (NCBI taxonomy): Eukaryota > Metazoa > Chordata > Aves > Passeriformes > Turdidae > Sialia > Sialia sialis. Next base: position 2,532,590 of record VRYO01001717.1, on the reverse strand, counting down.
AATATCTTTGGACAGATCAACCGGAGTTTTCATTAAAGCCATATTAATGCTTTTGGATACACAGCTGCGGATGGGTTAGGCTTCAAAACTCAGGCCCAGAGAGGAAAGCAAAGGAAAGGAGAGGAGCAGTGCCTGCTCCCAGATAGGAATTAAGGGAGAGCCGTCCAGTTATCATTAGCAGCCTCTCCCACCAACATGTTTTGATGTATATTTCATGAGGATAAACAAACATTCATTTCACTTTGGGAAGGTGCTTGCTGTAATGTATTGGCAACCTCACCGGCAATGAGGGGACATTAATTTCAATTCTGGTGTTTAAACACCTTGTTGATTCCCAATCATTCATTCCTGGCTCAGCACATCTCTGGCATGGGGAAAAAAACGGACAAGCAGAGCCCCAGCCTCACCCTTCTGCAGAGCCTGCTGGAGTTCATTTGCTATTTAAATGACTTAAGAAAGACCAGACATTAGGAAAGAGGCAGCCCTACCTGGCTGCTTGCCTTGGGGTGCAGCCTTCAGCCATCCCACAGAATCATCGAAGGAAAGCTCCCAGCCTAGGCAGGGAAACACTGTTCCTCAGGAACAGGCTCTGAAGAGTATGAGCAGCTACACTGAACTGTGGGATGTGCCAGAGGTGGAAGGACAGCATCTGTGCTGGAAGACTCCTGAATATTCCAGGACTCCTCAGCCTTCCACATCTGTATCCCCACCTGAAGACAGAGGATTCTCAGTGCAGTACCAAAAGCAAATATTCTACCCAGACCACAGGGCTTGCCTTGCAGGTACAGGGCACCAGACGTGCTGCTGAAGCTCCATCACATGTATCTCCTTCCAGAACAACCACTGTTCTGGGGGAACACCTCAGCCAGCTCCCAGCTTCAAGCATTTGGGCAGAGTAGTGGCCTGCAGCCCTCAATGGGGCTCTGGAGATACACAGGCTACACTGTGAGAAAATGCTCACAGCATTCCCCAAGGAAGTGCAGGTATGGATGCAGATGGCTGTATCTTCTCTCCATGCCCAGCCCTAAGCTTCTTGCAGGCATGGCTGAATAAATTGAACTAGCAGAAACTGAGCAGTGGAGGGAGCAAGGTGGGCATGGAGAGTGGGAACATCTGGGAGTGGGAAAATGAGAAGCAAGTATGGCCTGGAAAAGGACACAAGGTTCTGCTGCACAGCACAGGAGAGCAGGAGAGGCTGGAGAAAGAATGGTTGGAAGGCAACATCAGGTTATTCCTCTCACATATCTGTAAGAGGTGATGCTGCTTGCAGAAAGGTTTTTCAGAAACAAGTGTGGGTTAAGATACAAAGAAACAGGGAAATAGGAAAGCGATACCTTTATGAAACACAAGGTGCTGTTTATGTAAGTACCATGGAACTTGCTTATCCCAATCCACCACTATAGGAGCTGCAGCACAGCTCTCCCTCTTCCAAAAAAGAGAGATCCCACCGAAAGATTAACAAATAGATATTCACCTGAAGAGCCAAGACACAGGAGGGCAGGGGGGAGATACTGCACAGCAGACAGCCAGAACTGCCCCCTTGTTTTTCCTGCCACTCTTATCCTCCTGCTTCTTTTTCTCATCACCAAATATGCCAGATATCCTACACATAAGCTAGTCTTTAAAGAAGTTTCAGTACCTGACATACATCAACAGCTCTCTGGGACCACTGTAGAGAAATTGTTTAATATGAAGCATGCACAAAAAGACACACACACACATAAATGTAGGCAATGACACAGGAACATTTCTCCTTTTGCTTAATTTTGTGTGATCAGCTTTGTGGTGACATTGTGGAGGCAGCAGCACTGTCTCCCTTCTCATCCATGCATCTCTCTGTTTTTAAGGGTAAAAAGCTGCTGTAAGAAGAAAACACATTCGTGCCTAGAAAGGAGCCTATGACAGGAGAGTTGCCATGATCAGGGGCACAAGGCAGCCCAGCACTGACAGGCAGAAAACATCTTGTTCCCAAACACCTTCTAGGACCTGATCCCAGTGAAAGGGTTTTCATCAACACCAGGTGGGTCAGGAGGCAGGATGGTCCCTTGGTGACTAGATGGCTACTCCAGCCCCATCAGAAGTCCCTTCCATACCCTCCATAAGAGGCTGATGAGGGTCTTTGTTCCTCCCAAATATTACCCCACTTCTCTGCCCTGACTTCTCCAAAAACAGGCACTTTCAGTAGCATTGCAAAGGACACAAATGACCTGGCGGCAACCCCCATGGAGACACAGCTGTTGGCTGGGTAAAATCTACATTCCTTCATGGTAGGGTTAAAATCTGCTGAACTGCCAATTTCAACTCCTCACAAGAAGCACACTCCATCAGGCACGCCCAAACTGGCCAGTGAGGCTACAATACAGAGGGAAGGACCAGGCCAGAACTCCATGATCCCAATTGTCCCACCACAGCTCACCCACTGACACTTAGCAAAGCCAGTCCAGCTCCTGACACCTCCCCATCCTGCTGGGGCCATTGGAAAAGAAAGATCCATGGACTGAAGTCATATGGAAAAATCCCAGAGCCTCTTTCCCTCTGCTTCCCTCCCACCCCATTCAATAATCCTGTTAAACTGAACCCTGGCTGGATTAATCTCCTTCCCCAGACAAATGGGCGATTATTCAGGCGTCACATTGGGATTTTTAGGGTTTGTGTGCATTTCTGCTGATCTTCTCTTGGCTTCTTTTGTAAATGGCTTTTACTGCTCCCCCGACAGCACGCACGATTCAATTCAGCTTCTCTATTAACATTTCTGATACAAATACCTGCTCCCCAGGGCTACCCACCACAAATATCAGCAGAGCTTTGGGCAATCCTCCCCACCAGTTTGGTGGTTATAAAAACCTACAGCTACTCATATTTGTCCCTAAAAGTACTCTCCTCTCCAAAACCAGCCAAAGAGACAAGCTCTGCAAATACTCAACCTATGGCCAGAGCATCCAGAAATCAACCTCCTAAGTGAGCCTGGCAAATCCAACACACACTTTGGGCAGAGATAAGGAAGGTCCTACTGAAGACAACTGAATTTGGCTACCAAACATCCAAGTGTAAACTCAACCAGGAAACACTCAAGCAAGAACATCAGGTGGCTGCTGATCCTCCTGCCCAGGAGAATGAATGCTAGGAAAAGTAAGGAGGAAATACAAGGTGACATGGAAATACATGGTGCTCAAGTTTCTTGCCTAGATAACAGGTTAGCATCAATAAGGAGATGAAGAACTGGCCCTGGTGGCCACATTCCCAATGAAGTCAGTCTCCCTTTTATCAGTAATCAAAGGAAGTACCGGGGATGAGGACACATCATCCCCTACCCTGCATGAGGAAATGTAACACGTGGTCCCCTACCTGCATGAGGTTCCTTTACCTCCTGGAACACCTCCACAACACAGCTTCTTCTACACCAGCCAACAGCTCATATTCCCATCACTCCACATCAGCATTCCTACACATGCAATTACGAGTGTGCACAGACAGATACATGCACACCTAAATGTGTTTTTGTAAACAGCATGGAACTAGGCAGCACTCAAACACTTTTTTGTTCTTTGAAAAAAACCTGCTGTTGAGGTTGCTCACTCCCAGCCCCACCTAATGCCGTCCCACACAAGCCCTTCTGCACTGCCCAGATGTTTTCCCTGCATGTCCCCAGCTATATTTCTATACTTCAGTGACTACAGTAAGTTCAAACTAATTTATACTCTGGCTTGTCCTGCCAAGGTGAGCTGGTGAGGAGGAGCCAGCTGGACCGTGGAGCTCCAGGAGTGTTTATCAAGGCCCAGCCTGCTCTCCCTGTCCATGGCTATGCAAAGGAGCACTGTGTGCCCAGGATGGCAGCGTGACCCTCCAGCTGCCAGCAAAGGGAAAAGGAGTGAACCAGAGCAGATCCCAGCTGTGCAGCTGGAAGCAAGAGCTCAGTGGCATTGGCAGCACTGCCAGCTTCAGTGCAGTACTTGCACTTTTGGACTCTTTTTTTCCCCCCTCAAAGCTCCACGAGAATAACAACATACGGTATCAGAAAAGGGAGCACAACACAGAGCAATGCTGATCCTCAGCAAAGAGCAGGTCTCAGCACCAAGATTTCTCCCATGACTTAAGATGTCCTTAGAAAACACAAACTAGTATTTCCAGCTCCTCTGGGGAGTCTGGTTTGTGGCACTCAGGACACATGAGATGCTTCTTGACACTGCTAGGACAGAGGAAGCTCTGCCACTTCCTGCCCAGTACTGGGACTGGAGGACTGGCAAGGAGCACAGGCCCTCAGTAGAGACCTGGAGAACCGCAGGAGAGGGATGCTCTGCAACTCTCCAGAAATCCTTCCTGTTCCCTTTGCAGCAAAGGACACCCCAGGGTGCCAAACAGACCAAAAAGTTGTAACACCCACACACCCCTAAGTCTTACTTCCCTAATCAGGATGGAGATAACCCAGGCAAAATTCTTACTAACCAGCTAACGCATGTAGCGGTATTTCCCAGTCAGGGCTCCTCATGGCTAAGTTACAGTCTTTATCCCCCAATTTCCCTTCATCATTTGTCATCTTTCTTCAAATCAACTCAGTATTTCCTGAATTCTCAAGTACTAACAGGCTGGAAGGAAAAAAAAAAAAAAAAGAAACTATGAGGAAAGTGCTTATGAACCACTAGAAAACTGGGTAATGTTTCATACCCCCCCCTCTTCTCTCAGACTTCCCCCTTTCCACCCTGGGCCTCCACACACTTCCAGTCAGCTCTGGATCTGCTCAGACATGCTGGCCTGGGGGAGAAAATCCAGCAAGCAACAAGGTAGAACCCCACCTGCACCACAGAGACCTCCAAAAGGCAATCATGCAGTCTCCAAAGCAAAACGGAAAGGAATGGATGATTTTTTTACCTCCCCTCCAACACTTCTTGCTGACCCGGGTTCTCCCCCTTCCCTTGGTTTCCTAACACACCACCACGTCCATCCCCAGAGAAACTGTGAAAGGGGTGACCCAAAAGTAAAGTAGAATGGCTGCAGAGCAGGGAAACAATGAGAAAAAAACAAAACAAAATTAAATAAAAACATGAGGAGAAAGGGGGTTTAAAGACAGGACTAGGGAAAAAGCAACGGCAGCAGAGAAAAAAGGGGAAGGGGGGGAATTCCTCTGGAAATCATTAATACTCCAGGAACCTTCAGGACTAAACCTGAATACAGACACTTAAGCTCTCAGCTCTGCCATTAACGCTAGGGCCTAAATTATTGATCTTTTGCCTTTATCAGCATAACAGTCACGTCCCGGTATCAAGATCTAACTACACTGCGGTCCCTGTGCTGCAGCCACTGAAATAATTAGGAGAAATTCTCATTAAAGGAGAGTGAAAGGTTCAGAGATGGAGACAGAGAAAAGGGTCTGGGAGGGTGTTTAATGTCTTCCTCGGGGTCGAGAGAGTGCTCTGATCAAATCCCCGTGCAGGGCCGGGGGATGACAGCTTATCAAAAGGAGAAGTCCAGAGCCCCGCCACACCAGCATCCACCACGTGCTGGCCACAGGGCCAGTGGAGAGAGGTGGGGGCAAAAGACATGAAAAATAAATTTAAAAAACAGAATTAATAATGGAAGGGCTACTGCAGGCTTGGTTGGAGTCTGAAAAATGCAGCCTGGGGTGAAGAGAAGGGGTGCAGGGAGGGGAGGTGAGGAGGAAGGAACCCAGCATCATCCCCAAGGCACATGGCCAGGGCTCTCCCTGTTTCATTCCGGACTGCACTGCTCAAGCAACACCGTGTGTGCAGCCCAGAGGATGGAGGGAAGAAGCCAGGAGGATGGAGGGAGGAAGCCCAGCCTGCTGGTGGCACTGGCCCCGCCCAAAAGTATTGTGGAAAATACTAAAAAATTAATTTTTTTCCAAAAAAAAAAAAAAAAGGGAAATGCACCCCCACCAGTCCAAAATGCCAGAGAACGTTTCACAAAGCCCAGTATAGAAAAACAATCCAGTCTGGTGGACAGCAGAAAGAAGTCGCTGGAGATTTCAGAGTGATTGGGGAGGGGGTGATGGAAAGATAAGGCGAATGATGGAAGAGGGGGGGAGAAGGACAGGGATGAATGTAGAACGCCTGTCCCCTCCCCCTGCACACACAAAGTTTCCCTATATTTAATGTCAGCGTGCTGTAATTTAAAAGAAAAATTCCATTTCACTCGGCTAATCAGAATGGTTAGAGAGACCATTACCACAAACACTGGGAACATCTGAAATTGATTATTTTTTACTTGGTGCAGTTAATGAAATCCTCCAGCGACTGCGGGCGAGCGCGGCGGAGGGGTCCGCGGCGGCGCCGGGGACAGGAGGGGCTGCGTGGCCGCCACCGCTGACCTTTGTGCCCAGGGCGGCCGGCAGGGGAGCGGGGCTGGGCTCCCTGCCCACCATTTTGTGAAGGCTGGAGATATTTAGCATGGGCGGCACATCCCGTAAGGAGCACCACATCATTAAATGTCTTGGGCTGGTGCGGCGGGGAAGAGAAATGCAGGATGTCACTGCCTGATAGGGAGAAGACTCGGAGGTTATTTATTAGCGGACACTTACCACAAACTGCATTTTCTCCATTTGCATTCGATATGCTGCAGCTGGCTTAGCGCCGGGAAAAGGCGGGCGGGATGGAGGGGGCAGCACCCCTGCCATTCCCTGTTCTCCCCACCCACCTCAAGCCCTCAAGAGGTGCCCTGCTCCTCACCAGTCCCACCAGAATCACTAGCCTATCTGCCCGGCTTGGCAGCCAACTTTCCCAAAGAAGCCACGAGGTTCCCCATTGATGGTCTCCATCACCATGGTTCAACCAATCAACCTGCAGGATCCAGCCAAGGTCCCCATAGCTCCCCAATGATTCTTCAGCCACTGATACAGGACAAATCCTTTCTGCAAGAACTTCCAGAGCAAAACGCCAAGCAGCCCACTGGACACTTGGACATCCAGCTTGCTGCAGCCGAATAACGAATCCCTCCTGGAAGCACCATGAAGGCATCCCAACACATCTCTGCCTCACGTGCAGGGGGCCACTCTCCCCTCCACCCTGTGGCCACAGCCTCTCTCCCACCCCCAAAAAGTGGCCGAGTGTAATTACGCAGAAAGCTCCTCTGGAGCTATATCAATAAGACAGACGTCTGTTGTATCATTCTCTCTCAGTAAGGCATTTCTTCTCCCCAATTGCTCATATAGAATCATAGCCTAATAGCATGCTATTAACATAATTGCCAACACAACTAGTGTTCCGTGTCTCACAGCCATTTGCTTATTTTGCCATAAAGAGTATCAAAAAGCAGCCCAGAAAGCCGCAGCCTGGCCGAGGGGACCGGCCATGGGCTGTGCCGGCGGTGCCGGGGCCCGGCAAGGAGCGACGTGGCACCGGTGGCCGGCCCCGACTGCGGACCGCAGCACCGGCAGCGCGCGCCGACCGGGCTCCCGAGCAGACGTGTGCGAAGATCTAAACGGATTCTGCCAGGCGAAATGAAATTCCCATTATTTTTAATTAATCCTTAATTAAAATATATTACTCCGCAGATTCCGCAAATCTCTCTTAATATGCAAATGCGGCCCATTCAAGGATATTTACATATCATTAATTAAAACGGCACATTCTTTCAGTCTAACAAGCTGAGAGCCGTGTCTGTTGCCACACTGGCAAGAAAGCTGGGCCTGGCATTGCCAAATTCATCCATGAGAAAGATGTTCAGTGTCATGGCAGGGGTGTGAAAGCACAGGACAGGGCTGGGGAAAAGAGAGCGATCCCAAAGAAGAGACAAGTTTGGGAGATCCCACTCTACAGCAGAAGAGCACCCCTGAGCCTGGCTGGAGTGGGCAGATGGGAATGTACATCGGTACTCCCACAGCCAGGGAGGAAGCTGGAGCTTCAGCAGAGCCAGGGGATGGTCCAGGTTCTGATCACACCATCAGAGCTCACCCATGGCATGTTTGAGGTCAGCCAGTTTTCCATGGCCTTTGCTGCCAGGGACTATGCTACCAAGATCTGTCATCTTGATTTTCTGCTCTTCCCTGCCTGCCTCAGCTTCTGAGCATGGAGATCTCCCTGCTTCCAGCTATGGGACACATCACCTGCAAAAGGCAAGTTCCTAGCTCCAAATTCCCTCTGGGCTGAGGAAGAAAACCCACCCCATCAGAAAGGTCAGACCCTGCAAGCCAAGCTGATGCTCCAGCCCTCCAACAGGGTGAAAGCACGAAGGTGACAATGAGCTGGCTTGAGGGAAGAAGGGCCTTCTGTCTCCCAGAAGTCTTCTCTACGGCTCTCCAAGAGGAGTCTGTGCTTCCTTCCCCGAGGTATAAGGGACAGACTCTTTGGGCAGCATCACCAATGTGGACACACCACCTGCAGAATCTGAAACTGTGTGAATCCAACCAGGGTGTGAGACAGCCAAGAGGTTCATCGCTGCTCCAGCACGGGTCTCACAGCTGCAGAGAATGCTGTGTTTTCACACTCTGGAGAGGCTTACCAGGTCACTGAGTCAGGCACAAATCCAGCCTTCCAAAGAGCCATCAGTTTTGCACACACAATATCAACTCCTCGTTTTTGCAAACAGACCTGTGTCTAAGTCTCCTGTAAGCTGGTGTCAACATAAATGTCAAGCACCCAAAACCCAGTCAGCAGCTCCATCCCAGAAGAGGAAGACCACCAGTAGCCAAACAGTGCCTGTGTCTTCATGGTTCCACTGGTACCTGAAAGGAAATACTGGCCAAGTCTTCACAGTGGTGTGCCAGGACAGAGCCACATCTCCCTTCACAACCTGGAAGCACTGCTCCCAGGAACCAGGAGGTTTTCAGCCTTCAGGAGTGATTTCTGTGAGAGTGACAGCCCCACTCTCATCGTCTCACTACTGTCACTACCTTCTGCTAGGAAGAGCAGACAGCAGAAATTCAGCCAGCATTTCCTCACGTGGGACTGACAGATAATTCTCAGCAACAATTAATAAGCCTCTGTCCTTCTGCAGTGCTTTTCATCAGAGGACTTCAAAGTGCTTGACTAAACTTGTCTCCACTGCACTCCAGAGCAGAAGCAAACCCATACCAACCCATCTGCCCAGATGGGGAAACTGAGGCAAGGTGCAGGGGGACCTATCCCTAGCCCACACGAAGTTTACACACGGAGCAAAACACAAGCTGCCCAAGCTGGGTGAGGGAATTTGTGCTGAGCACTGCTGAATACACTGCTGCTCGCTGCTGAGATTTGGGAGGGACACCCAAAGGGGACTTCACTCTGCCTCTGTCCTTCTTTGGTCCTTCCCTTGGCAGCTGCCACCAGGCTTTGGCACAGCTGGGTACACCTTCAGCCTGGTCTGGCACAGCCATCCTGAGATCCCCACATCACACAGGTAGTTGCCATGCAACACCTTCAGGCTTTCCCAGGAAATGATGCTGTGCAGACCTCGTGAGCCTTTGCCGTCCCAGGTCTTCAGAGGAGGAGGGGACAGTTGCACCATTACCAGCCAGCTGAGAGGACACAATGTGAACTACTCAAATCAAAATGACCTGGCTGCATTTCAATGCTTCCTCTGGCCAGGAAAAGCAGCAATACCTCCATGGATACTCATGCTGAGTCCAGTTTAGGCCACACTTACCCCTTTAGGCTGCACAGTAAGAAGGGTACGTTCATACCATCCGTGGCTGAGGCTTTCACCAGAGAGGCGTATCAGACAGAATGCTTGCTTTTATTTTCTCTTGCATTTTCTTAGGATAGTTCAGGGAAAACACTTCTGCTTTATCTCAGACTAGTCCTTCTGCAAATTTTCACATCACTTATCTCCTCTTCAGATCTTCAGTGCCACACCAGTCCGGGGAGCCTGCCAAGGCCCACGCTAACTAAACAAGGCAGCTTGCAAGCCAAGTGCTGCCAGAGGGGCTTGCCCAGCCTCCAAAGCATCTTTGGTTCAAATCCTTCTCAAGAAGCAGGCATGGGGAGAGTCTGAGCTGGGATTGAAGACCCATTAAGCTCCTGCACCAACCTGCTGCGGAAGTGCCCAGTGTACCAGAAGCCACAGACCAATCCATCCCAGGACACCTTCCTCACCAGCAGGCAGCTTTGGAGAACCTTCCACTGACCCCCAAGCACCATGTGGTGGCCTCAGGAGCTGCCCAGCCCACTGGCTTTCAGCTGGTTTCCAAAAAAGACTCAAAGTCCCCCAGACTGCTCTCCCAGCCTGGAGCACCCAGACACTGTGAGGACAACACACCAAACGGTTGATGAATTATGCTAATTAATACTCCCCCAGCATCTCCTGCACGGAGAGGTGTTTGAACCTTGGTGGTCTTGGCCCAGGGCCAGCTGAGGTGATTAAACCATGCCTCCCTCTGCTCTCCCTTTGCAGTTCCAATTGCACGTGAAATTGCTCCTCACCTCCCGGCGCACCCAGCTGCGCCCTGGACACCAGCACAGAGTTCAAAGCCACTGCCACAAGCCACAGCTCTGGGCTGTGGGTCCTGAGCCCAAACAGTCCGGTGTCCAGCAAGCTGTGAGGACAAAGAGACACACACTTGTGCCTCCTCCCCACTCTGAGCTCTCTTCCTTTCATTCCTTTCACCCAAAATTTGCTGTAGGCAGTGAAGCAGTCTGGGGTCCCTCCTCTGCTCTCCAGGCTGGGGGACCAAGATCCAGGTTCCCCAGGCAGGCAGTGACAATACTTCATCCCATGCAGAGGGACAAACCTGTCATCCCCTCCAGCAAACAAGGCAAAGCAAAAACAAATGCCACAGCTTCACACCCAGCAAGGGCACCAGGACAGAAGGTCACTGGAAAGACTCCAGGGCCACTTTGTCACCCAAGCTGGGGCTCTCCAAGACAAATCCTGCCAGTAGCATCCACCAGTGGCCCTGAGAAGCCAGACCTGGGTTGCAAAAGGGCCCCAGCTTCCCAACACCCTAGAAAAGCCTTATCCTCCTTGGCTCTTGCTCTGCTCCTCTGTCCCAGCAGATCCCAGACTCAGTACAGCTTGTGGTCACCCCAGTTTGGGGGGACACCAGGAACAGTTGCAGCGGAGAGGGCTATCCCTCCCTGCCCCTGCTGACACACACTCCACCATGGCACTACTCCCATATTATTATGCTCCCCCACAGCTGAAGCAGCTGACATAATGAGAAAGCCCATCCACAAGGAGATAATTATATTACAAAACTATTTTAGATCAATGAGAGCCAAGATGGATGGAGCAGGAGGGTGCTGGGGACAGACTGCCATCACTCCAGGTGTCTTCTGTGGTCCAGCCATCTCCAAAGGGCTGGACTCCCTGGTGAGGGAGGGCAGGGAATCCCCAAGCTTTCTGTGCCAGGGGCTGAGCAAACCAGGGATGAGTAATACTAAAGGAAAGTGAAACATGGTCCAGCACAGTACAGCCACAGAGCTGATGGGAGACTGCCAGTGTGGCTTTTAGTACCCTTCCTCTCAAGGCAGACAGGAGCTCACTTCAAATTCACCAGCTCTCACAGATAGGGGATGGCAGCTTTCATTTAAAACCACTTGCAGAACTCATCCCAGCTTGAGGGCACAGCCCAGGAGGTGGAGCAGGAGCTGAGAAACAGCCACTTGGTTTTTAAAACAGCACTCTGACACTCACTGCTATCTCCACTATGGACAAGACAGAGCAGGGGCTGAGGAATCATGGAATGATTTTAGTTGGAAGGGACCTTAAGACGATCTTAAAAGATCATCTGCCGTGAGCAGGGACACGTTCCACTAGATCAGTTTGCTCAAAGCCAAGATGCACTCTGCAGAGGAGGCCATCCCTCCTCCCACCCCCACAGAGGAGGACTCAGGACTAAGGACAAAGTCACCACCTCTGGTGTGATGACACATCCAGCCTCTAAGAGAAACCTCAGCCGCGAGGGAAGCAGCTTAAAAGGAAAAACAGCTGGAAAAAGGGGAAACCCTGGAATCAAAGGAACCCCTACAACACACAGCCTCCCCCTCCCCTCCTCCTTTGGCGCCTTGTTCCTTCTCTCCTTTCCCCGGCCAGGTTTAATTTGACACCTTGAGCTTTGGTAACGAGGTGGGGAGAGAGGAGCCACAGCGGAATTCATTAGGCTGAGCACTGCAGGGCCCGCTCTCGGCACGCTAATGACATCGGAGGATAGGGAAACGAGACAGCCGCCACGCAGGATGAAATAAACATGAGCACTGTCAGCACTGACAGCAAAAGGGACAAAATAAGGCAGGTAGAGACCTTTCCCCAGCCGCGCAATGCAAAGCGACAGCTTCCACAGCCCCCTGCCCGCACATCCCCTCTGCTCTCGGCTTGGGGAAGGGGAGGGCGCCTGAGAAGGGGATGGAAAAGAAAAGCAGCAATTAAACCATCCTTCCCGTGATTAACCCGCCCTTCCCCAGGCAGCACACCTCCTCCAAGCTGGCCTGCATGACCCCCAACTCCATGCTTGGGGTTCTGGGGATGCTATCTATGCCTGGGCTATACTCCCTCCTCCAAACCGCCCAGGGAAGGAGGGAGCAGGATGAGACAAGTATTGCACAAATCCCCCAGGCCCATCACAGCAGCAACCAAGCCCCAATGTGTCTCGGGGTTGGTGTCCTGGCTACAGCAATCCATGGCTCTGGCACAGCTTCTGCCAGCACTCGCTGCCCTCTTTGATCCTGGCAATATGCAGGCAACACTTCACTTGGCTCACCTGCAAACCCTTAGTCTCTGAGCACTCAGGTGCATCACTCCTACCAAGACCGCAATGTTTGAGGGGAAATATGCAAGTTGCAAAGCACAGGAAAGCTTCAGGATCTAGAGGAAGGCTCTCTCTCCAGCTCAGGGCCCAGCAGAGCTGCTTTGGTGCCTCTGCTCTGCCATCACTTCTCCAATCCATCAGCCAGCACAACAGCCAGCTCAGACTTTCCTGCAATGCCCCTGATGCTCTGCAAGGTGAAATACCTCCCAGCCCAAAAGCAACACAAGGGTTTCCTTTCCTCCAGAACGCTGATCCATTCCTCTGCGCTTCCCATACACACAGCTCAAGAGCTTGACGCCCAGCAGATCACTTGGGTTGACAGATGCTCTCTTCCCATCAGGAGTCTGCATTTTTTGCTTGGGTTTGGGGGCAAGTTTTTCTGGCTGGGCAAAGTTTCCAGAAGGCTCCTTTACAGCATTTTCACTCCACTGCTTTTAGTGCTCCCAGTTGTTGGCTCTGCTCCCAGGACACAGCAGCATGCAAGAGGGAAGGGCACACAAGGGAAAAAAAGGCAAAATTCTGGAAAACAAGAGCACTGAGTACTACTCCTGTATTGGCTGTTGGCCTGTACCCAATCCGAACAAATCACATGTGCACACCTGACTCAGTTTCCCCATCTATTAAAATATCCAAATTTGTCCCTCTTCTGTTCCACACAAAAAATGGCACCCACCAACAGATGCACTGCTAGATTTGCTGCAGCTTTGCCACCCTGATTTTCACTCCAGCCAAGAACCCCCCACGTTGATGGGAATACAAGACCCATCATATGGTTTAAATGACCCAGGGCTGTTTCCCAAAGTCCACTTAAAGGCCAGGAACACTTCCAGGCTCAGCCACTGCTCCATCCTCTGCTTTTATTCCCTCCACCCCCCCTCCCCCAAGCATTCCTTGAAAGCGAATGGCAATTGAGTTTGTAAGTCCCTATTCATCAAGGAAATTAATTCCTTATGCATAATTCATTTCTTTTGTCAACTTTTTTTCCCCCCCAAATGCTCCCGAAAGCATCAGGAGTGGAAGCTGCAATAGGAGAATGAGAACACAAGAGGCTGAGGAGGGGAAGAAACAGCCTTGCTTAGAGTTGACCAGCACATCACTCCAATTCCCAAAGTGTCTCACGAGATGTCTGAGGAGGAGGGAGGCCACCACAAAGTCTGAGCTACCAACAAGCAGTGAGTTTGCTGGTGGGATAAAGACCTTGTGTGCTGAAAGTCTTTGCTGTGTCTGTGTTGTTGCCTGTACCTGGAGGCAGTCAGGCTGAGAATGGTCTCAGTGTAGCTGGGCAGCACCCTGAGTAAGGACAGCCCAAAGAACAGTCCAAGGCTGGCATGAAGCAGGGAAACCAGGATGTCCAAAAGATCAAAGATGGAGGGAGCTTCGACAGCATGAAATCAGAGTCTTCTGGTCACTGCCTTAGTGGGGTGGCAGCTCTGCTCAGGCTTTCTGCCCTCTCACAGCAGGTTATGCTGGCCTTGTGATGTTCTGGATGGACACGTCCCTTCTCCAAGTCCAGAGCCAGCTCTCCAGCCTTCACCACATGTCTGGTCTGTAAGGAGGCATCCGCCTGTCTGGGTTATTTATGGAGGAGAACTCTGGAGCAGTGTCAGAGCCCTGCTGACTGCAGAAGCATTACACATAGCTTTACCTTCTTGCAAGCTCAAGTCTGGAAGGAGGCCTGGAGGTAGCACTCACACCCTGCCAGCTCCTGAAAGCACAATGTAGGAAGATAAACCCAGTTGCAAAAGAAGAAGTTGGCTGGAGATAAGCCATGCCTGCACTCAGAGAGGACACTGAACCCTCAGTTCCTCCAAGAGTCAGGATGGGCCCATGCCACCAGCAGCACCAGATTATTTCCTGCAGCATGGCAGGAATGGAGCAAATCTCCTTGCCAGCTCCACCTTCCCAAGGCGAGGAGATCCTGGCTTACTCCAGCATTGGCACAGCCCAGCTCAGACACTCAGCTGAAACTCAAGCTGGAAGTTCTGGGGCATGTCCATGGCCATGGTCCCAGAAGAATTGGGCACAGCAGCAGCTTGGCTTACAGGGCTCAGTTTACCACTGACCTATTGACATTTACACACACACACGGCCAGCAAACCACCCCCAGATACCTGACCAAAAAAGACTGTGGCACTTGGCCCGTGCTGCTAATCCCCAAACTTGAGGAGAAGTTCACACACAGCGCTCACACCCACGTACCACCACTTCCCACCCGGCAAGCTGGGAAACCCATATAAATAAAGCTTAATTGCTGCTCCTCCGACACAGCACGCGCAGGCGAAACGCGTGGTCGCCGAACAAACAGCAAAGCCCTGGGATTTCCTGACTCCCCTGCAGACCAAACCCACCAGTTAATGTTCAACTGAAGCCAACAGGACCACTGCCTGCCTTACCTGCACATCTGGTATCCCTGATGAACAAATGTTTCCCTCTGCTAGGGAGAGGAAGGCACTTTTATAGCAAAGCTGAATTTGTTTACTGCTTCTGTGCTCCTGACTCTTCATGGCACTAAAGAAAGGAGGAAATTAGGCCAGGTGCTGAGGTTCCACTGCCATCTCTGACTCTCCATAGAGGGGACACAGCTCTGGCTGCATCCCACCCTAGCCCATGGAGCAAAAGGCAGCAGATCGTGCTGCTCCCAGCACTACATTTGGACAGTAAGTAACGCCACCTTGTCACGGGGGTACAGAGAGCGTTTGCAACGCCCCATTTAACTGCACTGTACTCCTATGCACAGGCTTCATCAGCATATTTCAGCGGTGCCTTGATGGATGAAGATAGATGGGAGAACATCATCCTTGGTGAAATCACTGTTTTATCAAGGTTAAACCATCCTCACGCTGCACCACCTCCCTTTGTTGCTTCATTTCCAATCACAGAATTAGCAGCAGACACAACGTACATTTGCATGGACCTTATTTCTCACTCCCCAGCTCATCTCTTCCTTCTGCAGGATGGAGAGGGAGGGGAAGCACGGGGAGACCTCTCTCAACTTCACACCTATGCCTGTCCAGCTCTGTGGGCTCTGAGAACCCAACAAAAGCCAACATCTCTACAGATTTCATGGAGTTGCCTCTGCAGCATGGAACTACATCGTCCATCAGCACTCTCCAACAGCTCCCACCAGAGCCAAAGGACCACCAGCCCCTCTCTCTTCACCTTGGCACACCACATCCACTGTCAGGTTTCTGTGGAATGAGTGCTAAAGCCGTGGCAAGCGGAGGATGAGGAAGGAAAGCAGGAGGCAGGTAGTAGGCTTTTGGTAGAGCCAGATGGTCTCACGGTGAAGGTACGGGGGGAATGGGATGCAGGACAGCAGCACAATAAGTGATCCTTTTCCATTGTAAGCCTAGTAGGATGTGGGTTGGAAAGCCTGGGCAATTTGAGGAAAAGGGCACAGGAGCCAGGGAGGGAGGAGAAAGGCTTTTATCTCCAGGTCAGAAGTTCAACCCTAGCCCAGGTCAGCAGCGACAGAAAGCTGCTGCCTTCTGACACCTCTCCAGCAGCCAGCTGGGCAGAGTGATGGATGTCCCTGCAGCTCTCAGCCCCAGCACTCCACACATCCACCTGGCAGGCTGGGCAAGTCTCCTTCCTGCTCCTCCCAAGAGCTTATCCCTTCACACTCAGGGGACACAGCCTGCAGCAGCTATGCTGGACCACCAGGCAGAGTCAGCTCCCCTCCATGCCCCAAGCACACTTTGGAGGGCTGTCAAACCTCCTCCACCTATCTCTCTGCCGAGGAAAAACTTGTCCCGATACTCTGCTTTACCAAGAAGGAGAAACATGTGGCCTTGAGTGATGTCCCCCATGGACCACCCATTTTTTCAAGATCACACTTGGTATATGGTTGCTGTGGAGAAGACCTTGTGCAGGGCCAAGACCTCTATCCACCTTACACAGAATCATCCAATGTGAAGCTCTTGAGACAAGTGCCTGTCCTGCTGGAAACCCTAGATCACAAGCTCCCAAATCACTTTGACTCTTTTTGGAGTCCTTTTGGGGCTGAGTCATCCCTGCCTGGAGGCGAGGCCCCAGCAGAGGACAGCACCTGTTACCCCTGCGGCCCCGAGCCAGGCACTCACTGGAGGAACATGATCCCAGTGGCTCAGGAATATATAAGGACAGACAACCAAGGTGGGCAGCACACGGCTTTTAAACAGTCCACAGGACCCCTCTCTGTAGCCTCGGGCTTCTAAATACCTTTTAAAAAATCTGTACCCCCTTTACAGCACTGTTTGACTCTGCAGGGCGCTATTAAGTTACAAGAATATCTCTGGGCCCAAGGCCAGCTGCCGTGTTGTGTGGTCCCCATTAAACACAGATGGGTCGGACTGCCTCCTGCAGGGAGACCTGCTCCAGCAGTGGCTTTGCATCCCCGTCAGGAAAAAGTCAGCCTTGGCAAGTAGGCTTTCGATCTAGACCATCACTCATGGCTTACGTCTTGCACAGGCTCCCTTTTCAACCAAGTCTCAATGGTATTCTGCACCGAGAAATAGTGGTGAGTTGGCTTGCAAGACCATTGGCTTCACATTTGGGGAAACTGAGGCACGGACAGCCCTGGGGGCCAGCTCAGTCTCACAGAATGCTGCACTGACCAGTCTGACTGCTGCACAGGCACCCCCCTTCCCCAGCTCCTCTCACACCTCCTCTGGACCAGGTCCAGACACAGCCAGCCCGTGGGGGATGCCAGCCCTCCCCTCCTGCAGCAGGATCTCTCCTTTGCTCTTTCAGCAGCAGGGAAAAGCATCCCTGACATGCAGCTGAGCAGCCAAGTGACCCTGGCAGGCAGTGACCTGGCAGAAGGTCACTTACTAAGCGAGCTGATGCCCTTGGGGGGGCCGTGGGCATGTGCACAGACACCCACAAACTCCAGGCGAGGTGTCTGCTTTCACACCCCAGCTCCTCCAGGGCTGCTTCCTATGCCAGCAGCATCCAAGCAGGAGTGGGGCAAGCCTTGCCCTGACTCCCAAACCCCTCTGCCCGCTCCTGCCATCCTAGTCCTGGTGCAGGCAGCTCTCCAGAATGCACATGCCATCACAACAAGCCCGATGGAGAAGGAGCTCGGGATGAGATGCTCACAGAGAAGTTTCTTCCAAGCTCAGCGTGCAGAGCTTGGCTTGCACTCCAAAGCACTGTGGTTTATAGCCCTTATAAAAACATTTATATAGAAGCTGCCTGCTCTATGCATATAAGGCCAATGGCTTCAGACTTGGGCAGGCCCCAATGCCATATTCAGCTGCAGGAAACAGCCTGGCTTCCCAGTGAGCCTAGCACATCCAAAGCTGGAGAGAAATCAGCCAGCATCACAGAAAGGCTCTCCAAGAGCTATATATGGATTCTGAGTCCAGTCTGGTTTACCCTGGGAGAAGAGGCTGGGAGGGCTGTACTGACCAGTGGTCTTGAGACACAACTACAGGAGACATGCTACCACAAAACTAGAGAATGGGTTTACACCAGTTAAAAGCAAAAGCAAAAAGTGGAGATTTCCTCCACTTCACCCCATTCCAGAGCAGCAAAGTAAATGAGAGCATGGATTAGAGAGATGCAGCTTACACTAGATCCTCAAACAAAACAAAAGCAAGACTTTCTGCAGTATAAATATGTCACCAAATACCACAGCTCTCAGGAAGAGTACTGCAGCATAAGGCATTTGCAACAGCCCAGATCTGGCTCAACACAAGACATCCAGGAAGGAAAAGAACCAGCATCCAAATCTTTCCGTTTTGCAACAATAACAATTCAGGCACAGCAGACAGGACCAATTTCCTTTCACTCATTTCATACTGGCTGCCTCTAAATCTCCTTGGGTATCCCACTGAGGACACAGAAACATCATCTCTCAGTGGATACTTCATATGCTGTCACCAAGGAAATGCCCTCTTCCTCAGTTTCCCCAGAACTAAAATAAAGCGCTCGCTGCTATGGCCCTCCTGGTTGGTCACCGAGCCGTCCCCTTAACAAACTTGCCCCCTCTTCCCAGTAAAAACCAGTTTGTTCCAGACCTGTGCAGCTTTCATAAAGAGCTCACCCCAAACTTCTCCCCCAACCCTGAGCTGGGTTGTCCTCTGCCACTGAGTGGCAGCACCTCAGCCACGGGGCACTTGGGCATCTGTCCAAAGCAAAAACGTTCTGCAAAGCTTTGCTGTTTCACAGCACAGCTCACACCTCTTCCAAGACTCAGATGTGTGGATTTTGATTCCTGAAGACAATAAAGAGAAATAAATCTGGTTGCTTTAGCCTCGGCACTGGAGGGGGAATGATCTTCCCAGCACTAATGGAAGTGCTTTTCCTTACATATGTATCAGCTGAGACGATGTCAAGGCAGAACATTAAATTAGCCAGCCCCTATTAATTACAGCTCTCCTATAGCTCTTCCCATCTTCCAAGTGCTTTACAAACAGCATTAATTCCTACACATGCTATCTCTGTTCCAAAACCTCCCTGAGGAGCTGGCAAAGCCCCACAGCCTGTAGCAGCCTCGGAGCAAGAAGTTTCCCCACGAGGCTCGTGGTCCCACCATCCAGGCTCCCACCGTGCCTTTGCTCCAGACCATTGTTTGGAGCTGGAGCGGGAGCCTGGATAATTTATAGGTCATCAGAAGAGCCAGGACTTGACAGAGAAGTCTGTCCCTGGCCAGTCTCCCACGGGCTGGGGCTTACTGCTGTCCTCCCATCCCTGAGGGCTGCTGGCACTCCAAGTCCAGCATCTCTGCCTTGCTTCTCTCTCCTCAGCTGGATATTTTTCTCCCACCATTAAAATTAACGAGGTGGGTTTGCAGAGACGAGCCGGCTACAGAGCCTCCTCCTGTTCCTGGAGTTTGGGGTTGTTTTTAAATTAAGTTGCAGTCCTGTAAGTGCAAAGTTATACCAAGCATCATTTACTTTACTGCTCAGCAATGAGGAGCAGGGAGGGGAGCAGGGCGCTCCCAGATGCTGCCTGCAGCTCTCCTCTGCTGCTGTCCGGCAGCACTCCCCGTGCCAAGAGCTACAGCCTGGAAAATGGCACTTGCGCTAAAGTGCCCGCATTAATCAAATCTTCATTCACACCAGCACAGAGAGAGAAGGGAAGAGGCAGAGGGATATCCCACCAGCTCCCTGAGCCTGGCCTTGAGTCCAGCCTGGTTGGGAAGGAGCAAGCTCCAGTGCTTTGCCAGCCAGCATCCTCTGCTTGATGCCATGAGGGCAGAAAAGAGCAGGAGAAGCCTCTGTGTCACAGCCTGCACACACCTAAGTGTTCCCAGAAAAAAAGGAGAAATCACAACCTTCCAATCTAGGTTTAGCAACAGGGCATAAAGGATCTACAGCAGGAGAGGGACATGGAATTCCCAGCAAGATCATCAAGCTCTGCTTCGATTTGGGAGACTGACAGCAACCTCCTAAATGGATCCCATCCCTTAGACTGCTGATCCACCGTCCATAGCATGCTATGGAGACAAGCTCAGCCATACAGTAATCAAGACATTATGTGTTGAAACCTCAGACAATGAATCCAAAAGAGCAACCTCTAGACTTAGGGCTACCCAGAACTGCATCCAAATAAAGGGCAACCTCACCATGTTACCCACAACTGGCAAAAGCAGAATGGATGGGGACCACACCAGTACCAATTTACTGAGAGGCCCAAGACCACATTGGTCCCTGACACCCCAAATCAGCAATGGAAGGGCTGGGGCAGACACATGTAGAGTGATTCTTTATCTACCACTAGAACAGGAGTGCCCTTGATGGATATTTTAAACTGTTATTAGACATCCACTGGAAAGCTGAGTCTACCACTTTCCCAGATGGATTTACACTTGCACATAACCTGAAGAAGAGTTTACTAAGGAGAGCAAAAACCCCCTTGACTTTAGTCTGCCCAGGAGCCTCACACACTCCCATCTAGTGACTGTAAGACAAAGTCTTGTCCAAGCTTGCAGCAACATGGCCCTGGAAAAGAATCAAATATAGACTACCTGAACCCCAAATGAATGCTCTATGAGACAAACCAGAGGCAAAAAAAGAGCATTGAACACCAAGTGCAGAAATGGGAAGGTGGAGGAGGAATTCCCCTCCTCCCATTTTAATAACCCAATGCTGCAAGGACAGGAAGAGCTCTTCAAAAATCACATTGAGCTGGGCACAGCAGCATCATGACCTTCAGTGGTTTTCCGCTCATTGGAGAGGAAATGAATACAGCATGCTCCAGCTTCTTCCACTCTTCTGCCTTCTTCTCTTCCCCAGACCCTCCAGACAACCAGAGAAGATAAATGTAACGTTCAGCAGCAAAGCCAGCTGGAGCATTACCCAACCAATATCTGGAGAAATCAGCCAGACTTCAGGTCAGACCTGTCCTTTCCCTGCTCCGTAGTGACGGCAGGAAGCAGCACCTTGGTGACCAGAAATGAGCCATGAATCCTCACAAAACCCTGCCACCCTACGTGTGCCAGACGCTCCTGGCTTCAGCATCTCTGCACAGGAAATGGGAAGATGCCCCGTGGGTATGCTGCAACCCCATTCTCCCAGCATCAACAGCTGGGTTCAAGCCTCTTCCCCTCCACCCCATGAGTGGTCTGTGGCACAGGGCATCAGCAAGAGCTCCTCCAGCCTTCAGTCACAAAGCAGCCAGCTCACAGAAAAAGGATCCAGTGCTCAGCTACCTGTCCCCACCAAAGCAAAGTGACAAGCCAGCCAACTACAGAGTCACAGGTTTCCCTGAGCAGGGTGCACGACACCTTGGCTCAGCACTCAAAAGTGAGGAGAGAAGAAGAGTCCACCTGGAAGTCACTTTGCAACCAACCTCCAAAAGTTCATGCAGAAACCTTCCCAAAGAGTCTGGCTATAGGAGACACTGGTCTCCACTGAATCAAGATCTGTTATGCTGTAATATAATAGATGTAAATTAAAACAGAAAATCTATCATGCCTCTAATGTAGCCTGATAGCTGAGCGTGTGGATCCGTACAAGCAGAAGCACAGAGAGGAAGGGTGATATATGGCAAAGCTGGATGGAGGGTGAAAAGCGTGGCGAGACGAGCCGGAGAATGGCGCAGCCCGCTCTACGCTCCTCAGACCCAAGGGCAAGAGAGGAATAAATGTTGATTAGTGTTGATTTTGTCCAACGAACGCTTGTCGAGTGACAGTTGGACTAAGCTGCTCTGAAAGAGAAGCATTAATCTTGGTCTGGTTTAAGTAGAGTATATTAATTTGTGTCATTTTTACTAAGTCGTACTGAGAAAGGCTTCTTACTGCTTTGCATCTGACTGCTTTGGTGGTTTAGCCTACTTTATTTTTTTTTTCCTCCTTTTTTCCCCTCCTTCTCCCTTTTAAACAGATATGGCGGCAGCAGCAACATATTCAAATAGCTCAGCAGGAGAGCGGGGGACCAAACGCTTCGCTCCTGGATTAAGAAAATAAACTCCCAGGGTGTTGGCATAGCAACAGCATTTCAGATGAACTGCTATATATTCCGTGATTAATAAATTAACATTTTTTTCATATGGTTGTTTCTCCTTTTCTTTCCCTCCTTCCGATAGCAGGAGAGGAGAGGGGGGTGGGCAAGAAGAGGACAGGGGAGGCCAGATGATGTCCCCATGAGCTGCCCAAGAAGGGTGGCAGGGTCTCCTTTCCTCTCCATGTGCCTGATCACAGAACAGAGCTTTTTACACCCTACAAAGGCACTGGAATACAAGAGGGACATGATGCTGCTCGTGTTGGGGCCGTGGAGAAACGGGCCTCGGGTGGATGTGGATAGAAATGCAGAACAGCCAAGAGGCAGGGCAGCCCCAGTGCTGGGACAAGGGTGGTTTCAACTCCCCTTTGAGGGCTGAACAGCCCATTCCAGCTCTCAGCAGGACAGAGCGCTTGACAAAACAGGTTTATGCCCCTTGCTGGTGGATCAGCCTTTTTGCAGCCACCTTCTCCTCTCCACTGCCTGCCTTTTTTTTCTTTTACTTACTTTTATGGAAAAGGGACTAGAAGGGAAGGTGAAAATACTACGAATTAAGAGCAAAAGACTGTGAAGTTCCCCAGAGGAAAATGCATGCACAGAGTTAATTTTCCATGGCTGGAGCAGGTAACAAGAACCCCTGCACGTTTCTTAAGCCTTTCGGAACACACATCAGGCAATCCCACTCCCATACGAACAAGAAACCAGAGCCTCCCTGAGGAGCACTGGTGAGAGACTGACCCAAATTCAAACACTTTCTTCCTCCTGCCAGCACTGGCAAAGTGACCGGTGCTGAGCTGTAGCTGCCTTCAGGCCCTTGCTGTGCTGCACTGATGAGAGCCTGAACACAGGAGGCAAAAACTCAGCACTTGAGAGTTCATTATAGCCCCCATAGAATGAAAATGTCTGGGGCTATGCTGAGCCAGAAGAGCCTTGCCAGGATGGCAGGCTCACATCAGGGTTAAAGGCGGGGGTGATCCATGCTGCCTCTTCAAACACTCATCCCAAGCACTGCATGCCATGGCATCAACAGGATGAGAAGGTTTAGGCTTGGTCTATGTCCTGCTCCTGCTCGACTCCAAAGGTTTGGGTTTTTTACTAAACCTTACTGCAGTCTACCTTTTTTTGCATCCACAAACGTGCCCTGAACATCTCCATGCTGCTCACAGCCTCTTTGGCACCACAGCAATCCACCACTCAAAGCTGCTTTACCTCAGGCCCCAACCAAAGCTGAAATGTTTCCTCTTCTTACCAAACTCTGAATTAGTCAAAGTTTTGTTAAAGCATGAAATCATTTTGACAAGGCCTGAGTTTCATCCACCACAGGCTGCACGTGCACATAGGCACACTGTAGGCACACACTCTGCACACCTCTGTTTGAGAATTAAGATCCTGAAGAAACACTAACATTTTTTAAAGCGTTTGAGCTGTTCAAGGCCCCAAAAGCCTCCTCTTCAAAGCTGGCTAGGAATGCAGCTTCTCAGCTTCTCCCAAGAGCAGGACTTGGGAAATCCAGGAACATTACCAAAGGGGTTAAAACACAAGCCAAACCCGGCAGTTCTGCACTTGATGCCCCACATGCAGCTGTAGGCACGTGGCAGAAAAACAAGAGACCCAGCTAGTACGTAAGGGTAGAACTCCTCCACCACCAGCAGGAATAGCCTGATTTAAGTCTACTGCCGCTCCCTCACTGTATCTTTGCCCCATCTCCTTTCCAGCATTGCCTCTCTGACCACTGCAAAGCTCCCTTGCCAGGTTCTTTCATGGTCTCTATGCCACAGCAGGGTGCAGCGAGATGCTCACCCATGCCCTGAGGTCACCTCTAATCCAGGAGACCTCTCTCTGCTGCCAGCAATCCTAAAGACATGGAAACCTTTAAAGTTGGAGCCTTTGGGGAGAGAGAAGCAGGCAGGGCCCAGCAGCACTTTCCTCCATTCACTGCTGCTGCTCCGTGTTCTCCCCCTAATGTTATCTTACACTCCGAAGCACAAAGGACTACTTAGAAAAGCCTCACTGGAGCAATGCTGTTTCTCAATGACTTTTCTTATGGATCCTGGAGGATAAGCCATATCAAAGCATTTCCACAGCTGCATACAGAGAGCCAGGGCAACCTAGGCCTTTTATTTAAGCAACTGCAGCCTCTAACCCAGCACTGGTAGTTTTTAGGGTGAAGACAAAAGCAAGCAAGGCCCATGGCGACATGGGATGCTTAGCACCAAACTTCAGAGGTGTCTTTGGCTTCATCTAGTCCTGTTTGAAAACACAAAAACACATGCCAAGTTGCAATATGTTTCTTAAACAGACCAACAATCAGACTGCAAGTAAGGACTGAGATCTACATCTCAAACACACAGAGCCTGGGATTTGCCTACACACCTCAAGATGGGAACATCCCTTATCCTCCCAAACACCTTTAGTGAGAACTCACATGGAGTCACTGCAGCATCTACACTCCCCAGTCCTCCACTAATGCCTTCCATCTCACCCAAGACATTTTTTAGAGTAAATCAATCCATCAAAACACGGAGTCAGAGTGTCAGCCCTTTCACTGAGACCCCATCAGGCAAAGTCTGCACAGGCAGCTCATCCTCCAGGGCTGAACTGAACATAGGAAAGAGGAGCAGTTCCTGTTCTCCAAGGTGTATGGCTTGGGAAAGAGGTAAGAGGGCACTGCTTGGCCACAAAGAACCAATGCCATGACTTAGGTGGCTTTTCCAATAGCCTAAAAAGGCAGAGGAGAGATCTTGTTGGGCCTGCCTTGTTATCTGAACACAGAGACTCCACTGAAGAGTCTTGCTCACTTTAAATAATGAGTCCTTAAATTGCTCTGCTGGACCACATGGTTCTCAGCATCAAGCATGAGATCCCCTCTTAAAAATGTACAACCAGTCAAGCATGGGATGGGGAAATACTCAAAGAAATTTAATCACAATTTAAAAAAAGAGGAAAAATAAACCAACGGACCATCCTCCTGGGATACGTCCATGGTGATCTCCACCAGGTTATTCTGCTTCCCTCCATTTCCCCAGTTTAAAATAAACCTTGCCAGGAATTGGGATCTTGACACAGAAGAGGAGCTATGCAGAACAGTGCCAACCACACAGTGTGCTGCAAAATATCTCCAGCCCCTCACAGCTTTTGCCCCCCACAGTATAATCCCCTGCAATTGTACTCAGACTCTGTTTCTGGCCCCACTTTTCAATTCATTCCTTGTTCATTCAGAATTTCACTGCCAGTTCCTACTCCAGGCGTAGGTCTATGTTACTCATTCAATAATTCCTCACTATCTGACACCCCTCATCAAATTCATCCAGGGAGAAGTAAAGCAGCAATATTTGCTACTTGAACTTGGCAAGAGGGGGCCTCTTTTTTTTGGAAAAAAAATTCTTTAAATAGCCTCAAAATCAAGGGGGAATTTTGGGTTCAAACTCAGATGGAGAATCCCAAATAAGAGTACCAACTATTGCATCACACTTGTGCAGCTCCATGAATGTGCACTCAGAGACTCTCCATAATCTGCAGCTAGGATCATGAGAGAGATTCCTGTAGGTCTTCTGTAGCTGTTATTCTCTTTTCACAAAAAATCCTATGAAATCCTGGTGCTGTGCAAAGAATCAGTACAAACAGGTAAAACATCATTCATCTAATGAGCTTCTACTCAACATCCCGTTACTCAGTTTTCTTGGTTTCTCTTGATCCAGGTGGTTCCCGCCATGCTTAAGCACCTAACATCCCCTTGGAGAGTGCCTACTGCTGGATCTCCTGCTCTGCCACAGAAATTATTGAGGCTCCACCACAAAGGGAGAATTGCTCTCTGTAACTTCCTAGTTCCGATTCCGTACATCTGGAGTTCTTGAAACTCCCTTCATTTCACCAGTACCGTGGCATTAATAAGATGTCTGGAGACACATGCCATACCCAGTAAGGAAAAGGAACTAAGATCTCTCCTGCTCTATCAAGTGTGGCCTCTGCAGCCCAGAAAGCCCACTGCTACCCTTTTTGCCAAACCACACTGCAAGTAACACATCTAATTTGCTCTCCGCTGTGCTCCTTAGGTCTTTTGCAACATTACTGATTTCCAAGGGCTTTCCTCCCACTGAAGCTTTCCGGTTTGGATCGTGAGGGTAGTATTTTGCAATTCATTCCTCACACATTCATGAAGTGTTGCCGTTTGCCACTAAAAAGCCACTTGCTGGGCTCTCCCTCAAAGGCAGATGCGTTGTGATGGTCGGGAGCTCATCGTACACGTTCCCACACTGGGAGGCAGGGAGAGGCACGGACTCGTGGTTATGTCTTGCTCACACAACACGGGAGGTTTCTGCAGAGGAGAATTTGGGGATGGAGGGGAGGAAGCCACAGGAGCGAGCAGCAGCTCCTGATCAATAGGCCATCTGCAATAGGAGATCAATCGCTTCCATTTTCAAGGTGTTAAGTGTGACGGGGATTGAATTAAAGCCAAAAACCTAAGAGCGGCTGTAAGTTATGCCTTTCTCCTTCCCCCTTTTTTTTTTTTTTTCTTTCAAGAAACAAACCCATAAAATGGTACTTTTTCTCTTTCTTCTTCCCTGCCCCCTCCCTTTCCCTTCTAAGATTTTCAATTAGGTGAGTGGAAGGACGAATGGAGCAAATACATTTTGCTCGAGTTCTAAGTGCTTTTGAAACCCTCTGTCAAAGCATTTAGTAACGCAAGATTTAAGATGCCCAATTAATTTTTCCCCAACAAGGAGCCAAAAGTAGATGCAAGAGGAGGTTAAAAGCTAAGTGTTTAATTAATATTAAATTTATATGATTCTTTATCACCAAAAGCATTGTAAAATTGAAAAAGCAGTTAATTTTATGGTCACTGTGTATTCCTCTGCTTTGATCTTTGATCCGTGGAATGAAATCACGGAGTGTAAAGATTCTCCTGCTTTATTATACCTGTCTCGTGGCAGGAATGTTGGGCGAGGTGAGCTCATCGGAGCCCCAGCATGGACTAGGCAGGATGATACGAGGGCAAAAACCCCCCTGGCTGCCTGGGGGTGCAGAGTTTGCACTGTCCCCCCAAAGGGAACTTTGTGCCATTTGGCCGAGGACGGCACAGGACTCTTGTGCACACCACCACTGCGTCGCCACAGCTCCTGGCCTCCCCCGTGCCTATCTGCCAGCGAGACAAAGAGCTATTATGCAGAACGGATTGCACTGGAAAGGAAAAAAAAAAGGGGGGGAATAATTTCTGCAGAGGTTTTTATGTGGTTTTTCTTTTTTTTCTTAATATTTTTAAATCCCACTGGGAGCCTCATTATAATTTAGTTATTAGCAGGGGGAAAAGAAACCAAATAAGTAAAAGAAATTTAACATCTTTTTAAAGAAATGTATTTTAAAGGGAGGAGAAAAATCAACGGGAGGAAAAGTTCTCTGAGCTTCAAAGCAGTTGCGATTCTTGACTCAAACGTTTCAGGCAGCCCCACTGGTAGTAGGCTGCTCTGGGGTCAGGTTCCCATCACAGATCCATCTGGATGGAACAGGCAGTGTCCCCCTGGCCAGAGAGACACCTGGGATAGGAGCAGGACCATGTGATCCCACTCCTCTCACCCAGCCCTCTCACCTTGGAAACCCTCTGAAAGGCCATGCACATCTTTCCCTGTCCCTTCAGTTCAGCACCTCCTTCCAGAGAGAGACACAGAGCATATATTCACATAATAAGAAAGTGAGAGTTTTAATGGGAATTTAATCTTATTAAAGTCTTGATTTTAAGGCAGGTACATAACTCATACATGTGAAGAGGCACAAAGTAATGAAACTGTGCAGGTCTCAGGATACAGCTGGGGAAACTGGGAAGTCATTAAGGACAGACAAAAATTAGGCTTGGTATCATGAAATAAGATCTAATAATTGGCACTGTTTCATAAGCGATGGGAATTAATACCGTTAACCCCTTGCCCCCATTGCTGTCAGACAAGGACAGTCACCTCCCCCCCACACGAGAGGCTCCAGCACAGCAGCAACACAAGTTGCCGCAGGTCATGCGGCAAGTGACGGAGCAGAGCCTGGAAGAGAAACCAGGTTTCACCTCTCCCGTGGGAAGCATGAAGGCAGCTTCTTTTCTGCTAAGCAGAAGAGATGTCCGACACACAAAGAAGCAGTCTGCAAGCTCAGGAAGTCTGAAATGGGATGGGTAACAACCACATGGGTGTCATCTCTGCTCCTATCCATGACAAGGGAAGCATGACACACAGATTTGTGTTTTTCACATTCACTGGACAGACCCTATAAACCAGTTCCAAGAGATGCCACCAAATCACATCCTCCAGCTGACACTTCTTCAAGACTACATCCAGACTGGCTTTTTTAAAGGTTCAAACTACCTCTGGTCTAGCCAAGACTGAACACTCAGCACTGGCCTTGAACCAGGTGACCAGCTATCAAAGCTTGCACAAAGCCCGTCAGCCAAAACCACCTGAGAAGTACCTATATTGCCCATGGAGAGGTTTCCACAGCCAGACTACTCCCTCCACTGTTCAGGGAAGAGAAACCAAGGAGCACAATTCCTGCTGAGGTTCACATCAAAGGTAGTGCTTCCAGGACCTGCTTGACCCAAGTCCTGCACAACTTGTGGGTCTCTCTCATGGTCCACCAGTCATGTACCCTCAAGCACGGCTGTGTACCCATCCTGGGAAGAGTTGCCATTAAATGAGATGCTCAGGGGACACATACAGCACACATGGTCTGCTCTGACAACTCCTCTGCCTCCTCGTAAGTAGTGAAGAACCACAGCTCTGTCCGTCCTCAGCGCAGCCTCCCCGCACAGCCAGACCAACTGTATTTTATATGTATGCGTGCAGATATCGACAGATGGAGAGAGAAAATTACTGTGCCCATAAATTGAAGCTTTGGTCACGTCAGTTCAAGAAGCAGAATAGAAAATTTAGAGCCAAGAAACCAGCTTGTGTCAGTCAGGCTGACGAGCGCAGGCGCCAAGAAACACACCCCTTAGCATGGGGAAGCGAGACGCAAGCACCCGCACGCATGCAGAGACCCCGCTCCTCTTCATCTATTCTCAGCAACTGTTTGTCTGAGGCCACATGCAACTGGATTTGTCAAGCCCCCTTTTAACAACTTCTTGTCACAGTCCATTACCAAATTGCATATAGTTATATATTCCACTAATTAGGCTTCTAAAATATCATTAACATGTCTCTTGATCATTAGCATAACGTATGAGGCGTCCTCGTTAGGCACGACTCGAGTTTGTTAATGCGGTAATGAAAGGCATGGGGCTGGTACTGCAGGAGCCGTGCAGAGATAGGAGGCTGGGAACATCAAAAGCATCAGTGCCAGGCTTAAAAAATAACAACAAGATCAGCGAGGAGCAGGGGCAGAAGCCAATTGCTGGGAAACCAGGGTGATATGGAAGGTGAAACAAGCATCTCCAGGCAGGCAGATACTTCACACACACCGTGTGTTTCACAGACTAAGGTAACATTCCACTGATCTGGATATAGCACAGGTACAGCGATGAGTCAGGATCACAAACCTGAACCATGACCATCAGGATCTGGGTAAAATGGGAGCAACGGCCAGGGTCCATGGGAACCCCATGGCACAGATCTGTGGCCAAAGCTGAACCCTTCCTGTCTGGCTGATTCCAGGACACCCCTCACACCTATTCAAGCCAGCCCTGCTTCCTGCAAGGATACCCTGCACCCAAAACCCAGAGCAAGACAACCATGTTCCTCCCTCCTGAAACCAACATCAAGCTCCCCCTCTCCCCAGCCCCAAGATAAAACTAGTCTGAGGCAATGCCAAGCACTAGCCTCAACCAGCAGCTCAGACTGCACAACACTGAGCAACCAGCCCAGCTAACCTGAGGACAGAAAACCACCACCCACCAACACAGCAGGAAAGGAAGGCTGCTGGACACAACAGCCTGGGATAGTACAACGGCACAGGACCTTGGTCAAGAATGTAAAAGAAAAGCCTGAGAGGTCTCCAGTATCCAAACGGGACCCCCAGTCAGCAATATTTGCATAGGTGCTCCAAGGCATCCAGGGGTAAAGACGTGAATTAACAGGCAAAGCTCAGGACAGATGCTTCCATGCCCAAGCCAGCTCATGTATCAGTGGTTACCACCGTTGCTATAAATAAGTAGGGGCTTTTTTTTTTTTCTCTTTGAGAGAATAACTCAATAAGTCACCGCATGAAAGATATTGTAAATAGCTCCAGCAGAGTGCAAGTCAGGGCTGCTTCCAATTAGCTTTCACTTACGCTCCCCCAGCCTGCGCCAAGTTTGCAGAGTTTGTTCCCAACACGCTGCTCGCTCGTTGTCTGGGGAGAGGTGGGGAGCAAACCCCGCTGCAATCCGGGCTGCTGCTCCTCCATAGCAGAAATGATCTTTTCATTAAAGCTGTGAAGACACCGAAGCAAGTGAAAACAGCCCACATATGCATTTATCTTTGTCCAGATGTTAATGCAAAAGGTGGGGGGGAGGAAACAACCAAGAGCTTTCCTTCAGCTGCTGAGAGCAAACACCACCACCACCGCAGCAACAGCTTGGAAATGGGAAGCAGCACACAACTTTCATTAGAACAAAGACATAAAACAAACTCGGCAAAGGCAGCCTGGGGGCTTTTACGCACTCATCTGGAGAGACCCCCGCAGGTCCCTACGGAACGGGTAGAACGCATCCTCGTGGGCAACACCACTGCCAAAACAACAGGGAGAAGATGGATGATTTTGCGAGTCTTCATCAAAAAATTCCTCTTCCATGAGATAAAGGCGGTGTTAGGGATCTTTCCAAGTTTTCACTCATTCATACGCACAACCTTTGCATCCCGCACATGCGCGTGCCTTCACGCAGCAGCTGGTCTCGATATCAGAGGAGCATCGCAGCCAGGAAACTATCACCAAGAAGATAAAATATGGGGCAGGGGAGTGCAGGATGGTAGCCTATAGGAACAGGAATCCCAGGCAAGGAGCTTAATTCCCTGCCACTCCTGTCTGGGAATGGTTCTGGGAAAGTCACAGGGTGTCCGTGCCTCATCTTTTGCCATGGGGAGTGTTAGAGGTGCCTGACCTGTGCTGGGAAGTGGAAGGGCACCAGGGAATCAAGACTTGCTCATCTCAGCATTTCAGCCAGGTCTCCCTTCTTAAGTCACCACACAACTGGGTACCACCCACATCCAGGCATTTTGCAAGGAGGTCAGCAACATCCCAGAGGAGGACCAGGAGATCTCTCTAAACAAGCAGATGCATTTGTTCAGTCCCAAGCAGACTCCCTGCCCTGCCACTCCAACCAGAACACTGCACTCACACGGACACTGGAAAGCATTCACTGTCTTGGGGAGAGGGGGTTATGGCAGTCAGCACAGCACAAACTGCTTTTGTTGGCTTCCTGCCTTTCAAGCCAAAAGCAACAATCACAAAAAAGAAAAACCAGTAACATTTGATAAAGCTTTTCAATTTGAAAGAGGTCAGGAAAAAGTTCCAGGAAAGGGAAGAGAAACAATCTCCTCTAAAACTCTTTAATGTAGTGAGAATCAGTTCTCACATGTTACAGGTTTATATTTTTCCCCTCTAGTTTTCCAATCATCTTTACCCCCTTCTCCCATGCTTCCAAATGGCGGCAGCACTACACTAAAATGGCCAGGGAGGAACCTCTCCCCTCCCTGTGCAGGAGGGCGCTTGGTTGACCTCTCCACATCTGGACATGCCTGCAACCTCCGGCTCTCAAGGGCAAACGCCGGCAGTGCAGCGACCTTCCTGGAATCGTGGTCCTCTGACCTCCCTTCTCCGACCCACCCATCTCCTGTCCCTCTGCTGAACTCCATCCCAGCCACACTGGGACATGGCACTGTGTCATAAGGGGTGCAGCTCCTCCACACAGGCCTTGCCTCGTCAGCTCCCCAGGCCCCGGTCCAGGGTGTTTTTGCTTGGGAGATTGAAGGGGGGTCAAGGAGAACAGGGTCCAGATTACAAACCAGCCAGATATAAAAATAACTAAAGCAAATAGCCTCAGCATCAACAAATCCATTCAAATCCTACACTCCTACACAGTGTCTTTACCAGTACATCCTTCATGCAGGGGTTACATACAGATGACCATCCCCTGAGAGAGCTTTGGAAAAGCCTTGGTGACTTTTCTTCCTTCTTGTGCTGCACCAAGTCCACCAGATCTCACCAGGCTGTTGAGCAAAACAGTGCCTGACATAGCCTCAGCCTTCCCCAGACAGCTCAACATGAGGTGGCCCATGATCTGCCTTTCCACGCCACGCAAGGACCAAACCAGATGGTCACCAATACCACATCACGCTCCTACATATGGGGGTCCAAGTGCTCCCTTCCCTATGTGCACCAGTTTCCCCACAATTCACACACACATTTCTTCATAGGAGCTGCCTCTCCCAAAACACCAACAACTTGAACACATTGCTGGAAGACTGCAGTGATGGTCCTGAGGAACAGGAGACCTCATCCCAGCAGGGCCCACAAACAAACACTGCTCTCACTTGGGGTGGTTTTTCTTAATATCTCCCTACCTAGACCACAGCTGCTCCAGAGCTCCCTACATTTTGTGACCATCTCAGCTGAGAAGGGCAAACAGAAAGCTTAACTGGTGCCTAAAATGCACCATGACCGCAGCAGGCACCACATCAACAGGCAAAAACGCTCACACCAGTGGCAGCATTGGCACCCAGCTGGAAGAATAGGCAGAGCTCTTGTTCACAGGACACAAACAGCTTTTCCCATGCCCATCTCCACAACCAAACTCTACTTTTTCAGCCACAGCATCAAAGCAACTGGTTTTTTTCCCTCCTTGCTGAGTGAGAGCAGAGACCCCATCCGGACTCCCAGCAACACTGGGGGGGAATCACATTGGTGACACCTCACACATGCAACAGGATATGACCCTCCCTGCTGCCCGCAATCAACTCTGCTTGTTTATTTTCATTTAAGCAAAACTTCAGCTAGGCTGGGCTGGAAGAAGGCTGGGAGGGGGACAAACCCTCAGAAAGCTGGGCTGCATGTTGGTGTCCAAAGGGACTGAAACTGGGGATGGGAGGAGGGGCCAGCTCTCCTTTCCAAAGGAGCTTTCAATAGGAAACAGATGTTGAGGGCCCAGTGACCAAAAGCAGGGTCTGCAGTGGGCTTCCCTGGCTCCACGCTCCCAACAGAATCCATTTTAATTAAAATATTTTAGCTCAAGCACGAGGAGAGGGGTAGGGGGAGTGGGGAAAAGTCTGGGGGTGATGTCCTTGCTACTTCTGCAGCAGCATTTGTGGCTGGGCTAGAGGGGGTGTCGGGGTGCATGGTTGGGTCAGACACCCCATCCTGTACCCCCAGCCTGGGCTCCCTCCCTCTAGCAGGGCTTGACATAAATTCTGCTGACCTTGAGTGAAAAATTGCCTCGTTTTGGTACCAAAAAATAACATTACATCATGTAGCTGTGTCAGGTTCCATCAATGCCCCCTTCCCGCCCACCCCCAAAGTGAGGGGGATGTAACCCAACACTATGAAAACACCAGCCCTGAGAAGAAAAGGGGCCTTTGTCATGGACCATCAGCTTCCCGCTCCTGCCTGAGGTGAAGAAAGATCTCCAAAAATGTTCGGCTGGGAGGTACAGACTCCAGACATGTCACCTCCCACAACCCCTCTGCTTTTCCATTCCCAACTTCAAAACTCCTGTTTCTCCCTTACATACAAATTTTGGCTATTACTAAGATGAAAAAATTTTACTTAAAAAAAAAATAATAATAAAAAAAGCCACTGGATCACTAAAGTGTGACTTTGGTGGGATGCATGAGTAGTTTCCTCCAGGTGAGGATATATCCTGGCTTTCTTTCCAAGGGTACCTGACTCCCTCACAGGAGGGGATGTGGAACACAGAACACAAACCCTCGTCCAGCTGCAGCATGGAGCCCAGGATCTGAAGGGTGAGAAGGGAACCTGACAGGGACTCTGCCAAGCCATGGACACTCAAACAAGCCCCCACATCCCGAGGCAGAGAGTGACTGCCCACCCCACAGGAAAAGGCATGAGCTGATGAAGAGCAGGAAGGAAATCAGCGCTGTAGGATCTAATAACCAGCACAGCCATAGGGTCTCAGATTATGAGTTCAGCAGGGCAAGGCACAGGCTGCAGGGCTCTCCTACAGCACTCAGAGAGTAGATGGGAGGCAGGCTGTGCCAGGGAACAAGCCCTAACCCACTCCATTCACTTCGAGAGAAGAACTGCAGGAGCCTGAGGCAAGTGGGAATGAAGGAGGTACAAATGGAGCCCCTCTGGACCATGCACTGCAGGGTCGCTTTTTGCCTCCCTGCTGGGATCATGCTTTCCCCTCCAAGACAGGGACACAGGGGCAGTGTCATCCCTGCCAAGCCTTGCAGCACTCTGGCTTGCTGAACAAACCCACGGCAGAGGAAAAGGAGCTGCCACTGCCCATGGGCAGCACAGCACCAGGCCATGCACGGGTCGAGGGGAAAGGCAGGAGAACACCCAGCTTGCCCCAGGCCCTCGGCTCTCCAATGTATTTTCTCATTAACGTGTAATACGGTTTTATTGTCTCAAACAATGTCTGTTTTCGATCAGTTCCTTTATCCCAGACACTGCCGTGCAGAGACTGAAGAGGCCAGATGGTTCATGTTGCAGGAGTCTTCCCGCTCTTCCCCACCCGCTCCCTAATTCCTTACAAATTCCTGGAATGCCTGCGCCCCCGAAAAGCAGGGGCAGGGCCCGGGAGCTGGGGCTGGGGGCTCTCCCAGTTACCCTCCTCACCACAAGCAGCAGCTCCAGGCTGTTGTCTCCTCCATGGCAGCAGCATTTTCCAACCAAGTTCAGAGATCCAGGTCTCCTCAGCTGAGGGAGGGATGTGCAGACCCCAAAACCCCCAGCCCAGCCCCGAAGAGCCAGCCAGCAGCAGGGCTGCAGCCGGCAGGGAGGACTCCTGCCCATAATCCCCACCACGTGCCCAAGGCCACTGGGCTGCTGCCACACCACTCTCAGCTCCAGATTTCACCCATGCCTCCTGCCGCTAATCCCCATGCCAGCAGCTGGACACAGAGGTTTGTTGAGTCCTTCCCAGATCCAGGGGCCTGTCTGAGCCCTGGCCAAGTCAAAGGGAAGGCTCCTGATGACTGCAAGGAGTTTCACCCCAGCCCTGTGCTGGCTATCCACACTGGCAGCTTGGCCAGTGGCTCCAGCCCACCCCAAAACACGCTTTGGAGGTCTGGCAAGGCTCATGCTCCTCCTGCCATCCTTCCAGCACCCTTGCAACCACATTCCTTGGGAGAAGGAAGAGGGAAGCCCACGACGCCCAGGAGGGAGCCCTGCTGCACACAGCCCAGCAGGGGAAAAATAGGGATGCTGGAAGCGATCGTTCAGCATGGAAGACGGCCAGGAGACTGGTGTTCACACTTTGAGCACCACAAAAGCACAGATCATCTCATCTGGGAAAAAAACAGAGTCTGGTAGAAAAGATGGCACCTTCTCCAAGGCACTCAGGCACCACATGGCACAGCCATGACACAGGTCATGCATCCACTGCAGGATCCCACCATCTCTCTGACCCTGCAGACCTTGTTCTGTCTCTCCAAGGAGCTACATGAGCTGCACTTTCCACTCTGCAGCAGCCACTGCCCAGGAAAAGTTCCACTGAGGAATGACCAGAGGGGACCCCCAGCCTGCAGCTCTGTGGGCTGGGAGCCACTCTCCAGGGTTTGGCTGCCAAAATGCTGTGTGGGCTCCTCGGAGACCTGCCGAGCAGACGAGTTATCTGCTCCCAATTCAACTGAATTTTCATGAAGATGACACAAGACAGCCCTACCGCCAAGTTTCCACAGCTCTTTCAGAAAAGGGGTGCCAGAGCACAAGAGACATCTCCAGAAGCCTCACCACAGCAAGGAGGACGCCTTTTTTTATCAGCACCTTTTTCCCTAAGACACTCGGCTCATTTTAGCAAGCCCTATGCCAAGCCTGCCTCCACCCAGAGAAATGCCAGGGCACACAGTTAAAGTCCTGCCAAGTTCTAAGTGTTGAGGAAAAAAACTAAGGGGGTGGGCGGTTTACAGCAGGTAGGTTTATACCTGTATGATCATGCCATCCCCTCCAACACCCATTCTACACCTTGTACATGAGCTCTGTGAGGCAAGAAGCTGTTACTGCCATGTCATGGTTAGATGCTCAAGAAGAAAAGCAGCAGAAAATGAAGAGGTCTGAGATACTTGGGTTCAACCCAAGAAGCCCATGTGCAGAAATCTGAGGAGTCCAGGGTATCCTCAGACCCCTGTCCTGAAATAGCCAGAAAGAAGACAAGTAGAGGGTGTGCCCTTGGGATAGTGGCTGGAAATAAGTGATGGCAGGAGGCATCCAAGCACTATGGTGATTTTTTGCACTCCACAGCAGAGAAAATATCACCTGCCACCTTTTGGCATTCCCAGCGCTCAACTTTGGCTCCATCCAGCAAGAAAAAGCACAGCAGGAAAGAGCAAGCGAGCTGAAACCTGATCCCCTGAAAGGCCGGACTCGGTGTCTGGCTTTTCTTACCGGCTCGGCCGACCTGTACGTGCCAGCCTGGGAAGGCGTAATGGTTCCACCAACAGAACTTCATTAACTTTTTATACACTCGGCCGCTAATTTATAATCATTAGCGGACAAACAGCCAACAATTACACAAGCAGCACGTTAAGGAGAGAGGCAGAGAGCTTGAAGGAGCAGTGATGGAAACGTGCTCATGGTCGGGAGGGAGCTGGTGCCAGGATGGCGCGTCCATGTCCCAGGGCTGGCATGTGGCAGGGTCAACCTCTCCCAAGATTTACCAGCACGTCATTTCCTCAGCTGTAATTAAAGTACTGGGCAGCAGAAAGGCAAAAGGCACAGGTGAGCACAGGGTGGGGGGGAAATTTCTCACGAGCCCTCTCATTTTCAATTAAAGGGAGACGGGAAGAGAGGAGGAGCGTGCATACTCCACTTTTCCAATTCCTGGCACAGGCAAGGTGCCCGTTTGCAGAAGAAGGTGAAACTGCACACAGAAACAGCTCTAAATTAATCCTGATTTAATGAAATCTTCAAACACAGACCGTGCAACCCCGATGCCCTTCCAGGCAGCAGCTCCCCTCCTGCTGGAGCAGCTCTGTGTGGGAGGCAGGGCATGGTGTTGGAACATCCCTGCTGGCACCTGCAGGGAGCAACGTCCACAAGTATCCAAATCCTGAGGATGCATCTACCTCGAGGATGAAGATGTGCAAGAGAGAAAAGGCTTCAAACACCTATGGGATCAATAGTCTGTGTTTCTCTGAAGAAAACTCAAAACCAACTCCACCAGTGCTCCCTTCTCCTGCCCAGTATCCTGCCAGAAAGCCCTTGCTGCACGGGGCAAGGCTACAGGCGGAGGACAACAGGCGGGCTCCCTCCTCTGCAACAACCGGAGATGCTTTAATCGATCAAAGAGCCGTAAGATCTGCAGATACAGATGTCCCTGCCGCACAGGCAGGCCAACAAGGGAGCACAGTGACCTGACCAGCATCACTCAACAGCACGGCATGCCCAGAAACCAAACCTACCCTCTTTTGGCTCCTGCACAAGGGCTGAGCCGCTCTCCTGCCCCGCACCAGGCAGCCCAGCCAGTCCTTTTTGGACATGTAAGCTTCCTGTTAAACAGGTCTAATAAACGCTGCATGCACCTTGTAGAGCCTCTCCTCTGGCACCTCCAAGCAGCCAGCACAGCTCAGCGCTGCCTGTGGAGACAAAAGCTGCTTCCTAAAACTCCGTGTGGCAGCGGGGACAGAGCAGCACCGCTTAAGAAAGGCCAAGAATGGGTGGCTGGCTGTGAGCTGCCCAAATCCCCTCCAAAGCCGGGGGAGGCTGCAGCAAGGCAGGCAGGCTGTGTGCAGGACCTGCCATGCCTTGCAAGCCGTGGCTTGCCGAGGGCAGGCAGGCAGAGCCCCGCACTCCGAGCACACAATCCCGAGGAGAACACAATCCCGGGCACGCTCGCAGCTGGAAGGAGCTGTGGCAGCCCCCCCTCCCGCTCCCCACACAGGGAAAGGCTCACAAGCTGTTCCAGCTCACAGCAGGACCTTTCCCCTTCCACCCTTGCACTTGCAAAGAGAAAAGAGCAGATCTAACACATGCTGAGGCTTATCACATCAAGGGACCCAAGTGTTCAGGCCAGCAGAATGAATGCCTCCGAGATTAATGGGGACTAAAACCAAATTTCTCAAGTGACAAGCTTCCTTCCCTCTACAGCAGCTTAATAACCATTCAGCACCCACGTAGGAAAAAAAATTAAAATCTCTCCACCTAGAAGTGCAATTTCGGGGATCAGGCAGTAAAGATAATTTAGATGCAAATTTGGACCACTCATCCTGCCAGGGATCCACCAGCTGGGTACAGCTGCAAGATCACAGTGCTTTTAAAGAAAGCTCCTACCTGATCCGCTAAAATACAGAGCATGTTGTTTAGATTATTTTGCTGTGGCTGTTCAATATCCACAGTGTCATGGATAAAACCCTCCATTTAAGAAAACCAATGGAGGAGATGGGAAAACTACAATGGGAAGTCATCACATAGTCCATGTGGTGAGATATGCAGAGAGAAATGGAAGCTGTTTCTGCATTCCTGCCTTTGAGTAACTTTCCAACAGAATTACCCAAATACCTGTTCTTTCAGGGCATTTTTTTTTTTTAAACAGCATCACTTGAGAGCTGGAGTTTTCATTAAAGGTAATTTGTAATTTGAAACTGAAGTCAAATTTCAGAGAAATACTTCTAATAAAGGAGGCAAAGGCTTAATTTCAAATAAATATGAGACATCTCCATGTTTTTTAGTGCTTCTCAGAAGCAAAGCAAGAGATTCTTCTTTACTGAAACATGTTGGGAAATTGAGCTGCACAAATTTGTACAACACTTCTGTCAACCCAAATGCACATTCTTATTTCTTTTCCTCCTTGAGACCTTTTAATTTGGAGTGGGGCAGGGAAAGACCTCATCCTGCCCAAGAGACAGGGAGATGCCAATGCTTCTCAAGCCCCAAATTGATAACTGGTCCATACCCCATCCCACAGGGATTCAGCACTGCAAGAGGAAGGAGGGATTATCTCCCACCAGACCCAGGTCAGCAGCCAGTGTAGGGATCCAGCAGCAGCTACAGGGGCAGGACGCAGGCACCAAACCTTACATGGGAATTAATCACAGCCCTTAGGAGCTCTCTGCCTCCTGCTGCCTTACCCATACCAGATCACAGGGGAGCAGAGGGAGGGCAGGAATTCCTTAACATGGGGTAGCATTGGGCTGGTGGAAAGTGCCAGCACCTAGGAACCCTTGCCAGAGAAAGAATTAAAAGCAGCCACACCCCAAAGGCAATAGGGAACTCTTACTACAGCCACCTAGTAAGTCCAGATAGGCTCAAAAGCGACGGACTCCAATGTTTTTTGGGAGACGTGGAGAGATATCTGAGCTCATCCAGCTTGGAGATGCCTGCACAGGCTGGGAGGTGAGCACAGCAGCAGCCAGAGTGCATGGAGCAGGACCCTCACTACCCCAAGCAAGGAGGTAGCCTTTTAAAGTAAGGGCTTGGAGAGCTGGGCAAAGGGAATCTGATAGAGCATCTTTTGCACAACTAAAGGATCAGCAGCACTGAGCTGCTCTTGAGAAGCTCTCCTGGAGAGACCTCTGTACAGATCCAGGGCTGTTCCTCTCCCTGCACAGTCAGGAACTCCCCTTTTAGCTTTTGGCATTCCATTATCCAAAGACTCCAGCAAAGGAGGCAAGACCAGCAGCAGCATGACTTGATGCCTCCCTGCCAAGGGGCCGGCCCCATCCACCTCTGGTTGGGAGCTGCTGGAAGGGGAAAGGGGGGGCTGGCAGAGAGCACCCCCTGCCCCAGCCAGTCCCACACAAACATCATCCAAAGCCTTCCCTGGGGATGAGGGGCAGCACAGGCAGTACTGCTGTGTGCAATCCCCTCCCCCTGTCCCTCTCCCTAAACTCGCTCTTGGCCCCATCCTACTGAACAATCTCGCCACGGGCTGCTTTTGTAAGTCTCCAGCCCCAAAAGAAAAATGATGGGTTTGAACTCTTAACCCCGCCCCAGAAAAAGGCTGGAATTAAAAGAGGTTTATGACTAAGTATGCAGATGGGAATACTGTAATAACAACAGGCAAAATGTTTGCCTAGCAGTTCTGGGCTGGTTTCGGAGGGAGGGAGGGAGAGAGAGTGGGACGGGGCGGCTTCTGGCCGGAGGATGACGGCACGGAGAAAGAATTTGGCGGCTGGGAGGGAAGGGAGGTTGCTGATAAATGCTGGGGCAGAGGCGAGGAGGGGGGCCAGGAGCCGAGCGCTGGCACTTCGGGGAGGCTGGCTGTGCACTGCGGGGTCCTGGCCGGCTGACAAAGGCTCTGCCGCCGAGCACCAGAGCGGGCAAGGGGACACGGCAGCAGGGCTCGGCTCGGGGCTGGCTCAGCCACCAAGCACACGCCTTGCAGGACACGGTGGCACTCGGCGGGATGCAGAACGGGCACGCAGCAGTGCTCCCCTGCAATACCCCAAATCCATTCTGTACCCATGCATACAGACTTCTGTCAAAGGGAGGACCCACAACCTCGAACAAATGGCTAATTTTTACCCAGCGATGGGACTCCAGCTCCGCCGAAAAGGTGATAAAAGCTCATTGCTTAAGTCACCTAGGAGGGCATTTTCAGGACACCACCTTCCTCTTTTAGCAACAGGCTGCGCCAAGGCCATGCAAGTGGGAAGCTCAGCCTAAGGGAGACCCAAACCTCAGCCACTGTCCTAGAGGAGTGCACCCTACCATGGCCATAACCTCATATGGCAAGAGGGGAGAGCACTGCTTCTCCAGCCTCCTGCCCTGCTCAAGGCTGCTCCCATTCCTCTGGCACCCAGGGACATCCAGAACTCTCCCCACTGTGAGCGATCAGTCAAGCGAAGCCCCTCAATGGCCCTGTGTCACACAACAAGGAGTCTCTAGACATGGCTCACAAGACCTCAAAAATGCCTTCCTTGCCACTGGACCAGGTCAGGCTGCCCCTTGGCACACACAGAGAGGTTTGCTCCTTAGTTCAGTGGGGATGTGACTCCCTGATTGTACCAAACCTTCCTGCTCTCCACAAAGCTCCTGCAAACTTCATGCAAGATACATACTGCTTGCACAACATCACACACAGCTTGGCAGCCACAGGCCAGAAAGCCACCAAACACCCAAATCTTGCAACTCAGCAGGACCCACGGGACAGAAACTCACGTGTGGCACATGCAAACAAGCCACAAACCTCCCCAAACCCCCAGAGGAGCCACAATATGGAACTATTTTGAGCGATGCTTCTACCACAGGCATGAGAACCTTCCCCCCATGCTCACTGGGCACAGCCCAGCCTGATGCAACAGCAGCGCTTTGCCAACCCAAGCACCCCACAGAGGTACAGCTTCAGATGGGAACATGCCCCAGCTGCTTCCCTGGGAAGGTAAAGCTGCGTGCAAAAATCCTCACAGCACAACTGGCAAGGCAGGAACTCCAGGAGACTCCCCAGCTTGCAAGCCAGGGGATTTGCAAGCATATCACACCCGCCTTTGCTCAGCAGGGACTGAAGCATTTGCAGCACCAAAACGTGGGAATTTCGACTCGATTGTGGTCACCTCCAACTGACCCACTGCCATTTCCCAGAGACAGGGAGTGCTGCAAGGAGCCGGTGGATACTAAAAACTCTCATTGCTACAATCTCTCCTCTAGGTCTGACTCGTTGCTCTATGAACTGAAAGGCAGCAGCCCTACAAAAGCCAGCTAAGAGGCATGTGGACACCCCCCTCACACAGACACTTCTTAAACCAGCAAGGAGGTCTTTCCTTTGACCTCTCAAGCAGAGCAAATGCCTCTGTAAAGACACTTGGGGGCTTGTCT
This sequence comes from Sialia sialis, assembly GCA_009812075.1. Lineage (NCBI taxonomy): Eukaryota > Metazoa > Chordata > Aves > Passeriformes > Turdidae > Sialia > Sialia sialis. Next base: position 2,490,605 of record VRYO01001717.1, on the reverse strand, counting down.
GCGGGGTCAGGAAGATGGTCACTGCTGATGGCAGCGAGCACTGCAAAGGGTGACACAGGCTGTGGTCCCTGCCCGCAGCAGCCTGCGGCCAACACGAGCTGCACAAAAGCACAGCTCCCTTCACGCCAGGAAGCACTCGGATCAGGTAATGGAGGGTGTAGGAGACTCGTGAGAGGATTCCTGTGAGTCAGCCGAGCTGGCCACGGCCCAGACCAGCAAGCTCTGCAACATCAGCAAACAAAAGAGGGCAAAACCTGGACCACCCCGGCCCCTTCCTGCTGCCTCCAAGATGACCCCCTACAAGTGTGGGCTTGAGAGCAGCCAGAGGCATGTGGAATGCTGCAGCCAGGCTTGGGATAAAGACTCAAGCTGCTTTGCCTGAGGACAAGGAGGTAGTCGCCTCACTTCCCTGGGGAACACAGGAGCACAGTCCTGGGGCTTGCTAAGCAATTTTGTTTCTCCTCTACCAGCACAGAAAGAAAACCTTAACCTTGCTCGTTCAAGCCATGAGTAGTCTCCCTCCACATGCAAAGAACTCAGGAGAACCTCCTGTCACCCACAGCACTTCTAAGGATTTAAGGACCAAATGCAAACGGTCCTTTCAAAGTCCTTTTCTGACAGCAGTGTTTCCCCTCCTTCCTAATGACAGACTCACTCATGCCTCATACCATGGAGCTGGTTTATTCAAGGGACATTCACATCTCCCTGACAAGAGAGTGGCAGCAGCACATCTGCTGGATCACAGCACCTCATGAGGAACACCCCTGAACAAAGGGTCACCATGCATTTTGTGGAGATCTCCTCCCCTTGGAGGCTTGAGAGTCTTACCCCCCAAAACTGCCAGACTTGGGCTACAGCCAACCCAGCTCTGATATAAAAGCCTCCATAAATCTTTGCCATGAGGTGCTTCCATCCTCTCCTTGTTTGGGACGTGTCATTATTTTTCATTTAAAAAGGGATTGTGCATGTTGGGGGGGACAATGGGAAGAGGGATAAATACCTATTAGGAATCATCCCAGTCCTGACTGCTGAATGAGTTAGACAAGTGCTAACAAACAAACAAACAGGTTAAATCGCTCCTTTCCCTTGCTGATAGGCTGAAGCAAGTCTCCAGAGCACTCAGAACACCAGGTCTGGTCCCTTCCTAGATTTGGTAGCAGTGAGAAGCCCACTCTGGGCAGCTGCCCAGCTACACCAGCCTGGACACGCTACTACAGCACAGAGAGATCCCCAGCAGTAAACCCCAGCTCCCTGCCCCATGAGAGGGGTACCACCCTGCACCCAGAGGACAGCTCCAAAGCCAGGGGAAGGCTGGATATAATACAGACCAAGACAGCCTATAATAACTGTTAATACAGTCTGCCTTTAGGAACAGTCAGGCTGCAGCACCATGCACTCCCTGTCCCTAGGGCAAAGCTGTTCCAGCAGAGAGGCGATGCAGGCAGGCCAGCAGCTTCCATCCCTCTGATCCATAATGGCCTGTAGCCCCTTCCTTCCCCTCCTCCCAATGGGAGGCACACCCAACACTAAACACTGAGCCTAACTCCATCCGGTCCTCCTTCCCTACTACTGTCGCTAAAAATTTATCCGGTTTCTGACAGAAAAAAAAATTTTAAAAACATATATATATATAAAACATTGCACCTCCCTTCTGCCCTTCAAAGTAAAGTAGCTCCGGTCTTTCCCCAGGGAGGGGGAGATGAGTTTAAACATGAGTCCCCCATGTAGCCAGCACTGCTCCACTCCTCCTCCTCCAAGGACTTTCACACAGCCCTGTCCCGTCAGCCTGTCTGTGGCATTTGATTCCTGTCTGTCACTAAGTGATGAGGACAAAGGGTGAGGAGTCAGGAAAAGGTCTGAGCTACTTTGTTCATCGTCTGGATACGAACTTTGGATGAACTCCGTGGGGAAAGAGAAAAGCCGCATGGAGCGGGACGCACCGTGCACAGCGCTCTCTCTCCTCAAAAAAAAAAAAAAAAAAAAAAAAAAAAAAGGAGGCTTGAACAAGGGGAAGGGGTGGGAGGGGAATGGGAGGGAAAGGGAGAGGAGAGCATTCCCCATCCCCATGGCGGCAGGCAGTCCTGAGAGCTCCCTGCTCCGAGGAGACAGAAGGATATTCAAACCACCTTCCCAGGAGGCATGTTCAATAAAGCAGGATGCCAACGCAGCCTTTTCTCAAACAAATCTGTTAGCGGCGGGCCAGGGGCCAGCCACAAGGGCTTGCTTTTTAAAGCAACCAAATGGGAATTTCCTAATAAAATAAATTTTTTTTAAAAGTCCCACCGTGGCACTGGTAAAGGGAAGCTTGCTGGCAGCAACATGAAGTATTTTGCACACAGACCTCTCTGGAAGCATGGGAAGATGAAATACAGTGCAGGGCAGGGAGTTTTGCGATGTAGCCAGGGCCAGGGCACCAAAGCACCCGTGAGTTCCCCTGGTACCCACCCGGAGGAACAGAGAGAGCACTGCCCACAGCACAGTCACGTACCAGGGTGAAGGTTTACAGCCACGATTTCTGCTGCTCTGAGCAAGGGAGGAGGCTCAGGCTGTGTTGAGGCAGAACTGATTTCCCTTGTGCCGACCTCTGGGATCTGGAAAAGCCACCACAGGGCACACTTGGCTCCTTTGCTTCACTCTGCTTTTCAAGGCTAAGCCAAACCAGTTTGCAACTGGAAATCCCTGTGGAAGTCTTAGAGGCATGAGGTAAATCAGCCCCTCCTGGGCAGCAGAGCCACCACACACTTTTTCTCCTGAATACTCTTGCCCAGCAGCCAAGATGCCTGCCCTGGGATGGGACACAGCCTCTGTTGAGGATTAACGATTGGCAGAGCCTGGGCACAAGATGTGCCAAGCCAGCCAGGAAAACGATTGCAACTGCACAGGCAGCTCTGTAGCACTCACGAGAGACCTGCTGAACGCTGGGGTGAATTGTGTCCTGAACAAACCACGCACTGAACACCAGAGGGGACCCTCAACCCCACAGGCTGGCTGGGAACACCAGCTCTGCCACCTTGGATGTCTCTGCCTGAGGCACAAGCAGTTGGGAACCTGAGGGACACATTGGTGGCTGTTCACCACCAGCCCTCCCTGGAAATCCCAGCAGACTGGGTGAACTTACTCCCCAGGATGGGGAATCCTACACAAGACAGACTATGTGGGTTACAAAACATCAGAGCATTTGAAAGCAATATACTGGCACATGCTGAGATCACCCCAGATGCTTTGTCTCTCAACTAAACACTGGCAAGTGGAAAAACAGCCCTGCACAAGAAAGCTCTCCCTGAGAAACAAACGCAGCAGCCCAGCAGAAGGCACTGGTGAGATCTCCCCAACCAGGCACCCACAGCAGCAGGCAGGGCTCACATTCTGTTTCAGGGTGGGAGAAATCTTATCCCTTCTGTGGTTCCCAGCACAGGAGAGCTGCAGAAATGGTCATGGCAACCACTAATCCCAGCTCCAGTCTGGCCTCTCTGTTTGGGAAGGTAATAACTCACCACCAGAACCAGAAAGTGGAACAGATCAAAGGCTCAGCTTCACTGACTCACAGCTACGCACAGCCCCAGCCCTCCCAAGATCCACCGGCTCTGCACCAAGACAACTGACCAGGGAAGAATGGAAAAAAAGGGGAAGAAAGCACATTTCTGCAGAGAACCAACCCATCTGTGCAGGTTGGCAAAGCAGAGCCCTGCCTTGCAGCCACCACCACATCCCAGACGAGCACATGTGAGGAGGTCACTCGAGCATCTCAGAGGCATTACCCAAGACCTCTGATGGAGAAACTTTGATCTCCTCCAAGCACAGCCAGTCCCTGGGGACTGCCTGTAAAGCACACAGCAGAGCATGCCAGGGAGGATTGACTCTATGCAGAAAACCACAGCCCATTTGGAAGAGTTTGTTCCCCAGCTCAGTTCGGAAAGTCCAAAAAACTTCATCTGGCAGTAGGAGGGACCTGCACCCAGCAGCTCAGCCAAGGTAACCCGTCTCAAGGCAACAAGCTCCCACCAGTCTGAAACAGACAGAAGGAGGGGGGGAAATGGACAGGATGTTGACTGGATTGGCCAGCAATCCTATCTGCAGAAAGTGGGAGCTTGGGAAGGAGATGCTGGTGCTGCTGAATCCAGGGCTGTTTTGAGAAGAGCAAGGGAGAGGAAACAGAGGGGAAAAAGTGGGGACTGGGGAAGAGAAGGTAAAAGAAAACAAATCTGCTTTATTATTGCTTGAAACCCAAGTAAAGCAAACATCACCCCTGTCCCTTCCAAAGGGTTGTCTCATCTGCTTCCTAAATCTGATTCCCATTTGTCTCTATATGGTTCTCATTTGTTCTTCATTCAGGCCTCCTCTGTGCTGCTTGCTGACTCTGAGGAGTCCTCCATGGAGCCATCATGACTGGCTTCCCTTGGCTGCCCAGGGTCAGACCCAGCACCAGAGCCTGTGCACAGGGAGAAGATGCAGCAACAGGAATGCAGCAGGATACAACTACACACAACAGGCAAGAAGCCAAGGAAATCCTTGGAAAGCGCTACCCACTGGTGCTGATGAGCACCTGGTGCCTCTGGGGTAGCATTGCCAAAGGGTGAAGCAAAAGCAATTAAAAAAAATCAGAAGGAACCAGGAAGAGGGGATGCAGCACAACCACAGACCCACCCAGCGTTTCCCTCTCTATTAGCGGACAGCCTTCTGATTAAACAGCAGCTTAAGAATTACCCTAATGGAGCTCCTTTCAAACACAAACCGCAGGGACCTCTCCTAATTACACAGCTCCTTTCCCAATCCCAGCCCAGGATGATGCAGCAGGTCCACTGGCTGTCCTTGCCCACAGCACTGGCATGCTCTGCCAGCCGTGCCCGCTGCTCCCAACAGGCTCTTGGAGCACTGTGGCACCATGGGCTTCACTTGCTAACCTGGCCTCTAGCTCTCAGAACCCTAGATATGCTGCCTTTGCAGAAGGACACCTGAAAGGCCTAACCAAACACCCCAGAAAAAGAGAAATAAAAATCTGTCCTTCTACCCCTGAGGACTTTGCCACTGCCTCAGGACACATAGAAAGACCAGGGACTTCCCCTACCACCACCCTCTGCTATCTCACCTCCTTCCATACTACTTGTGAGTTTTGCATTCCAGTCTGCCCTCAGAATAGTCTCCCTAAATCTCCAGCCATGCCATCATGCTGCTTACCCTCAAGAGCCCATAAGTGAGGATCCCATGACTTCCTAGACCTGGATGCAGGAGAGTTACTTCAAAAGGAAAACTCCTACCTGGGCTGTGCACCTGCTGGACATGCACTGCAGTCCTATCCAAAAAGAAACAGTCCCGTCCACCACAATAAAAACCAATCAGGCACCCACAGCCCAACTGATCCATCTACAAGAGGAAACCAAGCAGGATCTGATCTCTCCAGAGCCAGGGCCAGCCCTGCATCCACCCAAAATCAGAGTGGGTCCAGATGGCTGCACAGGTATCACGACATTACACGACACCATCTTCCCCCTCCTGCTTGCTGCCTCTGGAGAGGACACAGTACCAGCAGCTGCTCTCCCTGCTCCCTCCTGCCCACAAGGAAAGCAGAGACCCCTGACCTTCTCACACATCCCCCCAGCCCCTCCACAGCTTAAGCAGCCCAGGTGTGCAAATGTTACCCAATGCCCTTGCCAGGCAGAAAGTAAATTCCAGCAAACAGGGGAAATGCCAGCCACAGTCAGACACTGGGATGTGCAAATAGCAGCCAGGGACCTTCGGGAGAGGAACAGTACAGGCCCAGGCGCTCGTACCTATAATCCTTCTCAGGATGCCCCCTCCTGCAGCTCCTGTGGCAGAGGAAGGATGCTAATTTGACTATTTGAGGGAGTGAAGAAAAAAAATAAAAAATAAACGTTTGCTTTTGTGCTAAATGACCTTTTCAGCCACTTGGGGACAGAATTGCACCGGGGCTTTGGACTGAGCTACAGCGGGCACCGCTTGCTCCCTGCTCCCATACTGGATGCTTTGTGCCTCCAGATGCATTTAAGGGGTCCATGCCTCCCAGCCACCTCGGTCCACCCAGCATCGGAGCCAGGAAACAGCCTCTTAGGAAAAATCTGCATGAAGCAGGGAGGAAGAAGTGGTCTGCCAAGAGCTCGCTGAGCAAAGCGCTTCAGACGGTTTCATTTCAGATTGCCGAAAGCATAAATCAGGGAATTGCTCCTCGGGTTCTTCTCCATTAGCAAAGTACATTGCAAGAACCTTCCCACCGCTGATACCGATCGACACTTCACATCTGCTGACCAGATCTAACAGCCAGGGTTTTCCGGGGGAATAATACATTCAGTGAAAACACCATTCCTGCCACCTGCTCCCCCCAAACATGCAACTGCTCCGGGAGCAGCTCCCCGCTCCCTGTGAGCGCATGCACAGCACCACGCTGCAGCCAGAAGCCTCATGAATCCCTATCAGAAATAAAGAGGTGATCCCTTCAAAGCAAGGGTCATAAACCCCTCAAAACACTTCCAACCAGTGGAGCATGTCCCACTGTCTGGAACTTCCCTAAACGTGAACAAGCGCTCTTCTGGAAAACAGAAATCTACTGTGTCCTGTGCTATCAAGTCAGGATTGACAGCCACAACTCTTTCCAGCTAATTCCTTCTTCCCTGTGCACTGCAATCTCTAGCCTTTTGTCTAGAAATTCGCAATAATCAGAATATTGCAAATTCATCACGCTATCACAGTATTTGAAATAATATTTTTGCAATTTATTGCAATATTAAAGTCAATCATATTATTGAAAATTCTTGCAATATTATTGTAATGAATCATATATAACGATAATAATTTTGCATATAAGCAGACTCCTCCCAAACAAAAAATGCTAACCTAAAACACTTGCAACCTCTTAAAATTAGAGACTTAGGGGCTAAAAGTCAAATTTATAGCTGAAAGACAGAGACCAATCCATGCAGAGACTCCAGGTATTGTATCATTCCTAATGTTTCACCAGAGAATCACTGCACAGAAAAAAAAAAAAAAATGTGTGTAAACAAGCAAAGGTACACCCACCAGCAGCTTGGGTTTTGAAACATTAATGTTGAAATTAGAAAGGCACATTTAGTAGAGTTATGGGCAGATTCACTTTCAGTTTGGCTCCAGCCTTGTAAATATCAAATGTCAAAAGGAAACAACTGCACTGAGTTAAGAGAGAAAAATCCCCATGCTGTGGAGACACATCCAGGAGTGGGATTGCTGGAGTTGAGAAAGAAGCAGCAACCAGCAAGGAACACTTCACAACTGGAAGGGTATTTTCGCTGGTTAACCTGCCACTGCTAATTCTGCTAATCGACATCACTCTGGAATTTGAAAATGTTATCCAACCAGGAGAGAAACTTGATTTTCCTCTTCTGGTAACGAGGATGGGCAAGCCAGCCAGGTTGTGTGAAACCAAAAATGGGACGTGGAAATTATGAACTGAGTTTTCAGGCTTGTACTCGGGTGAGAAACAAAAATCCAGGCACCAGCATTTAAGCAGGCTGATCCCACTTGCAAAGGCATCTCTGCTCATTTTTCAACAAGGCTGAAGTAAAATGGCAAAGTTATCATTTTAGATTAGAGCAGTTCCTCACAGCACTGGCTCTTCCGAGGGTTTTCCATTTATCAGTAGATTTAGGGGGAAAAA
>VRYO01001717.1:2471424-2481963 GCA_009812075.1 Sialia sialis | reverse complement strand
GCTGACAACACACACTAATGTATTCAGCCCACAGCCTCCTCAGGCCACAGTTTTCTGTAATTTATCCCTATAGCATCCGCCACCCTAGATTATTTAAGTCACTGGGGGATGCAGCACCTCCAAGGTGGTTTTAAGCAAAAGCTGCCAACCACCCAGCCCACAAAACAATCAGTTTTGGTTTCCAAGGGAGTTCCCAGCAGATGCTCCCCAAAGCTGACGTGGATCTCACAGAAAAACCTCAATACTGATGCCTCTGGAGCACACTGGGGAGGTGGTCATCTGCAAAGCACCGCGCAGCATCCACAAGCACACCCAAAAATCCCGGGTGCTCGCATAGCCCAGGCTCTGGCAGAGGGTGCAATGCTGGGCTCGCATGTGTGACCACACAGGCTGGCAGCCCAGGGGCCAGGCAGAGCTCACTAACACCTTCTCCCATCATGGGGAACACTCGCCAGACCGACCAGATCGGGATCCAATGGATGTTTGGGGAAAGCAAAGGATGCAGATTGAGGTTGGTTTATTAGATTACGGACAGCCCCATGCAAATAGGGCCATATTGATCTGGTCTGCAAACACCTGGCTGGGAATACGAGCAGCCCCTGAGTATACAGAAGCTGCTGGAGATTATTAACCAGATCCATTGCTGTAAATCACATTACCTCCTTCCAAACCCTGACCCAGCACGGAGTCCCCCTGTGCTGGGCGCTGAACAGGGCACATCCTTGCAGCACAAGGGAGCATCACTTCTCCCTGCACAACACCCAAACACCTGAAAACTCAGCCCAAAAGCGTGGAGGCTGGCAGGGGCATCCTGCTCTGGGGGCTGTGGAGCCAGTTTTGTGCAGCCCACCTTCCCCACAGCAACTCCCAAAGCAAAACATTTTACCAGGAGAAAGTCACTGCATAGGGAAATTGCCATGGGAATGCAAAGCAGGAAGAAAAAAAATTGACAAATAATAAAAAAAGTGGAAAATAGGTAATATCACATCTTCAGGGGAAAACTCACCCCCCACTCCTACTGGGTTCCTCATATTTTGCATCAACTGCAAACCACCTCTGTAGTACACAGGGCAGGCAAGACAGGCTCTCCTGTCTCCCAAAGCACCCCAAGTCCAAGCACAGGAAATAAAAAAAAAAATGTAGTAGGAAAACACTCCCAGCAGAATTCCAAGAGATCACAAAACCCTTTGCAGAGCTTCATTAGCAGAGAAGGCAGCAGTTCCAGGATTAAAGGAGGAATTGGGGAAAAAGGTGCCGAACCAAAGGCAATCCCATCTTCCTCCCTTCTCCCTGCCAAAATCCACAGCTCTGATTCAGCAGAAGCAGCAGCACAGCCTACTACATCTCACTGCAAACAAATCCATTTATGTTTAAACCACCACCCTACTCCCCTCAAGGATTGCTGCATGCAGTAATTTCCTTGTGAAGGGAAAAAAAAAAACAAAACAAACCATGATGAAATTGTCTCAGAGTTTCTCTGTGTTTTGTTTACAACCGCTGCCCTCAAACCCAGGGCCGGCACGAGTCCTGCTAACAGGAATAAATCTCGCATTTGAGAGCATTTAGAAAAGCTCTGCTTGCAGACACTCAGCACTCCAAAGAGGAAATCCCTCTGCAGGTCTCAAATAAGGGAACTTGAACCACTTTTCCCAGGAGAAATTTAGGCCTGAAAGATCTTCTGAGTTTCTTATTTGGAGCTACAAGGCCTGATAACAAGATCTCTTCTCCCAGACTCACCCACAAACTGAGTGCTGCCAGGATCACGCAGAGGCGAGGGGAGATGGACTGGAGAGAGACCCATGGCAGCAGGGAAAACATGCAACATTCATGGAAGAGGATGCTCTGGTTAGCTGCTGTTTATGCCCACATCTGGTTAATACAAGTATTTTTCCAGCATGCATTAATAGCTAACACAGATTTGCTCTCCTCCGTGCCTTGTCCAGTGCTGTCAGCAGGAATTAGCCAAAGAGCGGGCTGCTGGCACAGTACCTTCCAGGAATACTCCTTCCCGGGGCCCAAAGCTACCCAAAACCTGGGGATGCAAAGGCTTAGAAACTTGGGAGCATGGGGATTAAGAGCTAGAAGACTGGCTCATCCATTTCCCAGGAGCAAACAGACAGGGCTGGGATCAACAGAACACAGCCAGACCCTCTAAGAGCACCTTCCCGCTCTACTGCAATCACAACAAAGTTTGCTGAACATCAGGCACCCACAAAAACCAAATCTTGAAATAAAAAGCAAGCAGGTTTGCTTCTGCACACCCCAAATCGTGGTGAATCCCTCAGGAGCAGGAATGCTATGCCAGAGCCAGGCCTGGTTGCTCTGCTTTGATGGCAGGACTGAAGGGGTGGAGGTGGTTAGAAGAGCCCACTGGCTGCCCTGCTCTTCCCACCTTCTCCCCTGGAGGATTGCAAGAGGCCAATTTTGATGAAACTAATTAAGCCTGCTCCATTCAAAGAGCTCCAACCACATGCTACCAGGGGAGAAGAAAATATGAAATTACAAGGAAAAAAGAAAAGTCTCCCCACAAGCACGCGACTCCGAAGCCATCCATCCCCAGCAGATCCCTGATGGACACCACCATACCAGAAGATAAAAGCCCAGAAAACAGACTTGTTTTAAGAGACAGATTCAGCCCTGAAGACCCTGCTCCTTCCAGCTACCAGAACCTACTGGGACATATCCCCACCTCCCATCAGGATGACTGGTTTCCATTCCCTCCCAGCCAGTCCCAGAGGCAGCTGCTGGTCCTGTGTTAATTCAGTCCTCCACCAAGACAAGGTCTACTAAACCATCCCTATCTTCCAGTCCCTTGCACATTTCCCTCCCCTCCTTTCCCTTGAAGACATCAGGTTTCTGGAAGCAATTTAATTGTGAGTTACAGCAAGGCTTCCTCAGGCAGCATAGACTGGACTGGAGGCCCTGCTCTCCAAAATGTTTCACTTCCCCCCAAGGCAGCAGCACCAGGGACCCTGTAGACTCTGCCTGGCACGGAGAGAGAAGCATCACTTTTGCCTTCAAAGCCTTTCAACTGGAAGGGAAAAAGAAATAGTAATAACAAATATTAAAGCAAAGGCTTCCTCCCCTTTGAAGGGCAGGAGGGAGAGCAGCCGGGCAAGGGCTGGACCTGCCCAAAGCTGAGAGGGGATCCTGGCAGGGCAGGAGCACTGAGCACTTTCCTGATGAGCTTTCTTTCACAGCAGCAGCAGAATGATGCCCTAGGTGCAAGAATTGCATTGAAATTCAAATCGGGGCGTTGAACTCTCTCCTGCGCCTTGGGAAACCTCCTCGGTGGAAAGGCAGGATAAGGAGGAGGGCAGGATTTGATACCCTGGGGAAGGGCTGGGGGGAAGGAAAGCAAGCTGCCCCATCCTGCTGGGAGGAAGGCATGAGCCAAGGGACACTGGGCTTGCCAGTGTACCCCTCTTAGAGCTCTGCCCCACACTCAAAAAACCCCAGCACCTTCTGCCCCTCTTCTCCCCATGCTGCTCCTGGTGGGGTTTTATTTGGGGCGTGGGGAAGAGAAGAGAGGGAGGGAGGAAGAAAAAGAAACCCCATATCGTAATTGCTATATTAAAGAGAAATAGCAGGCAAGAATAATAAGAGAGGTGTCAGAAGTGAAATACAGTAACAGACATTAAAAAAAAAAAAAAAAAAAGACTACAGTTCTGCGATGGGGGTGTTAATTGAACACAGAGCTGGAGAGAACAAAGGGGTGTTAAGGAAGACAAGAAGGGGAAAAAATCCTACCTCCTCCAAAGATCTGATTTGAGTTAAGTTTGGTGAAGATAATGCACAGGGAAAGGTAGCTATGAGGCACCTTATATAGCTATTCTGTTCCAAAATTTAAAAAAAAGAAAAAAAAAAGAAAAAGAAAAAAGAAAAAAACACCAATTGCACAGCTAATCAGTGCTGTCTGTAAATATTCCACTTCGTAAATCCCTGTATTGGTGCTATGTGCATTTTTCTTTTAATCCTGAATCCCTTCAACACAGGAGGGAGAGGAGGGCAAGAAAATAAAAATTGCAGGATTTCAAATGCAAAGTCAGGGTCTTTTTTAAGAAGTAGAATTTGCCCAATGCCCTCACCTCCCCCAAATGAGCAGAGAAAGTGAAACGATGGGAAAAGCTCTTAAGGAGGAGGAATCAGATTAAATGGTCATATATCCTGTGCTCAGCCTCTCCCCGCCGGTCCCTGCCGAACGAGATGGGAGTTGGGAAAGGCTCACAGCTGAAATAGATGCTGCTGCATTTTGACAGCAGATATTTTCCAGTTTGCCATCCAAGGACCCCACGTCTGCGTATGCCTTGCCTGATTCTTCTGCTTAGCTATTCTGCTCATGCAGAGAACAGCTTAAAAAAAAAAACATACCAAGAGAGAGGGAAAAAAACAAGGGAAAAAAAAAAAAAACAGCCATAAAGACAGAGCCCCTACCCCTGCCTTCAAACTTTTTATAAATCAGGAATGCAATTTCCGATTTCAATCCCTATTGATGGAGGAATCAATTGTATTTAGGACAACAATGCCTCCCATTTCCATAATTATTATTCCAAAAAGCCAGCCAGCCAGCCATTTGAAGGCAGTCCTGCCCCTTCCCTCGCAACAAAGCGACCAACAGCAAGTGAAAACACACCAAATGAACGCTGACAACTTCGATGTATATTTAAGCGGCAATTTTTTTCCTCCCCTACATATTCCTGCCTGGATCAGGCCTCTCAACTTTTATTACTTTTAAACAGACATCACCCCAAAAGCAGCAATCCCCAGGTTTGCAGACAAAAGGTAGCCCACTAAAATTTTTTTTTTATCATTATAATTTTTAAAAGTGATAACAAATACTTGAAAATAACTGAAGAGCCCAAATGCAAAAGGCAACTCTTTGGGCAGCAGAGATGACCTATTTTTTTAAGAACTTTATGGACACTTTGGGTTTGCTCAAGACAAGGTTAACGCTATGAAATAGTAGCCATAATGTTGCGAGAGATGGTGGTAAAGTCTCTGTAAGGCTCTGGAGTCACTTAAATCAGGCAGCAGGGTAACCGAACGCACATTTCTGCACATCATAACGCCGGGGGGAAGATGTACGCACGCACTTTCAAACACCCACCAGTGACCACAAACAATCACCAGGATTTCAAACACCACACATGCAAAAATCTGGGAAGCCTAAATGGAAAGTGGGAAGCGAGAAGTTGCCTCAACTTTCATGCCGCTGCCCGGAACGGGGAAGCAAACAGAGGCAGGCAGTACCCTCTGCCCCAGAAAAAACAAGGCAAAACTTCTTCCAGCATTGGGCCCACAAAGCAATAATTTAAAAAAAAATAATATAAATAAACGTAAACCATCTGGCTGTTTGCTTTCTTATGAAGTGTGACTTTTGAGGACGCAGATGGGGGGAGAGAGGAGGAGGTCTTTGAATTTGCAAAGTGAAAGAATTCACCGCAAACATATCCAAGGGTAGATAAACAACGCTCCAAAAGCCATCTCAAGTCAACCTCTTTGGAGGCCTCCACAGCACAGCCCTGTAAGCCAAGTAATCCAGGCACAACACCAACAAACAGCATTTATAAAAATGTAAAACAGTCCCAGTTCACACCTGAATATCCTTATTTCCAGCAGCATGCTTTGCCCTATACCATCTCTGTACTTAGTCAGGAATTATCATACTCCGTCGCTGTGGCTATGCACAGTTCCTCCTCCCTCCTCAGCTCATCTGGACCTCAGCTCACCTGGCTCTTCTCACCAAGTTTGGTCCCAGCAGATTCCTCATTCCCTAACTTTGCCACTGTGCTGACAGCAAAGCTGAGATTAAACAGTTACCCTGCCAAAAAGTGTCCCTGCACAGGCAATACATGGAGCATCCAATATACCATCAAACACACTTGGGAAGAGACAGGCACAGGCTCTTTGGCCGACACAAAATTAAAGGAGAAAGAGAAAAGAGGGAAAGGAACTCGGCGGCTCCTTTTTTTTGTGGGGTAACGCCATAAAATCCTGAACGTTCCTCTGTACGTAGACTATCACGTTACAGCATAAGAACAGTTTGGAGGTTCCCATAGCAAACCCAGTGCTGGCTGTTGTGGGAAGTCTGGAGGGAAGGACTCCTCGGGAAGGTCAGAGGCGGCCCCGCAGCCGTGAGGACTCGGGAGAGCCGAATGCCATCGGTAGGTGCTTTGTCTGGGCTACACGCTGCACAAACAACGCTTAACAAAGGGCCCTCTTAGTCATTTTATATACATTGCAAGAGTCAAGCAATTGTATTTTCAATCAGCTGCTCAGGCTGGGAGGTTTTATATATATATTTATAAATATTTTCAAGAATGGAAAAAAAAAAATAAAACCTAGATCAGGTTTCTGAAAGCTGTTCCCCTTTTATGTGTAACTATCAATGTATATCAACTGGGTGTGCAATCATATTTATTGTCACTTTCATTCATGTCATGCCCTTGCTTATATGGCTTAGATATGAATTATTGACTGTTTCAGTCCTCGTTGTAAAGAGGGGGGAAAGGAGGGGAAAAGTCAAGTACTTTGCAGCGTGCTAAAACAAGGCAGCGACACTGGCATGGGAAAGCCCACAGATCAACTCTGGTCAGCTCAGAAAGCCAACAGGAGAGATGAACCACCTCTAGAATTTCCACCATTCCCCCCATTTTATTTTTTTTACATTAAAAAAAAAAAAAAAAAAAAAAATTCCAACAAATTCTTAAATGAGTGGTGCATGTTGCTAAATGTCCTTCCCTGAGCATCTGTTGTTTAAGATCACCCTTGATTGATGACTGCTATTTTTTAATTGTTGCTTTTAAAATTTAAATGCCCCCCTGGGATGTGTTATAAGTATGTTAGTACATGGTAGGAGGTCTGGAAAGTGGGAAACAGCAGAACCAAGGCTCTCATGCCATTAGCTTCTAAAGAAGCCTGAGAACACCCCATGCCATAAAACAACAGTACCCTAAAGTAACTAACAATCTAATATATTGCTTTCACTAAAGGCAACTGACAACTCGTTCTTATATGAGCTAGCCTGGATGATTGGCAGACAAGAGCATTTTAACCCTTTCTTTAAAAGAAACTAAGAAACCTTTGTGTTTACCTGAACACTAATGGTAATAAAACTGCAGTTTCATTTTGTTGGGATTATTTCCCACACACCCACTATGCATTTAGATTTTATTTTGTTTTTTAAGCAGTGCCATGTCTTGAAGAAACTAGAGCAAGACAGAAATTGCAAGCGGGTTGATTTTTTTTCCCTCCCAGAAAAAGCAATAAATAAAGAAAGGCTATACAATAGAAATTAAACCACGATATTCTCTCTTCTAGGCACAAACCACATCATGCAAGTCCACTGCCAGAAGCATTAAATACCAACGAGTTATTTCTCCCCATTTAAATACTGCTGCATGGGGAGGGGAGGGCACAGACTTAGGGGAATAAAATACCCGAAGCGCAAAAAGAAAAACAATACAGAACCAACAGCACTGATTTCCTACCTGTTTTTTCTTTGATTTCACACAAGACATTAAAAAGCGCTGGCTTCATCCTGTGGCAGTTTAAAGCATGTTTCCTGTAGAGAAAAGAAAAGAGGGGAGGGTGAGCTCAGGATGCCACCACGAAGAACAACTTTCCAAATTCACGCTGGCTGGCATAGGGAGGGCAGGTTTGAGCCCCCAGTGCTGCAAACAGCCACCTACCTACCCAAGGCACGAGAGGTGAATGTCACCAGCTTAGGAACGGCTCAAAAATCGCCTTTGCCACCAAGGAGCTCCACGGCAGGCGATGCTCCACGGCAAAGCCAGATCCAAGCTTTTGGGAGCCAATCTTGGATCAACTGTCTTGTTCAATACAGACATAGCGCTGGGCTCTCCCCGTCTCCCACCTCCAACATTACAGCAGGCCATGTGCTTTATTAGGCTCATCCTGTGAGGCAGAGGGGAGATAAACTCCTCCTTGCCCCAGTGCTGGAAACATCCTCTGCTTAGAGCTGTCAATTCAGGAAATTTCAGCGCCCAACTCGGAGCACAGAAAAGATGCATGGAAAGACAACCCCATTCCTCTGCCTCCATGCTACTTACATCCAGCTTATTTGCAGGTGTTAAAATTTAATTCTTTACAATTGGGACAGTAAACACATTAAAAATCACAGCTGGCTGCTTCTGGGAAAGGGAGGGAATGCTGTTCAACGCCGCTCCTTTCGGCTGCTGTTATTCCAGAGCTGACCGTTCTCCTGTGGGTTTTGAGGAGAGACTTTGGGGAGGGGGCGCTTTAATTGGCTGGTTTTAAAACCCACCACACGGCCGCTGAGGCAAAGAAACAGTGTGATTTAAATTTTTCCTCTTGAGCCTTAGGGTGGTTTAGCCAAGGGTTCAGTTTGCACACAGGGCTGTTGCTATCAGGCGCCGGTTACGGGGATTTCTGTTTACCAACCGAAATTACACGCGAAAGACGATGTGAACATCTGGCAAACATTCACACTACTTACCCCACCACCCACAACATGTTAAAAAGATTTATATATCTGATGAAGTCTCTCAAAGGTATATACCCTTGCAGAACCACAGCGTTCCCTTATCAGCACACCCAGATGGGCGCAGACATTTGGGTATACGCAAATCACGTACATATGCTGTAAGGGCCCTCTTACTAATAATGCTGGCACTCTGCATCTTCCCAAAACTTAATTAAAAAGAAGAAAAAAAAAAAAAAAGAAAAAACCAAACAAACAAAAAGAAAAGAGGCAGCAAAATAACTGTGCAATTGTAGGACGGAAGGAGGAAATGCAAAGCCAAATGTTAATGATAAATAAAGCGTGTTTTCCAGCTCAGATTTAAAAATAATAATAATTTACAAAAAAAGACAATTAAAAAAAAAAAAAAAAGTACTGTGAGGAAGCAGCTGAAATAGACCAGCAAGGCAAACCCATAAAGCCTTCTCCTAGCTCTGTTCTGCTTTGGTTTTATTGATTTGATTAACTACACTAAATTATCCAGGCAGGAACACACACGATTCCTGCAACTTTGCAAAGGAAGAGCCCCTCACCGCCCCGGGTCTGGCCGGGGAGAAAGTGAACGATTTCCTCCTCCTCCTCCTCACAGCTACTCTGCCCCTGCAAGAACATAAGAAAATGAATAAGATCAACCCTGCAACCAGCCTTTTGGGTAAGCAGGAGGTCTAGAGCATCTGTGGAGGCAGGGAGGATGGAAGATGAGATTTGGGGGGTACTTTTATCCTTCTGCAAGTTCTTCAGCGAGTTTTGGGGCTGTGCGGTGCGTTTTTCCAGGAACAATGTATTCTAGCAATCTGCTTCAACTCGGGGACACAAGTATCAGGAGGAAGGACAACACACCAAGCAGCTTTGCAGTCCAGAAGAAATATCAAGTGTAACCCAAGCAATTCAGGGCAACTTTTTTGTTCCAATTGCTTTATTTGAGGTTTGTTTGTTTTTTCCTCCCCTCCCTGAACTTCTGGTAGTGCCTTTGAAGGTGCGCATTAGGTCTGCGCACCCCGAAGCTCAGGGCAATTCAGATACCGGCTCTTACAGCCTTATTTTCCCCTTTTTAAATACATCTGCAATTAAGAAGGAGGCGGGGGGAAAAAAAGAAAAGAAAACAAAACAAAAATTTTAAAAAAAAAAAAGGCAAAGCTTCTATGAGCATCTTCAAAGCGCTGAAAAAATACCAGCACTACAGGGGCCTAAGAAAGAACACTATCAGCAGCCTTAAAAGCGGGGCAGCACTCCGTGGCTCCTTCGGAGGAGACCACCACCGCCCTCCGCAGTTAAAGCCCCTACCCCAAAAAACGCTGGGAAAAGCCAGGCCCAGTTTGGGGATGGAGGGAGGGGGAGGCTGCGGGCGCGGCGACCCCTCGAAACCGCCACGAAGTAAGTAATAAAGGGCGGATATTAAAAGAAAGGGTGGGGGGGGTCCCCTTTCTTTTCCCCTCCATCCCTCGGCACATTTCTCCGCAGCAGGAGCAGCGGGACCCCCGTCCCCCGATGCGCCCGCGGCCGGACAACAAAGGCCGGGCCGGGGCGCAGGGGAAACTTCCCAGCACCTGCCCCCCCCACGCCGCTCCCCGCCGCTCTCACCTGGCCTGCGCCTCGTCCAAACTCTGGTCCGTGATGGTCATGATCTGCTGTAAGATGTCTCCGATGTCCTGCTTCCTGCCTGCCTCCCCCTCCGCCCCGCCTGGTCCATCCTGCATGTGCTGGGACAGGCCCGGGTGCCCCGGCATCCCCACCCCGCTGTGCGTGTGCATCAGCCGCGGCTGGTCATCCATCGCCGGCCGCCGGCCCCGCTCCGCCGCCGCCTCCTGCCCTGGCTGCCGGGAGCGGCGCGGCTGGGCTGGCCGCCTGGCTCCTCGCTTTCTTTTCTTGCTCGCTTTCTTCTTCTTCTTTCCTCCCCCCCCTTCCTCCTCCTCCTCCTCCTCCTCCCCAGCCTCTTCCTCTTCGCTTTTTATTTATCCTTCACGCTGGCGCCCGGCTCCGCGGCGGGGAGGAAGAGGAGGAGGAGAAAAATGAAAGGGGGGGGGGGGGGGGGGGGG
>VRYO01001717.1:2436487-2470177 GCA_009812075.1 Sialia sialis | reverse complement strand
AGGCCAGCAGTGCCACATCCCACACTTGATGGTCTCTCCATTGCCCAAACAGTCAGCAGAGATCCCAAGGCCACCAAGACCACCGTTCCAACCTACATGTCACAGCAGTCTGGCAAGGAAGGACTTCCCTAGCCCCTTTCTTCATTCCCTGGCATCTGATTCTGTCCTGTGTCTGGAAAGATCTCTGTAGGCATCAGCTGGTCAGCAGGCATGGCCCTGGGACTGGGCTGGCCTGTAAATTTGCATTTGAAAATGAATAAATAAAACAGGGTGATTCAAGAATTTCTTGCATGGCAAATGGATTCATTAGGTTGTCCCTTTCTCAGATCCAAGGATGCCAACTCCAGCCACCGTGTAACACACTGGAAGATGTGCCTACTCCCAGCTCCTGACTTCTGCACTGGTTGGGGAAAGACCCATCAGGTCGATTGGAGAGAAAAAAATACATGAGGCAATTGTTTCGCTTCCACTCTTCGTTTTTAATGAAACACTTTCCAGTGTTTGAAGCAAAACATGACTTCTCATTTTGAAATTTCCTTTCGAACCATTAAAATGTTTTAAAGCAGTTGAAGGTGCCGTGAGATGTTTTGATTTTTGTCGTTCTGAAATGTTTCACTCAACACGTTCTTCACGTGTCTTGATTTGCCAAAATTTTTCAAAGGTTTCTGCTTTCTCACCCAAGACATATCTGTATACTTTTTACTTTTCTGAAAAGGGAAAAAAAAAAGGGAGAAAAAATATTATCATCTCCATGGCTCCACAGGAAGCAGAACTCTATCCAAGAAACAAAGAGCCAAGGGACTCCTCTCCAAAGGTCCAAACTTTCAGACACTTAGTCATCCCTTCACTTGCTTGCTCACATACCAAGTCTAGACATTTGCTGTCTCAAACCCTGGCAGGGACTCTCCCACCCCCATGGGTCAGCCTAGGGGGTTTTGGGTTTGATTTTGAGCGGCTCCAAGGACAGGCAATGCAGCAGAGCTGAGCGTGCACAGCAGGAAAGGGAGCATGTTGACAGGGACGTTGGGGACTGTGGGGTGCAGTGGTCTGCTGACCCTTGTGGCTCTTGTTTTGAAGATACTTCCCTATTTTCCAAGCCACAGTGTGATGCCTCAGCACATCAGGCTGGAGAAAGCAGGAGCCAAGAGACCCTCCAAGCTGCTCCAAGGGAAGCATCCCAGCACAGGGCTTTTGAGGATCTACGTGCCAATGCTGAAGTGGCCAGGATTCTGCCTCTGCTGTCTGCTGGAGTCTGTAAAATCCTTCCTGTCAGAGATAACTAATCCGGGGGCCTTTACAAGACCTCTCCTGAAAAGCACATTTCATTCCTCTGTCTCCTCCTGCCTTCCAAGTGCATGAGATTGCAATAGGTATTACGGAAAATATTCCCCATGGGAGCCGACACTGGACTCCCTTAAAACCCAAACACCATCACCCCTCCTTCCTCAAGACACAAGTGAGCACTATGCTCTATTATCTCTACACCCACTAAATCTTTCTGAAATAAAGAATAAACATTTCCACCACACATAGTGTAAGTGTATGTGCCAAGCTGCCTCGCTTCCTCTCCTCTGTGGTTATTATAAAGTGGTTTTGTTTCAATGGCGTAGCAGATGGACAGCATCCAAGTCTGGCGTCCCCACTCCCCCCGAGTACGTCGAACGCTATCTTTGGTTTATCACAGATTCCTGCAGAAAATGTTTATGGGAGCCTCTTGTTTAAAATCTTGGCCGCGCCACAGTGTAATTCCTATTATTTATTAAATGAAAATCAAGCTGTTGTTAATGCACCATTACTGTGGCAAAGTGGAGCCCTTGGAAATGAAGGCCAAACACACTCTCTTGTTCTCCGAGCGCGAGGGAAGCGTCCCACTGTCACCATCGCTCAACACTCACAAAGCCACCAGCATGAGAAGCGGTTTCCTGGCCTGGGACTCCTTAAACATTTCCTTTTTGGTTTGCTGCCCCAAACCTGACCTCCCAGAGCCAGACAGTGCACAGATCATACCTCACACCATCAGAGGGGCTCTACCTACGACACCACTTTGGCCACGCCCTTCTTCGTTCACCATGACCAAAATAATTTTCCTCCCTCTTCTCCAATTTTCCTCTAATAGAAAATTTTCCATGGAAAACCCAATTTCTATTTCCCAGGCAGCCACAGTCCTTGTAACACAATGAGTGTGTGTAGATGGTCTCCTTTATATTGAAGTGTGGCAGTGTTTACATTCCTAACTGGTTTCCAGAGGAAATTCTAAAATTTTCCTGGAAATGTCTTGTTGCTTTGAACTGATTGTTTATTTGTCAATTTAGTCATTAACCTTCTTCCTCACTCCTTTGGCTTTTGATAAGACAGAAAATGTCAAAGGGACGGGAAATAGGCTCAGAATGATTTCCCCTGGTGAAGGATCCCAGTCCCCAGAAGCAAAGGGAGTTTTCTCATCAATTTGAGCAGAGACACGGCTTCACTGCAGGTGCCAGCTTAAATCAGCCTTCAGGTTTTTGCAGGGTTTGTGAGTTAGACTCCAGGTCTTCTGCAGGGATCTCAATCTGAGGATCTCAAAGCCCTTTCAAAATGAGCTAAATACCACTGATCCCAGTAAAGATGGGAAGAGCCAGAAATATATTCTCACTCATTCCCAGCCTCACCTTCACTGCTGCGTTGTACCAAGTCTACCATGGTCAGGGTCTGTTCTATTAACAAATACATGTCTTAATTAATGCATTGTTAATTAATATTCCCTATTCATTAGATTATCGTAAATAACCTGACTGCAGGCAAAATCCTACAACCATTAGGGAGGGGAACAATTCTATTCATGCAAAAATTTGCAGTGTATAAATTGTTTGTTACATATTCAAATACAAGTTACAAAATTCCTACCACTAGAAGTTTACCAAAAAGATAAACCTCTTTTCCCAATAGCTGACATAAACATGTAAGTGCTACCAAACATATTTACATGTTTGAAATAGATGGTATAATTACAATGAGTTATAGCCAATATTCAGACTTTCCCTGGTTTAAATGCTACCTTCTGATACAGCACAGCACATCCTTTAATTGTGGTCACGTGCTCTTTCTTAGAGACTGCTGCAATTTTTTTCCACAAAAACGTCTATAATTGAAAAGAAAATGGCATTGTTTAAAATAAATTGTCTACCCTCCTGGAAATAAACAGGTGACTTCCCCTACAGAATGTCGTATTTCTGGGACTTCTATATCACAGCAAGCCATCTGCAAAATCATTTTGGACATTTTTCCAGACCCCAAACTTGAATTTCAGCAAGGAAATGCAGTTTTTCAAGGCAGAAAAAAAAAAAAAAAATCCGACAAAGATTTTGAAAACAAGTCAGGTAAAAGCTATCAGTGGAAATAGCAACAAAAGCAGTCATAGAGTCCTCCAATAAAAGCAGGTCCATTCCAGACTCAACAAAAAAGGTCTCTTACCCTCTTTCAACCAGTACTGATGTTCCTCAAAGGATACAAATAGCTGTTAAATTCACTTTTATCTTGAGAATCTCACATTTGTGCAGCGCTTAGAAAAAGAGAAAGAGCCGCATTAGAGGTACGAACACATGACTGTATTCCACAGCTTCTCCAGGAGCTCTCACAAGTCAGGCCTCCTAAGGAGACCTTGAGACCTCTTCACCACCATTAGGATGGGCTCTCTTCTGTGAGAAGCCTCTTTTCAGGTGATTTACTGAGAAGGTTTATCCTCAGACTCCTTGTACAGGCTGGGACATGGAGAGCCAAGAGAAAGAACCACCAGCAAGAGCCAAGCTTCTCACTCCAAGGTCTCATGGAATATCTGCTTTGGTCACCATGTCTGTGAAAGAATTTCCTGCTGCCTCACATGAACTAGAGCTAACCAGAATGACTTTCTTTGCATCTCACACGCAGACTTGTGTATTTTGGAATATTTTCCTCCGCACCACCTCCCTTCAAATGGTCTTTATGGAGTTCATCTGCAGTCAGAAGTTGGTTTTCCTCTCCTGTGTTTTCTATGGATTTCCCAGATTAAGAAAGACTGCCATTGAAGAAGATCAGCCACAGGTTTGTGGTACCACCTTCATAAAAGTGGGGTCCAAGGCTGTCCCCAAAGATAGGTCTCACCAGCCCTGAGCTGAGGGATAGAACCAGCACCGTGGGCCCCTCTGCAGCACTGCAGCTGGTGAGAAGTGTCCTGCCAGGCAAAGGTCTGCCAAGGAGCCCCTTGCAGCTCCCTGGGTCAGGGCCCTGCTATCCTGTGCTCCTCTCAGCCTGGCCACCACCACAAAGCACTGAGCCAAGAGGTCACAGCCAGAGACACAGGGCTCTGTGGTGGTAAGCAAGCCAACAGCTCCAATTTGCTGAAATGCTTTTCCATCAACCCCCCCTGCCCCTGCTTGGCTTGTTCAAAAATTCCTTCAGTCTCTCTCCTGGGAGGTTTGACCCATTGTTCCTGCAGGCTTTCCTATTATCAGCTGTCCCATCCTTTCTGCACAACTGCTGTAGTTGGACCTTAGCCTTTCATTTCATTTTCATTTGGCTTCTTCCCCAACTTCCCATATTTGAGTGTTTTGCTTATTATCAGTCAAGTCCCTTCTGTACTTTGCTCAGCTCCATTCTACTAATTGATTTGAGTATGGACCCAGCATTCCCTAAAGGAGAGTCACTCCCCTCACACACCAGCACTGCCACACATTCCACACCCTCCCCAGAGTCCCAGAGCAGAGGCAACACCTCCTCTCCAAAAGGTGCTGGTGTCCTTGGACTGGAAGGGTCTGAGACAGTGATCGATACAATCACTGATATATGATTGTGTCCCATATTGGTTTTTCACAGCCCAGGAAACACGTCCCCTGGCAGGCCCTGAAGGTTGTAGGACAGATAGGCTTCAAACTGCACATCCATTTTCACTATTGCTTTTATCAACAGCTTTTCCCTGTAGCATCCCTGTGTTGCACACCACCTTGGGAAGCACCCTCTTTCAAATACCCAGCAGCCTAAAACTAGGATGTTCACTTTAATTGCCATGAATTGAAAATATTTGGATACTAGCATGGCCAGACGAACCAAAGCTGCTTTCACCACCCTTGTCAATGACCTTGTCTTTCTAGAACACAAGGCACCACTACTTCCCTGTGGTTCCCAGGTCATAAAGAGGTGTCAAAACCACTTGGCCTCTCACTTGTGACTACGGAGGCAGTGCTGCAGAGAGAGCAACCACAAACCACAGTAGCTCTCCTGTCCCCAGACCCAACCCAAGTTCACCAAGGACTTTTCTTTGCTTGGTCGACTGGGCAGAAAACCTGCAAAGCTTAATTTCTTGCCATGCTTTCCCAGGAGGAAAAAATCTCACCTCGAATTGCTGTCAAGTCGCATATCGTATCTCACCCCAAAAAGACTTAGGCAGGTTAAGCCCAGAAGAAAGAGAAACTATCAAAGGCTGCTTGTTTGATAAGGACACACGTACACTCCAGCAGCACCTGGTTACTGTGGGATGTGTGGAGCTGGAAGCTGGGCTGGGGGAGCAGCTTGCCCTTCCTGGCACTGTTCTCCAGAGGGAAAGCCAGATAGGGACAGGTTGTCACCACTCTGTTCACATCTTGCAGCGAGCCCAAAGCTACCTACACTCACATTCCAAGAGTGGCACAGCAGCCCCATCAGCTCAGCACCTGCTGGGCAGGGAAAGCCACAGCCCTGAGTATAGAAAGGCAAGTTCACTGGGATTGTGGCTTTGGAAGGAGGTCCTGTTGGACCAAAGGAGGTGGAGCTGTTGGACTCTGCTCTGGAACAGCCTTCAGCCTCCCACTCTGGCCTGTTTAGCAGCAGCTTCAGCCTACCCAGCCTCCCTTTAGCAAGCACAAAATTCAAGGTATCCAAGGGATGGGGACAGAGGGTTGGAAAAACAATGGTGGCTTTGTGGTTCTGGCAACAGGGAAGACGAAAGGACACATAACAATCAAAAAGCTACTGCCAGCTCTAACATGCTGCTTTTCCCCCAGTCTCATGTTGGGGAAAGTAATCAAAGGATGCAAATTAATAAATCTCATTTGAAGCAGTACCAATTTCACTCACAGTAAAGACCTGGCTTTCTAATTTTTAGAAGTCCCAGTTTAACTCACAGAAGACCTGGATTTCAAGGTCCAGGCTGGGAAGATCCCACTTGGTTCACATTGACCTGGCCTCAAATGAAAGACCTGAAACAACTCCTGTGTTCCAGGCTGTCCAGCCCCTTCTCCCAGCTAAGTATTCTTTCCCTGGTTGGATAGCCTGGGTCTGGAGCAAAACAACGAGGACAAAGAGAAAGACAGTGACAGAGTCCAAGGAGGAACAGGGAGGAGAACAGTCACCCCGGGTCCCCACTGCTTCCATGGAACAGGCAGTACCAGGCTTCCAGGAGTTGGATGGGGATGGGGTGGGAGGAGAGAAATGGGAGCAGTGTGCTGGGAGATGCAACCTGCCACGAGAGAGGCAAGGCCATCAGTCCCTCTCACATCTGACATGCCTGACCTGTGGCCATCCCAGGGGTGAGCACCAGATGCAAAAGCACCAAAGGGCCATGTGCTCACCCTAGGTGTCCTGTACCTTCTCCTCAGGCATGCAGAGCAGTGTTTGGCATATTAAACCCCTCCTAGGCCAGGCCTTTTACTGCCTCTGCAGCAAATCCCTGAGCTCTGCCCATGTCTTCTGGGTTCCAGTTAACCCCCTCTCCCTTCCCTGCTCAGTGCTTGGGGCTGGGAATGCAAACTATAACACCAATAAATGCTCTCAACATCCAGCCCTTCCTATTCCCACCTCTTCCTCCCAGTCAGCTGAGACAGAGGCAGGCTGAGAACAGCCACACACCCCACATGAACATCAAGGCTCAGTGTAAAGCAGTGAGAGCAGCTCCTGGGCTGGAGAGTGGGGAAATGCCAGGCACGTCTCCTGACACCTCAGCAGCCTGCCAGTCTTGTGACCTGAAATCAAGGCTGTCAGGGAGTGCTCAGAGCTAATAGCAGTGGTTATTTGCATTCAAGCTAAGGGTCTGGCTGGGAAGTTTTAGGCAGTCACTGTTCCAGACAACAAGAAAGGGAACTCCTTGCACACACACACACTTGACACATCTGGCCAGCTGCTGCTCCCGGGCAGTGCCGTGTAGTTGCAGCCAGGGAGCAAAGGCAGAGCTCTGTGAGAGAGGAGCTCTTCAAGCTGCACAAAACACTTGCATCAAAGGCAAATGCTATTATTCCTAACTTTTTTTCTCATCAGAACCCAGAGCAGATGAGAGAGAATTTGTAATATGGAATCAGAGGTGCCCCTTAAAACTAGAAATCAATGTATCTAGTCCTCAGCTGATGGATCCTATCCACAGGGGTAGACGAATGGTCGTGGCTTTGTGTTAGCATCGCAGCAAAAAGACCTGTAGTAGAACACAGGAAGCCTTTCACGATGGACTAAGGGGAAAAAAAATCAAATTTCTGAATCTTCCCATTAGACAAGTACTCCTGCAGGAGCATCTCTTCCCACTTGCTCCAACACCCTTCCTGTGGCCAGAGCGTGCTGCCGGTGTTTGCTGCACACACAAATCCCACACAGGCTCTTCCCATCCCGTTTCAGGCAGTGCTTCTCGTGCTGTATCAAGTGCAAAGTGAAATCACCTGAAGAGTGTCGCTTTAAAAGCCACGGAAGTGCAGAGTGCAGCACCAGCAGCAGTCAATAGCAATTTCCACCGCAGGGTCGATACCATCTGATGGCTGTGTAGCTGTAAAGATTGTTTCACACACATATCAGGAGGTGGGCAGGGGCAGGAAAAGTGGAATTGGTTTTAATGATTGCAGGATTCAAAGTACCCCTGGCTCCCTCTCCCTCGTCTTTCACAAGAAATACACGCACAAAGAGTCAGAAATCAAATTTCCAGCCCTGTCAGTTCCTATCACACCAGCTCCCCAGCTTGGACTCCTTCCCAGTTTGCCAGGGAAGCTTCTTCTAATCCATTGAGGAGAGCATTTCTGGGAGAAGGAGCTGCAGTCTGTGTCCAAAGTTCCCTGCAGCCTGCGGTCATTATCTCCACTGCTTTGGACACGGAGCTATGGCAGAAGCGCAGTGCTCAGGTTAGACCCGAAGGGTTTCCAGATGATGCTAATTTGCACTGCTCTACCTCCCCAGACAAGACCAGCATCTCATTTTGTTAGATGCTGGGTGGGCAGGGAATATTAGGCGAGCACAAACAACTAAAAACAACAAAGAGGGAGGGTACCCATTTTTGCAGAGAAAATGTGTGAATGGCTCTAGCCTAAAAATAATAGCCCATTGTGTTCCTGCTGCCTCATAAAGTGCTTTTCAGCCGCTGACTCCAGGGGCAACACATGAACGATCGTGTCTTGGTCAATGTTAAGAGCATTGCTGTGGGAGGAAGGAGGGCGGTTCTATGGCCTGGGGTTCCCCACGGTCCCAGCTCTGTTCCTCGGCTCTTCTAAATGTGCTCAAATGCCAGTCACTGCTTCTGTTTGCCTTACCCTGTCTGTCTGTCTCCTGCCTCTTTCTTACAGGGTTTTGCTGGCTGCAGCTCTGATCTCTGCCGGGATAACCTCTCCAACGCTTCTGCAGTAAATGAAAGTCAAGACTGCATTTGTTTTACAGAAAATAATGAATGCAAGTTTGATTCTTTGTGTTCCAATTCATTAATTCACTGGCCTCTAAACACAAACTTCTCCCTTGCCATCACATGAATAAGCAAGATACAGTAATTTCACGATTATAAGCCGCACCTTTTTCATTGAAGAATCCAGCCTATCCCAGTAGTGCGGCTTATATTCAGGTGCGGCTTATCTATGGACAAATCCCAGTGAAATGCCAACCTGGAAGTGAGAGCCGGCCGGGGAGGGTGCCTGGGGCTGCCTTTAAAGGCTTCGCTGGTCTATGGAAACTGTTTGCAACTTGAGCACCTGACACCAAACCCAGCTGGCAGTGATTCTGTTACTAATTTGTTACTAAAAAAAAAAAAAAAGTGTGGCTTATATTCAGGTGCAACTTATAATTGTGAAATTACTGTAATTTTTACAAGGCGCTGAGCCCCTGCTAGGGTCTCTCCTGCCCTCAGCACCTGGGTACCAAGGACAGGAGCAGAGCTGAGCATCTTCAAGCATTCCTCTGAAAATGAGGGCAAAGCAGTTCCTCCATGGTTCATCAAGGTGTGCCAGGTGGACACAACCCATCTCCTCTCTGCTCCTTGCATCATTTTGTAAAACACAAGTCACTACTGTCTTACGAGCCCACCATGGAATATTTTATTGACACCCTCATTTAGGCCTCATGTGATAAGTTTGAAGCAAATACAATAACCACAGGTGTATGCTACAAATGGGGCTTTCCTTCATCTTGTAGGAAACATGAACCTCTATGTGTGGAACATATGGACATACACATCCTTCCCTCTTTTTTTTCCCAGCTCCTTGTTTGCTGCAGCTTTTTTGCTTCATTCAGTAAATAGTCAAGCATTTCAGGGCCACCATCTTGATTCTTTTATGGGAGGGATAACACATAACAAAATCCATAAGGGATTGGAGAATGCTCCCAGGCTTCTGCTTTTGGAAGCAGAAATGACGGATAAAAGCATCCAGATCTTGAAGTTTGGTAATGGTGAATGAAGTAGATCTTTGTTGCAAGGGCTGGAGAAATTTAAGAGAATCAACAGAAAACGAGCTTGATTCAGCCACCAAAGCTACTATTGCTCTGGATCCAGCTTCATAAATTTCTTTCCTGTGAAGAAGTATAAAGAGAGGAATGAATTTAGAGGGAGCACATAATTTCAGTGTTTTTTAGACAAGATATCTTGCTGTTTGAGTGTGAAACATTCCTGGTTTGTACCAGGAGTGCTAGGAGACACGGGAAGGGTGACAAACATAGTGGAAGACAAAGAAAGCCGAATCCATGGGATTGCTGAGGCACATTAGCTCAGCAGAGAGAGGCTGACACAGTGCTGTGGACCTCTGACCCTCGAAGGAAGCCAGAAAATAAACTCCATCTCTCTCCATGTGCACCACACTGATGGTGAGGCCACTTGCGCCTTTCAGCCTGCCAGCAACACAGAAGAACCTGCGGATGATGAAGGCTGGAAATTCAGAGCTGTCAAGGCCATAGAGGCCACCCACATTAACTAAACCTATCCTGGCACTGTGCAGATAAAAGAGCTGAGGGGATTTCAGGTCAATGTTTGCCTTGCCTGCAGGAGCCACACAGGATGGAAGGAGACACCCCTGGAGACACCTCTGAGCCCCATGGTGTCTCCTCAGCAAGTTTGCATCTTTGCAAATTAGTCACCAAGTCAGAATCTACCATCTCTTCCGCTCACAATAAACAAAAAAACACACAACTTCTGATGCCTTAAAAAAAAAAAATCCCCAAATTATTATAATTTTTGTTTGTCTTTTAGGTTGTGTTTTCATGTTTCAAAAAAAGACAAAAAAAAAGATGTTAGTGGTGCAAGTCCAGAGGCTGGGACTTTAAATAAAATCCCACGCGCTAGGAGATGCTCAAGGCAGTGGCAAGCACAGCTTCTGCTGTGCCTGTGCTCAACCCTGCAAAAGACTGAAAGGGCTCTGTCTGCTCAGCAGTCAAAGAAAATCTTCGTCGTGACTTGATCCCAGATACCCACGGAGTGAAAATAGCTGAGATTGGCATGTTCGTTAAGCTCACAGGTAAAAGGCACAGTAAGCAGCAAAATCCAAAATAAACAGAGAGACTTGACAACACTGAGTGAGGGAACCTTGCATGGGAAATAAAAGACAATTTTGAGCAGGGAGGATAGCTAATCAGGACGTCCAGTTACCAAGGGAAATGGCAAATTCATCGTCGGTCAGAGGTCGCGCATGGGGACTGGATGTCTTCCAAAAAGCAACACTGGTGGAGGAGCAAGTTTTTGTGTTAAGAGCATCCCTGAGAGGAGAGCAGCACCCTCCACTGCTGCCTCTGTGGGTGGCTGGCCGGAGCTGCTGGGCAAGTGGGCGAGGTGCTGTGGCCACAGTAGGCAGAATCATTATCTCTTTCTTCACTCCTTTTTGTCCCCACCTCTGCTCCTTCTTTCCTGTAGCTGCTAAGCAAACCCCAGCCCAAAATACCCGCTCTGGCTTGCATTTACCCTTCCAGGCAGTCTCTCCCAAGGTGCTGATTTGAATTGTCCTCTCTCTCAGTGCCCCCTTACCACCCACTTGGCTCCCCATCCCTCCTTGGAAGCAGACACAAAAGTCCAAGGGCACAGCAAAGCAGCCTTGGTGTCCCTGACGTGCTCCTGCACACCCTCATCTCCCAACCATCACGCAAAATGGATCAGTCTCCAGCTTCCAGCTTTGACTGAAGACAGCAAAGTGCCTGTTAGTACATCCCAGCAGCACAGTCCCTGCTTGGAGGTGACTCCCCACATCCCACAGAGGAGGGGTGTGCTCTCTCCCCTCCTGCACCAGTCAAGATGTCCAATTTAAACAGGTTTCCAGAAAAGCAGGTGCCTGCAGCTTGTGCTGCTTCCATGACCCTTGTAAATCCAGTCTCTTGAGTGAATGGCTTGTTTGGAGAGAGCCCTCAGTTTGTTTGTCTGGGCTCTAGTGATAATAGCTCTAATTTATCTCTGAGCTGGGCAGGCATGTCTAATGTGTTTGAGTATTTAGAAGCATTATGGAGGTTTCATTTGGTCAATTGTTTCTTGAAATCCTTTCCCACACACAGAACAGCCATGCAAAGGTGGAACTGGGCATCCACAGGAGCCACAGCCCGTGCTGCCAGCCTGGAGAGGGCATCCACACTGGGGCAGCTGCTTCCAAGGGAGAGGAGGCACAGGGGACACAGAATCACAGAATATCCTGGGTTGGAAGGCATCCACAAGGATCATCAAGTCCAGCTCCTGGCCCTGCACAGCACAGTCCCAAGGGTGTCCAAATATTTCTTGATCTCTGTCAGCCTTGATGCTGTGACCACTTCCCTGGGGAGCCTGTCTCAGTGCCCAACCACCCTCTGGGTGAAAAACCTTTTCCTAATACTGAATTTAAACCTCCCCTGGCATAACCTCAGGTCTTGTCACCAGTCACCCCAGAGAAGAGATCAGTGCCTGCCCCTCCTCTTCCCCTCACAAGGAAATTGCAGACTGTGATAAGGCCCCCCCATTTAGTCTTCTCCAGCTGAACAGACCAAGTGCCCTCAGCCACTTCTCGTACAGCTCCACCATCTCCATTGCCCTCCTCTGGATGTTCTCTAACAGAGAGATGTCTTTCATATATTGTGGCACTGAATATTCAAGGTGCAGAGCAGGACAATCCCTTCCCTGGCCCAGCCTGCAGTGCTTTGTCTGATGCCCCCCAGAGCAGGCTTGGCCCTCCTGGCTGTCAGGACACTCACATTACCCTTCCCACTGACCAGGGCTTCCAGGTCCCTCTCTGCAGCTCTGCTTTCCAACATCTCACTCCCCAGTCACTCCCTACATCCAGGGCTGCCCCATCCCAGGTGCAGAATCCAGCAGTTTCTCAGAAATTAAAGATCAAGCAGACAACCTTTGAAAGGGATGATGACAAGTCTGGAATGTGGCACCACATATTCTCCTGCTTAGACCTTCCAGCCCTGTTTGCTTTTTTTGCCATGTGGGCACACTCCACCTCAGCCCAGACTGGACAGGGTTATCTTGGTGTCTGCAGTGAGAAATACGCACAGCTGACCAACACATTGTTCCAGACCTTAAATTAGATGAATTAGGTGGAGTCACCATCCCTGGGCATGTTTAAGAAAAGACTGGCACACAGTGCCATGGTTTAGTTGATGAGGAGGTGTTAGGTCATAAGTTGGACTTGATGATCTCCAAAGGTCTTTTCCAACCTAGCTCATTCTGGGGAAAAAAAAATAGCAAATGAACCGCGCTCCAAAGTCCTCTGCAATGCTATACCCAGACAGCAGCTGAAGAGCCCTGAAGGTGTGTCCCAGCAGAAGGGGTGAAGCTGGGGCAGTGCTGGGGAGCAGCTCCAGCCAGGAGCTGCAGCTCAGGACTCGCAGGGCTGAGCCCATCACCTGCGCTGTGCCAGCACCCGCGCGCGCTCTGGCCCGTGACAAATGCAAGGGCACGTGCTTCGCCTTAAATCACTTTGGTGGAGGTTTCAGCAATTCTCTTCGTGCCATTTCAGCTAATTTTAGCTGCGAGCCGCCAGGCCCGCACTGAGGTTCAGCTGACTGGTGGCAATTTATCAGGTCACCCTGTTGGGCTGGGGAGCCCGATCCTGCTCAGCGCTGGCCTGTCCTTTCCGAGCCAGACCTGTGACCTCAGAGCAATTTCAGGGAGCATTAGCACGAGCAATCCCACGTTGCTCCCATGCCTGTCCTCCACTGAGATGCCACCAGTGCCCGAGTGGAGCGTGTGGGGCATGGCACAGCCAGGGGGAAATGATGCTGCAGCTCCCCGGCTGTGAGCACGGGCTAATTTATGGAGGCCGAATGTAATTACTTACCCTGGCACATAGCCAGGACACCGAGGTTAACACCTTTGCTCTCCTGAGAGTGCCAGGGGAACATCAGAGGGATGCTGCCAACTTGTTTTATACACCTCGACTTCAGGTGCTCCAAACAGCGAGATTTAGCAAGGGCCTGTCAGGAGGGAAAGGGTCATCACAGAATTTTTTTTAAAAAGCAAAATAAGAAGAAGGATTTGCTTTCTGCTTGGCTGTTTGGGTTCATTAACTTCAGCTTTACTGTGCTGCACCAGGGACCCAAGTAGCAGTCCTGCAGAAAAGCAAGGGCTTGCAAATGCCTCTTTTGGTTGCTTTGGAAAGTTTTGAGCCTCTCTTGGCTTTGCTGGAGGAATCTTGCCTTAAAATATATCGCCTGATCTCTGCTGCTGAGCTCCCCGTCCCTGTGATGGCCTTGGCAGTGTCTGAGCTGTCAAGTCCTGGAGCAAGGGCTGGCACAGACCCCGTGTCCGTGCCGCGCTGGCCGGAGCGAGCACTCGGCTCCACAGGCCCCTCTGGTGCTGGCAAAAGTTCGTCATGGATCTACTTTTTAATTTTTTAATTTTTTTTTACGTGGGTTTAAAGCCAATTGAAATAGCCCTTGTTAAAAATAAAAGCCACCAAATTTAGCCTTCCTTCCCTCTTCCCCTACCACCTCCCATTTCCTGGAGTATTTGCAACAGGCAGCTGGTTGGGAGGTTCTCCCCAGGGGTTTTGTCTGTTATTTATAAAGCTCTGGTGAAAAAATGCAAGAGAAAGAGAAAGGAAAAAAGTATAAATCAACT
The DNA here is from genome assembly GCA_009812075.1 of Sialia sialis. NCBI lineage: Eukaryota > Metazoa > Chordata > Aves > Passeriformes > Turdidae > Sialia > Sialia sialis. The sequence continues at coordinate 2,455,947 of VRYO01001717.1, read as the reverse complement.
TCCAGGTGACCTCTTTTCTTCTGCAGCAGCTCTGCTCCCCCGCAGCAATGAGGCATCGCAGCAGCCACGGCTTCAGGGAGCACATCCAGCATCCTTTGGGGTCAGTGCAATCCTGCCCTCTGCCTTCCCTGAAGGTTCTCTCCAGCCCCCTCTCTGTCCTTCAGGGATATAGCAACGAAGGATGTAATTCCCTTCATTTAAGCTTTACTAGTTTAGCAAAAAAAATATCACAAGTCCCCACCTCTAAACAAGCACCGTGTTACTGGCAGTTGTCCTGGGAACTCGCTGGTTTAGATGACTTATCATAGAAACATGGGATTATTTGGGTTATTTATTATTTGAGACTTCAGAGAACATCTCCTTCCAGTCCCTCTTGCATTGGCAGGGACACCTTCCCTTATCCCAGGTTGCTCAAAGCCCTGTCCAGCCTGTCCTTGAACACTTCCAGGGATCCAGGGGCAGCCACAGCTTCTCTGGGCAACCAGTTCCAGTGCTCAGCACTCTCACAGAAAAGAGTTTCTTCCTAATATCTAATTCAGCTCTGCTGCTTAAAGCCATTCTGCCTTGTCCTATCACTCCCAGTTTCTCTCTCCAGCTCTTTATTAGCCCCTTTAGGCACTGGAAGGCATTCTAAAATCTCCATGGAGCCTTCTCTTCCTCAGGATGAACAATCCCAAATCTCTCAGCCTGTGAAAACCCCTCTGGCATTCACCTTAGCCCATATCCCCACACAGGAAGGGGCAGGGCAGGACAGTCCCTTTACTCTCTGTGGATCACCATTCCAGCAGGAGGGTGAGGACAAGCATGGCAAGAAGAGCAGCAACCCCCGCAGCAGGGCTGGGATTCCTGATTCCCTCTGCCTGACAGGGAGCCAGGAATGATGCCCTCCATGGAAGCATTAACCCATGTTCCCATCTCCTCTGGCTGCAGGGATGCACATCCACATATTTATCTGTATGTACATGCGCGTGTGCACCATGGCATGCATACAATGCACATCGAGATAAATAATATTTGGAGAACAAACATTTCATTTTAGAAGTCGCTGTCTGACAACAAGTTAATTATCTATCATATCATCTCTCAAACCCAAACATTTTGAAAGCTAGGAAATAACTAATTAAGTTTATCATAAATCTTGCTCTGTCTCACAAGCCCATTTTCCTAAGAAATAGGAAGAAATACATATTTCATCACAATGCAACATCCGTGACTCTGACCTGTAAGATACTAATGACTAGTTCACGTGGCTTCTCTGTCTAAACAACTTTCTTGCAGAGGTTACTCTAAGGAGGCATGGCATAATTATTTGGTAACACTGTACTGGCAACCTGTCTACCCACAAATCCATAGACAGAGATGGTTAGGAGGGAAAAAAAAAATCTACAACGTTAGAATCTTCTTGCCCAACATGAACTATGTGACTTCCTTGGGTCCATTTTGCTTTGAACCAGGACAAATCTTAAGAGAGACATAATTCACTGCTTCCAGTTAAAGCTCTGCTCTGTCTACCTGAGGCTTTCCATCCATGCCTATTTGGCCACAGCTTTGGAGAACAGCTGGCCATTCCTAGAAGACAACTTCAGATTGATCCTGGAGAGATAAATGAAGCTCACTGGAGAAGATGCACAACGTTAGGGCAGAACTGCAATACTATTAATGCGCTCAGCACAACTGAAGAGCTTGATCATGGAGGAAATTTAATTTATTTATTTTATTTTTGTTTAGTTAGAATGTGAAACCCTGGTGGGACAACCGCTCAAACAAGGCTTTGAGCCTGGAACAATGCTTGGTAGGAAAAGCGTGTTCACACATCATCAGAACTACAAAGAAAAAAGATGAGGTGGGGGAGAGATCAGCAAGGGGAAACACATCTGAAATCAAGAAATGCAGGAACAAAATGAAGGTTGGCAGGACTCAGGCAGAGCTAAGCCTTGAGGAGGGGGTAGAAACAGCAAAAAGGGGTTTTAACATGAAAAGAGAACAAGAGAAAGTTTGGCTGCTCCACACTCGTGGAGGAGGTCTGTGTTAAAGGATTTTGGACACAGCAACAAGAATAAAACAATACTTGGTGCCTGGTGAGGGCAAAATGAGGGCAAAATGTAGAAATAGCAACAGTCCTCACCTGCGTGATGGTCCAGGGCAGATATTCCTCACAGTCCATCGCTTTGAGAGCCAGCAGCCGAGTGACCCTCTGTGATCACAGGGTGGGAGGTGCAGCACCTTCGCCCAGCTCTGCAGAGGGCAAGGGGCTGCAGGGCCTCAAAACAGTTTAAAAGCTGGGATCACACGGCTACAAAATGAGCCAAAACACAACATAGTTGTTGCAAATTTGTACCTCAGCAGGCAAATCCCCAAGCCGGATAAAGAAGGGTCAGACTTGAGCTAATGGTGCCCCCTGGGACACATACCATTGGAGTGGGAGGTTGGGGAGCACAGAACAAGGGACTGGGAAGCAGAGAGGGGCAGAGGAAGGTCAAGCTGCAAAAGTGTCCTGCAAGACCATGTGCTTGCTTTGGACACGAAGAGCCACCTGCAGCCCAGCATCACCAATCCGCTTCCCCATCCCTGAGCCCAGGAAACTGCAGGAGCAGGGAACTGCTGGCCTCGGGGCACAGGGGGCTTTGATGCAGCCCAGGGTGGGTGTTTAAACATCACATGGAGACTCTTCCACTGATGAAGCAGGCCCTGATTTTGTGAAGGGCATGCGCAAGCAAATTCAAGCTAAAGGAAAGAAAGGCCCTTTTTATACTGGAATTAAAATGTCTAGACAGACCCGTTCTGGTGTAACTGGACCTACTGATCACGATACACCTGATAAAACTTGTTGTAGACAGGTAGACAGGGACTAAGGAATACTTTGGCAGAAACTGCAGCAGGAGCCATTTCAAAAGCCTTTAATCCCAATAATTACTTGTGCTGCGTAATGAAGTCTGCACTATGGCTGCTCATTCCATGGACCCTGAACACTCCAAAGCGGGGAGGATTTTCTCTGGCATCACGACAGGAATCCACGGCACAGGCAAGGCTGGCCCTCAGCGTGAGGTCATATCTCCCTCTAGCTGCTGGTCCCAGGGACTCTGCAGCCTCTGACCACCCAAAGCTTGCACAAACCCTGACCTCTCCTGTGAGCTGAGCCTGCTCTCCCAGTGATGCACATCCTGAGGTCACCTCCTGTTGGCTGCGGTGCTCCTCCAAGGAATGCAAAATTGCTCATCCTTTGGAGAGAACATACTGCAAGACGGGAGGTGGAGAGGCCAAGAGTGAAAGCCACAAAGCTGGTGGCTTCTTTGAAATAAATACACTGGTCATGGTGGCATGCAGAGCCCAGGACCCTCTGCAGGGGAGACATCCTGCACCAAGACACTTATGGTCTGTCACAGAACGGTTTGGATTGGAAGGGATCTTAAATAGCATCTTGTTCCAAGCCTCAGCTGTGGGGAGAGACACCTTCCACTGCCAGATAACTTGTCCTTCAGCACTTCCAGGGATGGGTCATCCACAGCTACACTGGGCAGAATAAAGAATTTATTCCCAATGTCCAAGCTACTCTTGCTCTCTGTCAGAGCCAACACCCCTTGTCCTATCAACTGCAGCCCCTTGCCAAAACTCCCTCCAGTTCTTTTTCCAGGCCCCCTTCAGTGCTGAAATCTGGTGGTGGTGGCCCCTTCTGGCAGGTGCCAACCAAATGATCAAACAGCAGTGCACCAAAAAACAACAAAGAAATATCTTGCTTATCTGCAATTTATTTTCTTCTAATACATCTGGACATATAGGTTCTCTAGAAGTGTGAACAGACTGGGAGGAGCAAGAAAGAGAGCAGCAGGAAAAAGTCAACATTTCAACAACTGGAAAGGGCCCAGCTCAAGCACTCACAACTCACGACACTCTGAAAATCCTCTCCTCATGCGGAGCAGGAACTTTATCAGCTCTTCACAGCACAAACACAATTTCCAGCTCCAATCACTTTTCTGAGCCAAACCCACAGGAGAACTAAAATGAGACGTTATCAGGCAGCCAAGCTCACCCTGGGACTCCTTATCGTCCCTCTGGTCGGGCTATTGGTGCAGGAGCTGCCTGTCATGCTATTTCCAGCAGAGAGATACTGTAGGACAGAGGGGACTTCCAACCACCTTCCAGCAGGGCTGAGGAATGTCTCAGACCTTGCTAAGTTCACCTTGCTTCTCCCAGGACCTAAAAGCAAGTTGTGTCCACATGGCACAGCAAAGGCCACAGCTCTGCGCTTTCTTTTCAGCAAATCCTGGCCTTCCAGGTGCCCTCTGCAAGGTCTGCAGAGCTCCAAGAGAGCCTTCTCTCTCATCTGGAGGTCCCTCTAGGTTGCCCATGGGATATGGAGGGGCTCCAGGCTGAGGCCAGCCCCAGAGCACCAGACCCTGGCAGGAACAGCCACACACACGTGCACAGAGCACACACACACACTGTCCACCTTGCAAAGTTTCCCCTGGATTTTTGTTACCATGTCATCTATTAATTACCTAATTACATCTCCTAATTATGGGATTCCTCCAGTATTTATACTCATTACATAAATGGCGGCAATTACACTAATTAGGTTAATGATACAGGATAACAGTCTACAAATTGCTTTAAAGGGACACTCTCAAGGCACACAGGCCAAGGATGCTCCCTGGCAGGTCAGCTGGTGGGGGGCATGCAGACACAGTTCCTTCTCACCCTGTGGACATGCTGCTGCTCCTCAGCGGAGCGCCGGGGCTGCCACCGTGGGCCTCACTCTGCCTGGATAGGGAGTGGCTGCAGAGAGAGCTTCCAGGGAGCTGAGGAGCCCTGGAACCATGGGTCTGTGTTGGAAGGTGTCCTAAAAATCATCCCTGCTGTGGGCAGGGACAGTTTCCACCAGACCAGGTTCCTCCAAGCCCTGTCCAGCCTTCCAGGGATGGGGCAGCCTCAGCTTCTCCAGGGAAAGCTGTGCCAGAGCCTCTCCACCCTCACAGCCAGGAATCCCATCCTAATATCCAGTGCTCCACTGAAAACTGTGATCCCCTACTTAAGCATAACCATCTCTGGCTGGAAAGCGGCAGGAAGGGTTAAAAATATTTCCTTTCTGGCTGTATGGAGAGCTGGGAAGAAGAAGGCAGAGCGTCCACATCCTTCCAGGCTCCCTTGCACCGCTTCTGAACGCACCCCAAGTCCTTGAGCCCTGCTCAGCTGGATGCGACCCAGTTTCTTGCTTATAGGCATTTCCAAAACGGGAGGTTGGCAGGGAGGACATCCAGCTCCTCTGCTCCAGCAGGATCCCCTGGAGCTCTGGTGGCACTCTGCAAAGACAGACACGTCCTTGGGGTGAAAGGCGAGCCACGGGAGGCTGCAAGGAATCTATTTTGCTCAGCGCCCTACTTACCCAGATTTGCTGGAGCCTGAGCGGCTCCTGACAAGGTCCTTGCCCCTCTATCTCACCCAAAAGGATCCTAAAAAGCACTGCCAAGCTCCATTACCCTCCAGAGCGGCCCGGAGCACGGGAAGAAAACTTTCTCGCTTGGATTCAAACGTGGGCACTTCTCCGGTGGAACACGGGAGCCTTTCGCAGCACTTTGGAGGGTGATGAATGGCCCTTTGTCCTGCAGCCACTACAGAAAGAGAACGTAATTACCCAAACTGGAATTTGGCCAGGATGCAATTTTATGCTGAATGAATTTTTTTTTCTTCCCCCCCCACTCCTTAAAGTGTTTGCAAATCCCGCTTTAGAGATAAAATCCCAGAATCAAACTCAGTTCTCGCTGTGGAATTGGCCCAGTTCCATTAGGAGTCAAGTGAACAACTCCATTTTGCACCTTAAAGGCCACGGGGGCGCAGGAGATTCCACTGCTGGCGAGGCTGAGCAATGCTGGTTCCTGCTGCTGAGCTGCTGTCTTAGCCCTAAAGCATATCCCTGTGTCAGCTGCCCAAAGACATGTGTAACCAGCCCCATTTCCTGGAAGATATACAGCTGCTCAAGTCCAGCTTTATGGGCTGCTCCAGCAGGACATGGCTGGCACTTCCAGCGGAGCAGGCTGACCACTCCTGACTCCGCCAGGCGGGGTCTATGGCTCCGGCGGGAGCCTTGCAGGAGCGAATATCGATTGTAAATAACGTCTCAATATCCTATAGTAGCTCATAAATCAAAAAGGGGTTGAAATACCTTTTCTCTGAGGGACTTTTTTCTTTCTTTTTTTTTTTTTTTTTTCCTTTTGGAGGAGTCTATTTTCTTGTTTAGTTGTTTTGTTTTTAGAGTTACTGCGCCGACCTTTTAAACCAGGTGTCGGGTGTGAATGGAGGCTGGCGGTCCCCACTTGGCTTTACCCAGGGACATGCAGCAGCTCTGCAATGAGTCCAGGCCCCATGGGACACCTGGCACCTCTCCCACCCAATGCATGGCCCAGCTGGTGCTCCCTGTGTGCCTTGGAGGGCAAGCAAAAGCCCCAGAGCAGCCACATCTCACCAGGTCACAGACGATGGCTTGGGAAGAGTCTCCCAGCAAGCAGCATTGGAAATTGGAAACAAATGGAAACGGCATTCACTGTGGAGTTGGGCATCTTGTAGTGGCTTCAGGACACCGAGATCCTCCCTGCTGGGCACAAACCAGCACCATCTCCAGCCTCTGTGCTGCGTGTTTGACTGATACCAACCCAGAAAAGAAAAACAAGCTTTGGGTCAGTAAAGACATCCGTTTTCTCCTCTTCCACAGGCCATAAGAGATCCCACCAAAAGCCTAATCATCCTCCCAAACCTCCCTCTCCTCTCTTTGGGAATAAATCCCAGCCCTACACGTGCCTCCAAACCTCAAGTGCTGGCACAGTGATGCAGCAGGAGGAATGACCTCAGGGTTTTGTCCTGCCATGGGCCCAGAGCTCAGACCCACATGTTGTGATCAAGACAGGACAAGGGACAGATGCTCCCTGCACCCCTCAGCAGTCGTGATTTGCAGAGCCATTTGAAATGGCTCAGGGCAGAGACACCTTTTGTTTGTCACACCTCTGTGGGGCTCTGTCACAGCTCCTCAAATTGATGCAGAAATGTGGGGAAAAAAGTAAAGAAAAAGCCTTCTCTGGGTAGCTTTTAGGGGTATTGAGCAGGGGAAATGGAATACCTGGCAGAAGGACAGAAAAAACCCCAATGATTTGCTGTCTAGAAGGTCCTCTAAAACAATCCAAGCTGTTGCATGGTGCTGTGAGACACTTGGGGACACCTCCAATCCCTCTCCCAGCATCTTCTGTGTGCCACCAGCATCCTGCAGGGATGGGGACAGGCCACCCTGAGGTCCACAAGCAGCAGGATGCAGGCTACTGCTCCTTCTCCAGCACTGCCTTGGTAGGACTGGTGCAATATGGATTTCTCCAAGTCCAAGAAATACTTGAGCTTGACAGGCAATAAAATCCAGCCCAGAGAAAGGTGTGACAGGATCTCTTGGGACTGAAACAAGAGCTACAATCTTTAAAGAAGCCAAGAGGGAATAAAAGGGAAGGAAGGGTGGGAGGGGAAGAGCATTTACCTGCACAAAAGCAGAACATTGACAATAACCCACTCGGCTCCACTTTGCACGGGAGACTTTGGAGAAGGGGGTGGGAGGCAAGGTGGGAAATTAGCAGAAGCTTAAGAAAATATAGATGTAAAAATTAAAAAAATAAAATAAAACTGTATCAGCATTGACTAATAATTTCCGGGCTCTGCGCAGATGTCATTAATGACCCTTTTTATTCATGCAGGAGTTCCCAAAGAGGAGCATAATGTTCCATTAGTAATAATTGAGAAAGTCTCCTGTCGGGATTATGTCAAAACCTAGAGATGCTGCTGCTGCCAAAACATTTTGGTGACAAACGTGTGAAGCGTTTGACAGAAGGTGCCACAGCAGGTTGAGGCGGCTTCAGGAGGGGAATCCTAGGAGGAGAGAAGAGGTGGGAGACAGCAGCAGGGTGGGAGGTGAGCACCAGATCAGGAGCACAGCTCAAGGCACGAGCCCACCTCCCACAGCAGCCTCGGAGATGCTGCTGAGGACTGGTCAGGGTTCCAGCTGACCCATCTCCTTCCCCACCCACGGATTTTGCAGCACGGCTGTAGCATGTACCCTGCCATGGCTCAGTGCTGCCAGTTTTTGTCCAGGGGTGGCCGTGTCCCCAGCTATAGGGGACAGGAGCTTCTTGCTGCTTATCACAGCCCAGCCACTGACACAAAGGGCAAATCTGGGACAAAGCTGCTGAGCAGCTCACCCAGCTCTTCCTATTTGAAGAGGATGGGGAAGATTTTGTGTGACTCAAGTGTAGTTTCCTCCCTCACTCTTCAACCCATGGCAAACCTGGGTGATGCCTTTTGAGCTATGAAACACCCGTAAAATTTACGCAAATAGGAAAATACACTTCTTCTACCAAATCTTTCCCATTTATAACAGGGATATCTCTTTTTTCACCCAGCAGATGCAGAGCCCTGCATGAACACAGCTGGTGTCTGAGCACCAGCATTACCCTAGAAAGCACAGGCAGAGTGAGTGGTTTTCCAGGCTCAATCTTTTCCTGAGAAAGAAAAGTTAGTGCGTTGTAAGAGCCAAAATAACATGTTCCTTCCTCTGTCCTCATACCCCTTGCCAAGCCCCTCCTAGGGCTGGAGCCCCCAGCATTGCCCACTCTGCACACAGCTCTTCCAAACCAGAACCCATCTCCTCGTGGGTCAGCTCCACAGCATCCTCAGGCTTGACAGGCACAAGTTATGGGGGTTGGGAGGGGACCAAGCTCAGGAACAGAGCATCAGCAAGGTGTGGGAAGGAGGCCACAGGCATAAAGGGGGACTGGGGATGAGATGGAATATGCAGGGAGAGCTGGGAAAGCCACCCTGGCTGCTCATCCCCAGCCAGAGAGGGTTTGTCCCCCTTGAACACAGCTGCTCCTGCCATGGGGAAGCACCCACGGCTCAAGCTACACGACCCACACATTCCCAGCTTGGGGCACAAATCCTTCCAGGTTAGTCTGCCCAGTCAACACCCACTGCTAGAGGGGTGGAAAAAGGGAATTACAATCAAGCCCTGTCCTGGCTGCAGCAATGCAGCTGGGGAATCCCAAGCCAGAGCACCTCAAAGTCAGCACTACACAGAGCCAAGGGTAGAAAAAGAGTTTGTCACCACTGCATTATTTGCCTTTTTAGAGCAGAGAGATATTTGGAGCCAAGACATTGGTTCAGGCAGCATGTAAAGCCACGAAATTCAGATTTGGATCCAGAGCTGGAGTCTAAAAGCCATCCCAGTTTGCAGGAGCTGGTTCAGGCATGTTTCTCATCCCCAGACTGGAGCAGAAGGGCCTCTCCTCCCTGGGGCAGGAGCAGAGCAGCTGGTACTCTTCAGCCCAGTTAACAGCCGAGGTCTGGCCACCGCAGCCGAGGGCTGCTCCAGATTTGTTGTCTAGTGGTTTGTTCATTGAGAGGCTGCCAAAGTGTTAGCAAAGAGAAATGCACACTGGCCAGATCCTCCCCAGCCCAGCCCTGCCTTGCACCAGAAAAAAAATCTGCTGCAAGCTGGAGACCCCGCTCAAGGACAGCCCCGTGCTCAGCGCTCTGCTCCAACCATCTCCTGAGAGTACAGGGCCAGGGTACATCCCAAATGGCTCCAGTTAGGACAATCCCCATGGGGACAAGCCCGCAAGCAGCCCAGAGCCTGCCCACAGGCCTGAGCAGTGTCACCTCCCCTGCCACCTGTGGCAAAGCTGCTGCTGCAGCAGGGTGTCCATGCGGAGCAGGCAGCTCATGGAAAAGAGCGTGAAGGCTGATGGCTGTAATTGAGCCCACCAGGGGAATTTCGGTCTGTGGGAACGCACAGAGCAGCCCAGCCTGCAGGAACGGGGGTGGAGAATATCTGAGCTGTGCCTTTGGAGGGCTAATGATGATGGGTTTTTGCGAGGACTCAAGCTGGCATGGATGAGAGCTCCCGCAGAGCGCCGAGTCAGCCGAATTAAGCGCCGGTCGTCCCTTGGAGAAATCCAGTCTAGAAGAGTTAGTCACAGGATGCTGCCAGCCTGGGTGCAGGCTGTGTGGAGGAGGAAGGCAAGGAGCTCTGTGTCCTTGCTGCATTCCTGATGAGGGTGCAGCTAATGCTGCTAGTCGGGTGGCAAGGACCCAAACAGTGATGGCAAAGCGGTTCAGGTGCAGGTGGGATGATGCTCAGGTGTCCCTGCTCCTGTCACACAGCCACAGGGCAGGGCTTGTGTGGAATTTACAGTGGGAAGAGGGAAAATACATCACCCAGCATGTACAAGTATGGATTTCTATAAGTGGAGAACCCACGTTACAGTCAATGCCCATTTTACCATTTGGCTCCTTTTTTTGGCTTCTGCCAGGCTCATAAATTTCCTTCCCTGTGTATGTGCATAAGCTTACTCCAACCCATGGTCAGATATGAGCTGACCATTTCCTAACCATCCTGTAAAGGATTTCAAATCCTGAGCAAATGGTGAGGGTCCCACCTCAGAAGTCTGGAAGACAAGTACTGCTTTCCTGCCTAGCTTGGAAAATTATTGCTAAAAGGTTGTAGTCAAATGCAGAGAGAAGAAACACAAGGAACACATTGAGGTTAATTGCTGCCTTCTCTTTTGGGTCTACTTGGTTTGAAATATTAAATGCAGAAGAAACCATCTATTTTTTTCCTCCATAGCCTGTCAGTAGAGGAAGTGAAATATGGGGCATTCCCCCCCACCCCCTTTTTTTTTTTTTTTGATAAACAAGGAGTATAAACTGTTTTATAGTAACTAGATAAAATTACATAGTATTTTACTCTGTGGAGAAAAATATGGATTTGTGCACGGCAGTATTTCTCCCATCTTTCTCCCTGGCTGTACGTTAACATGACGACTCCACATAACTCAGCTTTGCAGAGTTGTCAGGGACATCCCTGAGCCCAGGCATCCTCCAGGGCCACAGAGCACCCAGCACAGTGGGGGAACAAACATTTTTTATGAGAGTTCTGGGGTTGAATTGACACCCCAAGAACTTGGGGGAGATTTGGACCAGCAGTCACAGATTTATTTCGCATCCTGCAGTGGTCAAAAGCTTTCACCCTTCAGAGAAGCTCTGCTCCAGCCCACGCTGTCACATCATCTCTTGGAGAAGGACAACAGGAGAACACACCGATTTTCTCTTCAGAACCAAACTTATAAACTGATTTTTTTTCCCCCAAAGGACCAAACCTCTGCCCCCAACACCAAGTGCTTTGCTCCAGCTTGCTGAGCCTCAGCTCTGCACTGCAAAGTGCTCTCTGGCAGATTTCCTGCCCCTGGCAAACCCCAAGTCTGCCACAAAGGCAGGGAATTTTTTGATTTCACAGCTCTAGCATTTCTCCCTCTGACCCGGAACTTACTCCAAGGACGTGCCAGTATTTCAGAATCAAAATGTCTTTATAGCATTTCATGCCCATTCTGACGGCAGCTCTGAAACTTTGGCTTTGCTGAGTAGAAGCATTTTCCAAACCTTTATATGGGGTTAAAATCCAACATTTTCCATCACAGCCTAGCAAGCAGCTGCGCTAACAGCAACCACAGGAGAACACACTGAAAAATTCAGTGTATTCCACAGGAGTCTGTTATATTTTGACTGAACAGGGACACCAGAATGTGCAAATGGCTTTGCTTTCCCCACCAAGGCACCGAACCCCCGTTTCCTTTAGGAGCAGAAATACAGAAGCACTTTCCCAGCACAATAAGGTGCATTTTCATCACAAGATGCAAATTTTCATTCAGAGCTGAGCACATCCACCCCTTTGCACAGCCCCTGACACCCACGCTGGTACCATTTCTGGTGACATCAGAGAACAGTTTTGTGATTCTTTTTTTTAAAACCATATTATATATAAAGGAAAAAAAAAATATATATATTAAAAAAAAAGGATTTAATCTAAAATCCCATGGGATTCTGGAGCAGGATGTGGCGTGGAACTGGAGCAACGCTGCCACAGCATCGCCCGTAGAGGGAGCTTCCTCGGGGAGCCGGGCAGGGCTCACACCTTTTCATCCAAAGTGTTGAGCTTTAAAAACAAAAAAAAGAAAAAAGAAATTAAAAGAAAAAAAAAAATCCCTGAGAATACAAAGTATTGATTTTAAAGTTTGGGGGTTGGTTTAGTTTTCGGTTTGTTTTGTTTGTTAGTTTCCCTGCCACTCATAGCAAAATGAGCATCTCTGGGTTAAACCTATTGAAAATGGATGTTTTGTGAGAGGGAGAGTAAGCAATGGAGAAAGAAATGCCTTGCGTAGCACTGTGTGTTTGTAATTGGTTTTTAGTTGGATTGAATCAAGCAAATGGTCACTTTTCCATCTCATTTTGTTATCTTCAAGAGAGGGAAGAGCACAAATATTTTAGCAAAATTAAGATCCTGCAGCCTGTGAGCCAGTGCTCGCACACTGAACAGCTTTTCAGACCTACTGGATACCACTCTGAGTTTGAAATGTGAAGCCCCACGGCTGTTTTCCTACCCATTTTGTGTTTAATTTCCTTACAAACAGGCTCCCAGGCTCCAGTTACTTCTCTGTGATTTCCCCCCTACCCTTTGGGCACAGGCTAAGGATTCCCACAGCTCCCGAGCCGGTGGAGGAATATCCTTTTAATTCGCTCAGTGGACGGCCCAGTTAGCATCCCAGTCAATGGTTACCTCGGGGAGCGCTCGGATGCCGGGATTTTGGGCAGACAGCTGTCCCTGCCGGCACCGCAGAGCCAGCATTCCCTCGCTCAGGTGGCTGGGCAGCACAATTAGGCAGGGAGAATTACAGATTATCCCTGCTTTATAGCTCCCTGGTAGAGGGGAGGGGGAGAAGCACAATAAAAAAAAACAACACGATCACATCGTTTGTTCTGCTGTGCAAACTTCTGGACAAGGCGAGAGATAAGCACATCTCCACCCCCCAGCTGCATTTGATCTGTTGGGCTTTGAAATTAAATAATCTCCCTGCAGCAGGCACAGGAGCTGTGTCCTGGGGGAAACTGCTCCTCCAGGCTCTCCCACAATGTAGGGGCTCAGCACATTAAGGGGGAAAAGGCTGAGAAGTGGCTGAGGTCCCTCTGGTTCCTGGTGCACCACCAGAAAGGAATGCTCCCACACCAGGTCCTTCCCTCGTTTGCTTGGACAAGGGGACTGGAAAACACCAGGGGACCAGGCCAGGGAGGTCAGTGACCCAGCAGGGACACAGCTCACATGCCAGCATGGCCCATCACAAAGCTGTCCTTCCACCTCAAGAACCTGTTGCCTTCTTCTTCTCCCTCTTCTTTTTCTCCTTATTGCTCTTCTTTTCCTCCTTTCTCCTCCTCTTCTTATTATTCTTCTTCTTTTTCTCCTTCTTCTCCCACTTCCTCTTTCTCCTCTTCATCTTTTTCTTCTTTTCCTTCTTTTTCTTCTCCTTCTCCCACTTCCTCCTCTTCTTCCTCTCCTTTTCTCTCTCCCTCCAAAATGCTCCTGGGTTGTCAGAGTTTCCCAAAGGGGACATTCACTCCCAGATCTGGGTTTATACTGCAGTGTCTCCATCAGTTCTGGTGGACCTGCACTTGACAAGGGCAGGATGAGAGAAGGGATAATTCCATCCCTCAACCTTTTACCACATTGGTTTGAGGAAACGCCAGAGCCCAGCTCTAGTATGAGGCTGAAGGTTTCTTAATGCTCTGTGTGTTTTTCACCTTTTTTCCCCAATCCTTCCTGAAGTGGGATACCTGAACCACTTCCCTTGTCCTGTTTTCTAGCTGGACATGTCCATTCTCAGCTGCTCTTGTCTCCCTGCAGAATCGTCTTTCTCTGTCAACCAGCCTCCCCCTCTGTATATTTTAGTCCATCATCTCATTCTTCTCCCCTACATGGAAACAGAACCTACTCACCTGCCAGACCAGACTTCCCACTAAACTTACGCCTAAAAGTCCCAAACCAACACTGCTCCTATCTATTTTCCCCCATGTATTTATTTTGCCTGTTAGTCTGGTTCTCTAGCTCAGCTAGGCTTGTGCCAGCTGGAAACAACTGCAGCCCCATTCCACCATCCTGGGTCACGAATGAAAACGTCAGCAGTACCAGAGTTGTTCTGTACACACTTGTTCAACAAATCCCTTCAGTGCAAGTCTGAGTTTGAATTTATGGCCACTTCTTCAGCCTCTAGAATTTCATGAAGATGAGAAGGTTATGAGACCACCCTGCCAATCTGGCAAACTCAGGATGCTCAGATTCTGCTGTTTGCCTTCTCTCCTGAGACCTGCTACTCAGAATCACAGATTGGTTTGCGTCAGAAAGGACATGAAAAAATCATCTCATTCCAAACCCCTGCCATGGGTTTGCCCCACCTTCCACCATCCCAGGCTGCTCAGAGCCCCATCCAGCCTGGCCTTGAACACTTCCAGGGATGGGGCATCCACAGTTTCTCTGGACAAAGGCAAGGAGAGCCTGCTGGGCTGACACAATTTACTTTGAAGTCACATGTTACCTGTTCTCATAGCCTTGTTTTCTCCTATTTTTACAAGTTTGACTACAGGCCCCAATACTTTTCTAGGAACTGCAGTTAGACCGAAGTCTTCAAAACTATCCCTTTCCCACTTTTCTCCCTTTTTAAAGGTAACTGTATTTTCCCTTAGTACTTAATTAGGATCACAGCCGACCTTCTTAGGGGAAAACAAATGCGATGCTGCTTGTTTGGCATCACCTGCTGAGTGCTTTCCCTGTCCCCAAACACCAAACCAGCACCTCTGTGCTCCTCCAGAAACTGCTGAGGTGCTGCTAGAGCAGCCTCTTGTTACACTTGATGTCCCCTGCTAATTGCATCTCACCATGTGCCTTGGCTTCTCTGATCTTGTCTCTGCATGTGCACGCTGCACTTCTGTACTTGATCTTCATGGCCTGACCTACTTTCCATCTCCCCCAGGTTTCTTTCTCAGATCTGAGCTCTTTCCCTGTGCTCCCTTTCCCCTGCAACACCGTGGGTCTGAACTGTGCCTGCAAGTTGTGACAGCCTTTCCTTTCATTATCAGCTTTCTCCCCCTGCAGATCAGCTTCCCTGGGGGCCTCACCCGGCATGGCCAGCAGTGCTGGAGTCCAGCAACCTCTACATGGATCCCGTGCTCTCCTTCCTACCTCCTGCCCCTCTGCACCAGTTCATCATTTCCCAGTAACTCTAGCAGGGCACCTTCCCCATCCCTAGCCAGCTTCTGCTGGAGGAGTAACCATCACAAACAGGCTCTTCCCATCCTCGGTGGTGGAGATGGGTCAGGAACAGATATCCCACATTAATCCAGTGACGCCCCCAACTGCTCACTAAAGCCTCCTTTACTCGGTGTTCTTGAGACTCACCAGTGTTTCCCTTTTAACACCAGCTGGAGACCCTCAGGAACCCCAATCCCACTAGTTCCTGTCCCTCCCTGAAAACACTTGCTGCCCTGACATGGAAAACCCCTTCTCCCTGATGCTCCTTGCCTGCCTTCCCTGCCCCACCCGCATCCTTTCCAGAAAAAACTCCTCCCGCTAATTGAACCAGGCAGCTTTGTTGCGATCCCCAAGCCCGCAGCTTCCCCCCACCCCTTTCCCATTCATCTTCCATTCATCCCCTGGGCACAACAGCCTCCTCTGCTCTTTCCTGGCCCTCCTTTGATCTGGCTCTGAATAGGAGAGGTCAAGCTACACACCCAGGGTTCCTTTTCTCCATCCCCACAGCCCGTGGCTGCACTGGGGTGCTTCCAGCAGTGGGTCGGGGCTGCCCCGGTAGGGGAGCACTCAGCCCTGCCACCCCCTGTCCCCATCCCTGGCGCTTTCTCTCCGCCTCAGCAGCGCGATTCAAAGCCCATTGAAGCCGGAGAAAGGCTCCCATTAGCTGCTGCAGGCTCCCAGTCGGGGTCGTGAACCCCAAAGGATGGAATTTTCTACACTGAGGCTGCAGGATGGAGTCAGTAAATTGTCCTGCAGTCAGGTGCCTCCTGGCTCCTCTAAAGCAGCTCCAGGCTGGGTGTTCTACTCTGCTCTGTCTGTGCCCCACAAAAGAAGAAATCCTTGCTAACCCTGCTGGCAGCCACCAGGGCAGTGTCTCAGCCAAGAGACAGGAAAGAGGGAAAGGAGAATTACCTTGGTTTAAATCCTCTCAGCTGCTCACACCAAAAAGATTTACCTTCCGAGACAAGATCCTGATAGCACTCGGAGCTGAATCCCCTGCCTGAAGTGTATGAGGTTTAATTACTGCAGCTTTGTTAAATCAGCTCAGCTAAGCCCCTGTGTAATTGCTTTCTTCTGGGCCCAGCAGTGGTTTATTTGAGGACAGCTCAGGCTGGTTTTCAGACTACTTGAAGCTGCTCCTGTGCTGCTTATATCCTCTCATTTCATTCAGTTTAAACACTCTGGAGAAAGCACCTTGGAAGAGGTCAGGCCTCAGCCTTTGCTCTAGTTTGGACAAGACAAAATGCTTATTTTTTGCTTTAAATATGTGAAGCTCAATGGCACCCAGTGCTGTTGGTGTGCCCTGGAGAGCACATGGTACCATCCACCCCAGGGGGGCTGCACAGTGATGCCAAAAGTGAAATGTCACCTGCTGATGTGTCCAGGGCTCCTGACCACGGAGCCCACAAGGAGCCACATCCCAAATCCCGTTGTGCTTCCCACCGCCCTCGTCTGGTTGGAGAGAAACCCGGGACACGTGGCACCCCGGGGATGCATCCCTGCATCCATCCCTGCATCCATCCCTGCATCCCACTGGTTGCCACGGTTACCGGTGCGTTTGGCAGGGTGGGAGGGGGCGGCCGACAGGACCTGTGGTGCCGGGGCTCTCAAGGAAATGGCTTTTTTTTCCTTTTTTTTCCTTTTTTTTGGGAGGGAGGAGCATCCCCCCAAGCCGCTCCTCCCCGGCAGCCCCGCAGAGCCGACCCGCTGCCGGCGCCTTGGAAATTTGCACGGAGCTGACAAGATGACAAGGTGCAAATACGCCAGGCTGCTCGGGAGTAATTTTTACGGCAGCTCTGCCTTGTGCACGTTTTTATTGCAAAGAGGGTAATCGGGCCTCTTCATTATTGAAAACATATTTACTACCCCTCGGCCGCTCTCTCCCATTTTTGCCAGCCCCTTCCTTCCCCCCTTAAGTACCCTGTCCTCCACGAGATATGATCTCATAAATTTACAGTGTACTTGCTGTCTGCAAAGTGGATGTTCAGTTTCATTTTTATTGGACTTTATGATACAGGCGGATTGCATTTTATTTGCTGCACCGCTACCAGAAGGCCTGGAACAGTTGGGAAGAGCTGCAACAGGGATTTGGCCTGGGAAAAGGGATGTGGGATGGGCTCTGTGGAGCATGGAGGTGCTGCCAGCGTGGGATACACTGTCTGCAAGCAGAAAGGCAGCAGGACAAGGTAGAACCACAGAATTACAGAATGGTTTGGTTTGCAGGGAACCTTTAAAGGTCATCCAGTCCGACCCCCCTGCCAGGGGCAGGGACACCTTCAGCTAGACCTGGCAGGGCTTTGGCAGAGGGCTGCCTTGCTCCTGTGCTGCAGGAAATGCTGCTCCATCCACCCCGTGCTGCTCCAGCTCCTGCTGAGAGGAGCTGGGATCGATGCAGGAGCGTGTCTCTCCCCAGCAGCCAGCGTGATTGACAAGGGATGCGCAGCAGGAGCACAGCAGCAGCTTCTTATCACTCGCCACCCTTTCTGTGGCTGGCACCCTCTCCAAAAACGCTTTTCCCAAGGCTTTCTCAGGCTAGACAGCCTTATCCAAACCCACCTGTCCAGCACTGCCCTTAGTGTGACACTAATGGGCCTAAACAAAATTGCCTGAAGCCACAGGGAGCAGCAGAGACGTGCGTGACACCGGAGAGGTTGGAATCTATGGAAACACCTCCTGCAGCCAGTGCAGCTCCAGACCTGCCCCACTGTCACTGTGAGCAGAGCATAACCTGGCCCCCTCCTCTTCAAACCCCTAGGAGTTAATCCTGTTTGCTGCCTGGCACTCAGGCAAAACCTCCCTGCCACCGAGGGAGCCCTGGCTGGATCCTGCCCCACGGGAAGGGGCAGAGGGAAGCTCCTGCTCCCACAGGGACCAGCTCTGGACTGGCTGCCAGGCCAGCCCTGCTGTCAGGGCTGCTGTGATCAATCCCTGGTTCATTATTAAAACTCTGCCTTGCTGGTGCACAGGGAATTTGTTATCACTCAGGCCCTCTCAGCATCGGGTGGGTGGGCTGGCACCTCATCTCTCCACAGAGCCAGCTCCTTCTCCAGGGAAAAGGGTTCTGCAGCCCCTCCAGCAGCATCAGGAGCCCAATTCACTTTGTACACACCTCACCTCCATGCAGCACAGGGGAAATAATCAACTTGTGTCATTTCAATCCGAAAAAAAGGGAGGAATGTTGTTCTTTTTTTCTTTTCCAAGGTAACAGTGAGAGGCCAAGCAAAGCACTGCAAAGCAACATAAATGATTTAGCACCCAACGATTTTGCCAGGGAAACGCTAAAGATGGAGTCTAATCCTTTCATCTAACCCTGGTCCTTCTAAAAGCTTTAAGCTAGGAGTTGACTCAGCATGTCAGTGCCAAAAAGATCCATTGACCTCGAGTTCAGTGCTGAGAAATTGAGAAATGTTCTTTTTAATGTCTATTCAATAAATACAGCATCACCCTCTCCGTGGGCTAAGCAATCCACTTCAAATCCATTACGGCACGTTCTCACAGACTGACAAGTTGTCCTGAGACAATAGTGGCTGCCAGATGAGGTTAACCCTTGCTGAGGGGGTGTAAATCTCTGTAGCCACAAGCCTTTTGCTCTCAGAAGTCCTTGAGAGGAGGGGAGGGGGGTATCTGAATTGATGAGGAGCGGCTTCTGCAGGAGCTCCTTGCTGGACCAAGGTGATCTGCATCAGTAAAAAATATGCCCAGTCAACACAGCAGCCACCAGAACATCTTGGTGGGAAGGAGGGGAGTACTGCTGCCCTTTGCTCCCTGGTGGACTGGCTGGTGATGTTCCCAGGCGGTTCTGTCTGGTCATCACAGCGGAACCATCTTGGCAGGCACCACACCGAGGTGCTACCATCACTTGTGCTGCTCCACTGACAGCCAAAAGGGACCCCTGGAGCTCACAGTGCCTGGGGAAGGCTGGAGCTGGCTTGGAGACCTTTGGCACAGGCACACTGAGTGTGAGCTCCATGCTGGGCAATGCTAACCTGGCTGGATTAAATAGGAAACAACCTCAAGTTATGCCAGGGTAGGTTTAGACTGGGTATAAGGATAAAGTTCTTCACTGAAAGGCTGATCAAGCAGTGGAACAGGCTACCCAGGGAAGTGGTGGGTTCAGCATCTCTAAAAGTGATCCAAAAATGAATAGGTGTGGTATTTAGGGACCTGGTTTAGTGGTGGGCCTGGCAGTATTGGGTTATTGGCTGGACTTGATGATCATAGAGGTGTTTCCCAGCCTAAATGATTCTATGAAATAACTCGGTCGAGGAGAAGAGCAGCATAGCTCTCAAAGCAGCTCAGCCCACTCAGG
>VRYO01001717.1:2375594-2423141 GCA_009812075.1 Sialia sialis | reverse complement strand
GAAGAGCCCAACATTTCTTACCAAGATAAAACCAGAAGTTTTGAGACACTAAGGGAGTTCTTTCTCCACTGGACTCCAGAGGAAAACCGGACTTTTCCACATCATCACTGGATCTCCGGATTGAAACTGCACCTTGTCCAGGAGCACTGCTCCAACTGAAGCACATCTGTCACTGCAGGAGGATGCAGCCACCATTTAATGGGACTGATACCAACACCCTGCTTGATGGGGTGTCAAGCTGTACTCTGTCAGAGTTTGGGGTTTGTTTCTTTGTAGTACTGTATTTCTATTTTAATTTCCCTAGTAAAGAACTGTTATTCCTAATTCCCATATCTTTGCCTGAGAGCCCCTTAATTTCAAAATTATAATAATTTGAAGGGAGGGGTCTTACATTCTCCATTTCAAAGAGAGGGTCCTGCCTCTCTTAGCTGACACCTGTCCTCCAAACTAGGACAAGCCCACAGCTCCTCCACCTGAGTGGCCAGGGTGGGACACACATCCTATCCATACAATGGGAAGGTCAATGGGATCATCTCCTTCTGACTCGACCACGGCAAACGTGGGATTTATAGCGACGCTAAAATACTGACCTCTATCTGTTTTATGCTGATCATTAACTAAGATTATCTCACACCAGAGATTTGCTACACCAAAGAGCACTGACATCACTAACTGCTATTAAGTGTATTATCCTTAAAGTGGAGGAAAAAAACCCCATTGTCAGCAGCATAGGAAAAGAGGCACATGACCAGGCATGCTCAGAATATACATTTTTTAAAAAAAAATACAAAAAAGAGCTGCCTGCAGCTTTCTATGTGTGCCTGGCATTTTTGTGACTGCAATATTGAGGGGGGGAAAAAAAAATCCCTGTAAATGTTTTCAGACTCGGAAAGACACCCAGATGAATGCCCTGGAGCTAAGTGGAGAACATTCCCTGGTGGGAATGGTTCACTTTGCATGAGGTCCCCAGAGCCTCATTGCAAATAGGTGCCACTGCCTGGGGAGCCTCCAGCAGTGGGTGCAGGTCCCTCGTGTCCCCAGATGGCTCGGGCTGTCCCTGCACAGCCCCTCACCCACCCTGGCTCTCCCAGTCACAGGGCTGTTTCTGGGCAGTGGCATATTTGTTGACTTGCTCTTTTGGTGACATCTTCTTTTAATAAGGAAATCTGTCTCTTAGCAGCTTCTTGCCTAAGGCTGTGCTTAGCTAAAGTGTAAAATGTCAAACTTTAGCAAGGATGACAATAACCCTGCTGGGCGAAGAAGAGCCAGCCACTATATTATTAGCTACTCGAGGGAGAGGGGAGGAATATTGACCCATTCCATGGAGGAAAAACACTAAAATCCCCCTGTTTACCCACCCACCCCCTCCCACATGGAGACCAGCTCAAATCTGCTTGCCTGTGATCTTTCCCGCAGGCAAAACTCGTAACTAAAGTTGAAGAGCAAACAGCAAGCCCTTCCTATTTGATCAAATACATGTACATATGCAACTGGAGTAGGTTGAAGTGTCTTGCACGTGCCCTTTCATCTCCCTAAATTCCCCAAGGGCAGATCAGGATGCAGATAAGGTGCTGGGGTGGAGGGAAGTCACTGCAAAGCCTCAGGCAGAGTTGGGAAAAGCCCAACGGGTGTCCTGGTGGAAAAACCAGTGGGGACTGGCCATAACCAAGGGCAGCTGCATGGAGAGAAGCAGGTCCCAAGGGATTGAGAGCTTTATAGGATTATGGGGCTTTGGGCAACCCTTCTGTGCTGCTGGAGGACTCTTCTGCTCTTTTTTACCTTCTCACACACTCTGTATGTGTGACCTTTTTCTTTAGAGCACAGGGAGCTGGGGCTAACATCATTTTCTGACCTGAGCTACAGCAGAGCAGGGCCAGAAATTCACAGCCCCAAACTCAGGAAGGGAGAAGATTTCTGTCCTAAAGATCTGAGACTAGGAAATGTTTACCATTGAACCTTACTCTTCCACCAAGTGGGCTGTACTCAAACAGCAGGGACTGGCTTTGAGAAGATTCTTTTGGACCCACACCTGCATCCCAGTCATGGAAGGGCAGATGTGCTCCTGGCTCTGGGCAGGAATGGAAGGAAAGGAATGAAGTTTTCATTACTCCACCATGTCACACATCCTGTGCCCTTCCTGCAAGCACAGGACTTCTTGTGATGGATGTCAGAACCAAGTTAGGCCCAAAACACCAAACCAAATGGGATCTTCCTTATTCTTCCAGGTTTCCAATCCCTGGTCCAAAACAGGGTCACCCTTGAAGTGCCCCCCACCCCTCAGATCTGTAGGAAGTTCAGTGATGGGAACCCCAGGAGACCCCAGCACAGCTCTGTGCTTTTCCTTGTATTCACAGAATCACAGAATGGTTTGCGTTGGAGGGGACCTGAAAGATTATGTTGGTCCCACCTGCCTGCCATGGCCAAGACATCCTGTGCTACACCAGGTGGCTCAGAGCCTCATCCAGCCCAGTTCTGAACATTCCCAGGGATCCAGGGGCAGCCTCAGCTTCTCTGAGCCTGTACCAGGGCGTCCCCACCCTCACAGCCAAGAGTGCCTGCCATATATCCAACCTGAATTTTCCCTTTTTCTGTTTGAATCCTTTACTCCTTGTCCTATCTTACATTGTCTTCTTTTTCAAAACATTATTTTAGAAAATAAATTTTAAAAAAGTCCAACTCTACAGTGCACCACAGCATCATCACATCACCATCACCACCCCAGGCAAATGTGGCACCACTTGGTTTTATTTCTGGCTGGGGCTGGAGCACGACCACAAGCCAGCGGGAACACAAGGATCTACCCAAGACATGGCCAGAAATTTAGGTCCCTCCTCCTCCAATGTGCAGCAGAGCCACAGGGCCCTCCAGATCCAGAGGCACAGGCTGGATGAGACAGGGTTTTCCCAGCTTTTCCTCCGTTCTTGGGAGACATCTCATCAGTCTCTGGGAGAGGAAGCAATCTATTCCCTCCTCCTCTCCAGCTCAGGACAGAGGTAACCCAGGGGACTTCCCACGTGGTTCTTTGGTTCTGACTCTCACTGCTCACCCAAAAGTGACCCTCACAAACTCCTACATTGCATAACCATCCCAAATGAATAAAATAAATAAATGCATATATTGTGTGTGTGTGGTGCACACGCGGGTGTGTTGTGTTTTCCCAGCTAACACATGTCAGGATCTGTTTAAGCCTTGCTTTATGCTCAAATGTCACCCTGCCAGAATTCATTACATCCCATTTATTAATTAATTAAAATATATTTATACAGAACAGGCTTTATGAGACAGAGATAAAAATAACGTTTTGAGAGCTGTCCCCTGGACAGACCGGGTGCTCTCTGATGGCAGCAGCAAGGACAGTAGCCACAGCCTTCCCTGTCAAGTGCTGACTTGCAGGGAATTGATGATATGGAAATTCAGTAATTAAGGCTAGGGAAAAAAAGAAAAAAAAAATCAGAAGCAGGCTCCAGAGCTGGTGCTGGCCATGTGGCAGCTCCACAGCCCCATGCTCTCCTTGCCTTTGGGCCTTTGGGTGGTGGGATTATGGCATCTTCTCCTTACACTGAGGGCTCCAGCACAGGCAGAAGGACAGGCAAAGGCTGGCATCTGCAGCCACAGTCACAGCAAGGGGCAGAGGCTCACTTGGCCATGCTTTGTATGGGGAAAAAGTCAACGCACAGCCTGGCTGGCATTAGCAAATGCAGGATATTTCCCTTTGCCTTTCCACCTGCCCATGAGGTGTCACAATCTCACGTTCAGTGGAAAGCAATGAGCAGACGAGCACTGGGAAAAGAGAGAAGGAGAGGGGGGAAAAGGGAGCTCAAAGTCAGGGAGGTGATGGCTGGAGGGGATCCCAGCCAGCCCTTCACCCAGGGCAGCACAGCTGGGTGAGCCTGCCCTCAGCCCCACAGCCACATGCACCCTGGCTCTGTGATCCCTGTGACAGAGCCACAGTGACATTTCTACTTAAAACTCCCCCTGACCTTTCCCTGTGAGCCTCTCGTGCTTCACTTGTTCTGGCATCTCCTGCCTGCCCAGAGCACCTTGCCCTCATCCTGAGGAGAAGGGGAAACACAGGCTCCATCCACCAAGGCCAGTCCTGCCTTTTTGGGGTCCAGCTTCACCTGTGGATTGCCAGCAGCATAGGGAGGATGAGCCAGCCTCCCTGATCTGATGGTGCATCCCTACCACAGCTCCAGGGCCATGCAGCCACTTCCTCCCTGCCTGCCTTCCCCAGCATAGCCTGAGCCCAGCTGGAGTGCCCAGGCCATTCCTGGCCACCAGCCAGCCCCCCTGCACCCTGGCTAGCAGGCAGAGAGTGGCCAAGGCCAGCAGCAGGTCCAGCTGCCTCTTCCCATCACTGAGTGCTCAGGATGCCCTGCAGCTCCCCCGGCCAAGGGATCCCTCAGCCTGTCAGTGCACATCAGCTGGCGTGCTCACCTGGGAGACTGGCAAGTGCGGGGCTTCTCCTTTGCTCTCCCCCTGCCCAGGAGATGCCACAGTATCCTGGGACTCACATCTGAGGGTGGCAGATCCAGGGGTTCAGGAAAGAGGTGGAACCACCTTTCTCAGGACCGCTGCCCCAGGCTCCCCAAAGACCACCTCAATCTTTCCAGAGAGCAAAAAAAAGTCCAAGTGTATAAAAAGACCAAGTGGTGACTGCCAGCAGCTGCCCCAGCTCCTATACCACCCAGAACAGGCAGAAGAGCCTCCAGGAGGTGCCAGTTTCTGCCCGTTGACTGCCAAATCCAGGTCCTCCATCATGAGGTGCAGAGCACAGCTTTGGTTCAGATAACTCGTCCTGTGTCTCCTGCAATCCAGACTTCTGTGAATAGGGCCACCTCCCTTTCCATCCTCTCCCTACAGCTGCTGCACATCCTCCTTGGAAGGACCAAGCCCTCTCCTCTGGATGTTAGCCAGCACAGCTCTGCTGACCCTGAAGGAACTCTGCCAGCCCAGCCTGGATGAGGACATAACCATCTATTATTTAGGTAGGGAAATACACCTGCAGGTATAAATGGAAGTAAATCCACCCTACTTTTTTAAGTAGGCAAATATATCTCAGCAGTTCCTGACTGGACACTGACCAGAAATAGCAGCAATGAGACTCCTGAGCCTCCAGCTCTCACCTTCCCTTAAAGAAGCAGGGAGGAAAAGCAACAATGGGATAAGCTGCCCTCATCCACAGCAGCACCACAGACTCGTGGCTGCCCACACATCAGCAAGGACTGCACCTCCAGCCTCCCTATCCCACCCCCTGGGGAATTTTCAGGAGATTTCTGGCAAGAAGTGCAGCCCTGAGCCTGTGGAAACCAAGCAGCCATGAGGTTCTCCTGCCTCGGAGCATTCTCCAACACCTGCTGGAGTATCACACCCTGGGCAAGCACACACTGTCCCTTTCACACAGCCCAGCCATCCCTGGGCAACCCCAACCTGTCCCAGTCCCCAAAGAGCCCTTTTTTCACCACACAGGGATGTCTGTGAGACATTCCTCATCCCCAAGCTGGCAAAGAAACCACGCACGAGGGAAGAGCTTCCCTGGCTCAAACGATTCTCATTTTTTGAAGGGCAAATTTCCTCCCTCTGCCCACTCAGTCTTGACAAGGACAGCAGGGGACCCAGCCCATGAATACTAATGGCAGTGGTGGAGGGGACAGGTGGGGATCGGAGTGCTGGGGCTGGGCAAGACTGGAAGACCAGGGAGGAGAAGCATCCCACGTGCTGCCCTGCGGGCTGCTGGGATCCCCAGAAAAAACACCCAGAGAGCAAGGGGTGCAGGCAGCCCCCCAGCAGCACATCCAGGCATTAGGAATGCTGGATCAGGTCCTCTCAGGAGCACAGGGTTACACCCTCCCCAAAACCATCCCTGGCCTTGACCCCTTGGCCCCCCCCCCAAAACCGCTGCGAGGTCCCTTGTGCTGAATTCTTATTCAACTTCAAACTGACAAACTGTTTTTAATCTTTTCCTTCCATCCAGCTTGGAGATTGGGAAGCAAAAATCAATACGGGCTGGCAGGTGATCAAGTTGCTTGACAGTGGTGCTGAGGAAACAGAGGAGAGGGAGGGGGGCAGAGAGGGGGTGAGGATGGGGGGACCAGGCACCTGCAGTGCAGCTCCTATTTGGGAAGGTGCCTCTTGTCCCCATCTCCAGTGGAGCTGCCTGCTGGAACAGCTGCTGTGAGGGTGCTGGCTGCTCACATGCAGCTGGTGGGCTGGAAGGCAAGGGCATGGCACTCCCACCCTGCTCCCATTCCTCCAGGATCCCCAGCACTGGGAGCCCGTCTACCAGCAGGGTTTGACCAGCACAGCTGGTTCCTGGCCACAGTCCTCATCAAGGAATCCAAAAATGCCTCCCCACCTCTCGTCTCCTACAGCCTCATGACCTCAGGGAGCCTCTTGGCACCTTTAAACGTGGATTTGAAGCCCTGCTCCAAGATGCCTTGGGCATCAGGAGAGCAGCATTTATTTCCCAAGCCTGCCTGGGAAGGCTTGTTTGATTCCCAGCCCAAGAGGCTTTCCAGGCTGAGAGGGGAGAAATCTCAACAAACTGAATTTCTCAAAAAATTGAGCTGTTGTCCTTCCTGTAGCTCCTGCCATATCCCAGCCTGGTCCCCACCACTCTCCTTCCTCCAGCGCAACCTCCAGGGGACAACCTCAGAGGTGAGGCCAGAGCTCCCAGCTCCTGGGCTGTTTGACAGGATGCAAACATGACCTTCCTTTGATGCAAAGCAAGAGGGGCAGCAGCCCCAGACCCCCGCAAAGATGGAGTGGCCAAGGAGCCATGGAGCGAGCGATGGCTCTCCAACCCCAGGGAATGAGCAGGACTGGGCTCCTCCATCCTCACCAGCCTCCATCCTCATGGCATCCCTCAGCTTCCTCCTGGCATTTCCCAAAGCCATGGGCTGGCTCCGGAGACGCCGGAGCCCCTGAGAGCAGAGTTGACATTTGAAAACGATCAGTTTAGGAACTTTCCCCGCCGCTTTCCTTCGCGTCCCCCTTCCTATTGTAACTGCTCCTCTGAGCTTTCATCGTCTAACTCTGTAAATCTCCGGGAAATACGGCTGTGTTTCTGTTGTCACTTCTGATCAGAGGGATGCCAGCGGGGTGAGGGAAGTGGGGGGGAAGGGGAGGGGGAAGAGAGAGGGGAAAAAAAAGATTGCCTGGGGCCCCACACAGAGCCGGCATGCAAATGAGTGCCAGCTCCGTAAAAATAGCCCCAGCAGTCACATTTTATTACAACCGAATTATTGGACCTGGGTTACTGGGAACTGGCACTGGGGAAGGCGAGAGAGGGAAGGGAAGAGAGGGAGAAAGGGTCAGGCATCATTTATTTTAAAATATTGGAACTTTGAGAGAGCCAGAGGGTTTTTTCCCTCTCTGCTCGGTGGATTTGCCTGAAACTGCTAGGCTGCCATGCTCTCAAACCTGAGCAACACCAGCAAAACACATTTCAGCCCCCTTGGGTTTCCCACCCTGCCGTCAGACCGGTGCCAGTTGGCAGCAGGGACACCCCACAGGGGAACTGAAGGACATGCACAAGACAGAAGGGGGTCAAGGTCATGGCCAGGTGAGTTTGGAGGTGGCTCCTTGTCCTGGTGATGGACAGGTGACTTTAGGAGCCCTGGTATAAGGAGGTGCTGGAGCAGGTGCTGCTCTCATCCACACCCCAAGAGCAGCAGCCGGGTCAGCCCCTGTTCTGCCCTGCCCAAGGCTCTGGGCACCTCCTGTGAGACCCTGCCCCACAAGCACAGGCTCAGTCAGCATTTCCCAAGCAGGGACACTGCTCAGGGGACTGGCTTTGTCACCGTCACAGCCACCCTCCCCAGCTCTTCAACACAGATGTGATGAACCAGGCCCAGTGTTCCTTCTGAGGGACATCACAGGAGCAATGAGAGGGGGAAAAAAAAACTTCAGGACAAGCTAGAGAATTTGGAAAAAGCTACTGCATGCACATGGGTGCTTCCAAAACCAGAGCATTTTGGTTGCATTTATTGCGGGAGCAGCCCAGCCCTGCCATAGCTGAGGCCAGGCTGGGAGAGGCAATGCCCTCCTCAAGACAGACAAATTCCTGCAGGGATTTCTGGGTGCTGCTCAGGCAGGCAGAGCAACTTGGCAGGGACACAGCACTCCTTAAATGCACTGCCTCCCAGTGCTCCAGAGAAAATTGGGTCAGGATTGCCTAAAGCTCAGTGCTGCTGGAGCAGCATCCCAGCAGGGTGGGAGGTGAGCAGGGGTGGTGGGGCTCTGCCATCAGGAAAGCCAGATGTGATGGAGCAGTGGGAGAGGGGATGTAATGAACTCTTCCTCTCTGCAGCCAGGGGAGCTCCAAGGCTGGCTGGTGCTTCCAGGAGAGCCACGACCTACCCAGCAATTCCCAGAAACACAGGCACACTCCCTTCCTGCCCAGCTCCACAGTCCAGCACCCCAAAATCCTCTTCCCATTCATTTTTTTTTAAATCAAAATAAATAATTAGATTGGAAAACTCCAAGGCAGTGCTTAGGGCTCATCCGTGCCCTCCTACCCCAGGTGGTGCCACCCATCCCATCCCTTTGGAATCGTGGCAGTCAGCAGCTGTGTATGACAGAACAGGGCAGGGCTATGGGATATAGAGAAAGGATCTGTCATCCTGGAAATGCTCTTTTTCCTTCTCTCCCACTCCCTAGTTTTGCAGATGTCCCAAGACATCTTTGGATTTTCACCAAAAAAAAAAAAAAGAAAAAATAAAAAATAAATTACCACCATCAAATCTCTGTCTGTGGTGCCAAAACCTTCATTCCCCAGTGCACGTGTTGGGGGAAACCTCAATTCCATAAAAATCCCTTTCCTGCAAAACTCAAAGAACCTCCATAGGGACTAAAGAGAGGAGAGCAGAGCCCCACCCTGGGCCCAGCTGGAAAAGCTGGGGTTTGGAGCTAATTTGGAGAAGGCCCGGCTGTAATGCCCAGGGCTCCTCATCTTGCTGATGCTGCAGGAGCAGCAGAGATGCCAGCCAGCTCCTGTTATCACCTCCGTGGGACTGGCTTGCCATTAAAGGCATCTGAGCTGCAAGGCACAGAGGGAACAGCATATGGACAGGAGCAAGGGATTGCTCTCCCAGCCTCGCTTTTCCAGACCGTAACTGCATCTGCAAGAGGATCCCAGAGCCGCAGTGCAGTTCTTACTCAGTGCTATTAAACTTCATTAACTGATATATTGTTTCGTGTTGACTCAACAACTCTTCAACCCTCTTCCGAGGGACTTCCTCGAACATGCTGTAAATTGCCAGTAAGTGCCTTCCACCAGGAGCAAACTGCTCCAGCGCAGTCCCAATCCCAGCCCCGGGATGCAGAGGTGCTGCTGCTGGCAGCAATTCTCCTGAGCTCCTGTGTTTATCCCTCTGCAGCCCAGGGAAGGCAACCAGAGACTCAGGGGCTCCAAAAAATCCACTCTCCTGACTTTCCTCCCAACAGGGATGAAACCTCCCCAGCAAGTTCTAGATCTGCAGTAGAAGAAAGACTCCAAACGATTCCTCTCCCGGTGATCAAAGCACTTTCTTTGCCACACAATTGACAGCTCTGCTTCCAGCTGAACGCTTTCAAGCTTCGCATTGTCTTGTGGAAACTATAATCCAAAACGATCTCAAATCCAAAATAAATGCAAGCTTTTGGGCCTAAACTCAAATGGGTCATTTTGGTGGCATATTATTCTGATTTTTAGTGTGTCTTCCCCCATTCTCCACCCCAAATTAAGATGTCAGTGAGACTGACCTCCTTTCAGAGAGATTTTTTACTTTGATGCTGTGGCATACACAGATGGAATGTATTTCTGCATATTCCAAGACACTCTGGGATAGCTTTGCTCATGTAATTATTCAGATAAGCTAACCTGAAAGCAAGAGCGTGAGCGAGTCCTTCGCCAAATCGGAGCAACTTTGCTTTCAAAGCCTTGGGAGGCGCTTCCCCTGTCACAGGTGACAGCTGCTGTGTCCCCAAGCTGTCCCTGGTGGGCAGTGGGGGAGGAAAGGGGGACAGCTCATAATCTGGGGCTTGGCTTTACCCCCTCTCAGTCTGGGGAGGAACAGCACACAGGGAGCGATGCTGGTGCTGAGATTTGGTGAGAGTGCTGGCTGGAGAATCATGCATTGAACACGGTGGTGACTCAGAGTCGTGTGGGGGAGGCAGAAGGGAGGTTCATCTCTGCCTTGGGGTCCCCTCCAGGACTGCAAACCCAGCCATGGGCACAGCCCAAACTGCAGCAACCACCGCTGGGCATCTCCTCCGCCAAGCCGAGCACTCACTCCCCTCCCCATCCTCTGGAGACAGCATGCTCCAGGGGCAATTTCCCAGTGGCTCCAAGGTCACCAGAGGATGGCTTTACTCTTGATGGTGAGGCAGCATCAGGCAGGATAATAGCAGGGCTGCCTGAGTGGCAGGTGGACCAGCGCGCCGTGCATTTACCGCGCCCAGCGCCGGCTGCAATTATCTCAGGCCACCGTATCGTCAGAGAGCGCCTTTCTGCCGAAATTACAGCGTGTCGCCTTTAATTACGCTAATTGTTAATAGGAGTTCTAATTCTGGGTTCGATTTTCACCGTCAAAAAAAAAAATACAAAAATTAAAATAATAGGTGAGGCAGTCCAGGCTTGTTTTATCTGCCTTTCCTGGGATTCCTCCCGGCAGCGCTAATTGAAACGTCCCTCTGCTCCACGCCGCTCCGCGCTGACAGTGGTTTTGCCCCTTGTCACAAAATCAATGGTCTTCTCTTGCCCGCCCCATGCCGGCTCCTCTCTGGCTGCCAGGGCTCCTCTTCCCGCTCGCCGGCTCCCTCGGATCATCAGGGTTAAATGATCTTTTCATACCGCCCAGCCGGACTGTCAGGAGGCATTGAGTGACTTTTGAAAATGAACCATGTTAAGTGGACTTGATGGGGGTTACAACCGCCATTATTGCTATCACCACCGTGATAAAATGGAGCCGTAATGATGGGGGAAGGTACTTATCACTGTCTTCGGGAGATCACTTTAGATGGTTTGGGTCTGAAGCTTCTCACCGGAGATAAATGGAATGTATGGAAGACAAATGGCACCAGGACAGAGCCTCCCGCCACGAGAGGGACACGAGACAGCAGCGACCCCTCTGTGGTGGTCACGCAAAATGATTAAACAACCAAAAGACACGTTGCCTTTTCCTCCAGGAGCCACTAGAGGAGGTGACCCAAAGCCACCTGTGGTGACAATGTTCTCCTAGGTGTCTGCTGGCAGTCTGGGTGAGCAGAACCAGGATGGGAAAGAAATGGGAAATCAGCTTCTCACAGCAACCTGCCTGTGGGGAGCAGCAGCAATAATATGCAAGTGCTGGCCACATTGGGTCTGTCCTTCTCCATTCCCAACCTGAGCTGCCCCTCAACTCTGGGGGTTCTCAAAGCCCCAGCTAAAGCAGCCCCAATTGCCCAGCCCAGCTTATCCAGCAAAATGGGCTCACACACTGCTCCCAACCACACACAAATTACACTAAGGGCTCTTCCATGTCTGAGCAGGGAAGCCAACAGCTTCAAAAAGGCAAGGAAAATATCACATGCTTGGAAAACACTGGTTAAGCATCATGCACCAGAGCAATTCCCAGGCAGCCTTCCCAAAACACCCCCCTGTCCAAGTAAGCAGCACCCCACAACAACTCACAGTTTGTGATGCGCAAACAGGAAAATGGTGCCCATGGGGCAATGGCTCTGCTCCCCCAGGTCTCCAGTGCTGCACAGAGAAGCTCCCGGGACACAGAGCACCCTCAGGGCACTCCTCACTTCCACAAAGAAGGGGAGGCAGAAAAAACCCTGAGGATTCCCAGAACTCCTTATATCACTTTCTCATTGCCTTCCAGCTCCACCAGCTGAGTTGCATTATATCACTTCAGTACCACTTAATTAAGATACAGGCATTTCCCTTCTCTCTCTGCCTACCTGGCAGCCCAAGTTGCCTTCTCCATCTCCTGGAAGCATGGGAGAAGACACTTCTGAGTCCAGGCCACCCAAAGCACTTTTCCCAGTGAGAATGTGAGAATCCTGGCTGCTGTTTCAAGGGAAAGCAAGATGGTGGGAGAGGAAGGGATGCAGAACTAGTCCGCAGATCCTCCACAGTTGGGCAGAGCAGATCCACCTCAGGCCACCCTGCTCTCCATTATCATCAACATTTTGGAGGTTTTTCCCTGGACTAGAATTCTTCATTCCCTGTAATGTGGAGGTTTCCCCAGCAAAGACACAAAAAGATGCTCCTCTGCAAAAGGAGGAGCCTTCAGGCAGGGAGAAGGGCTGAGGAAAGATAAATAACAGGAAAAATCTGTCTTGGAAAGTGGGAAAGGGGCAAGAGCTGAAGGAGAAGACATTTTCTGTGAGTTTCAGGAGCTCATCAATCCTGATCTTGTTGCACTGGCCATGTCAGCTCTGGTTGGGTGCGAGGCTGAGACACTGGTCCAGGGGTGCCTGGTTCCTGCAGCCCCCACCGACCCCCCTTTCCCTCTCATGGCAGTGGTAGCACTGCTGGCAATATTGACAGCCGGCAGGATTTCTCATTTCCCACAGCCCCACAAGGTAAATTAAAAAAAGGACAAGTCAAAGCTATCTCTGGCTGCTTGCACTCGGGGAGTCCCAACTCAATACATCTTGGTTACTCACAAAAGATGCTTAGTAATAAGCTAGAAAGGCAAAGTTAGTCCTGCAGGCTGTGGGGTCACCAGTTAAAGGATCACTTACTTCCCAAAGAATGCGTAGAGTTGAGTACCTGGACTATACCAGGAGCTCTGGCTGCCTCTACAAACTCTCTCCCATGTAGGTATTTTGTAATGCCACATGTAAAGCTGTAGAGATAAACCAGAATTTTCCTCACTCAGCTCCAAGATCCCGATGGCATGAACACCACCTTCCAGGCCAGTGCAAATATGGCAGGAATTCCTCTTTAGCTGCAAGCCAGGCACAAGAGAAACTGCAGTCAGAAACCATGGAAAGTCTGTGAAATTTTATCCACCGCAAAACCCTGCTTGCAGACTGACTTCAAGGCAGCAGAGCCTGCACAAGTCATACTGGTGGCCATGTGCCTTTTCTTCAAGCAAGGGCTTCCTGCTGTTTTCTAACCTCAAGGCAAAAGAGAAAACATCCATCCTTTCACCAGCTTTATTTCCATCCCAGATGAAGAGCTGATCCTCCTCTTTTTTTTCTTTTCTTTTTTTTTGTCTCAGTGTCTCTGAAGCGCTGCCTTCCACCGGTGCTGGTGGGAAGCAGCTTGCCTGGGGACAGCCAGATGCCACCTCACCAGGGATCTGCAGGAAAAACCCGGCTGGAAGCTGGCTGTACACCCTGGATTGTTCAGCACAAGGGCTGTGGAGCAAGAGCTGCCCAGCCTGCCAGCCCTGGCCAGTTTTGTTTTGAGGCATGGACCTAATACGTGGTTTGGCAAACCGAGAAAGCTGTGAGGACAGAAGAGGGATTTTGCTTTTGAGCAGCATTTGGGTGTCCCATGCTGGGTGTCAAATTATCTCCAAGCCTGGTAAAATCTTTTGCTAGGAGGATTGTTGTTTGCATTGAAACTCAAGACAAAACAGTGTTTCCAAAATATTGACATGGGTTTCCCATTCCATAAAACCCTAACAAGGAAAGATCCCCAAGTCCTTAGCCCCAGCTGTCCAAACATGGGTCATTTAGCTGCAGAAATACTCTGCTTTCCCTTTTCTTTTTTCCACTCTTCACAACAACAGAGGTGGGGGGGAAAAGCTCTTAGAAAGCCAAACTGGATTTAAAGGCTTGCCTTCCACTAGTGAACTGGTTGGAGGAGGGTAGAAAACAGGTGAAGGAAACTATGGGGCTGTTCAGAAGAAAGGAGGAGGCACCCTAGCCAACCTGAGCTGCAAGCAGGTGCCTGCACAGCCTCCCTGCAGACCAGCCTGGGCAGTCTGAAACCAGGCAGGAGCTGAACCATAAACATGCAGCTCAATGCACAGACCTTTATGTGTCTCCAGAGACCCTTTCCATGATAAAAATGGTTGTCCCAAAAGGTTTAAATCTCATGAGAGTGCGAGCAGGACCTGAAGACCTAGGAGAGCTGGTGGGTGTCATCCCATGAGGGCTGCAGCACCACATTACGGCCTCACTGGAGCCCTGCTGGGTGGTCCTCACTAAACCATGACCTTTGTGTGGCACAGAATGTCCAGGAGCAACGGCATTTCCGTCTCCCAGGACCACCAGGAGCCAAGTTCTGCACAGATCTCCTGCAAGGGACTGGTTCAGCTCTGGCAGGAGCCCACCCCCACCCACCACTCATCTTCCTCCCAGCATTTCCCATATTTCCCCTGCACCACCCAAAACTCCTCTGCAGAGAAAGGCTCATCCAAAGACGCTGAGGCTGTGATTTTCATGACACCACTGCCTGGCTCATTTCTCTGCTGTCCTCTCAGTTTTTGTGAAGGTTAAAGGCATCCTTTCTCGGCGACTGTCAGGCTGTTATCTGGGCTGGAACCGCCTGCCTGAGCTCCATGAGGAATATTTTATGCAGATTCTCCACTGCACCTCAGATGGCTCATCAGTAACCACCCTGCTGCTGTGGCTTTATTTCCTCTGAGCCCACCTTTTGCTTCTCCCCAGCTCAGCCTCACTTTACAGGTGTAAAACTGTGAGTGTCCACATGCAAGGAATGTAAAGACTCTCCCTTGGGTTGATGCAAGGAAGAGTTGCTGTGTGCAAGGGGCTTGGGCCGGGAGGGGATTGAGGTAAGCTGCTTTGGAAAATGATGGGGTTTTTCTTCTGTAAGACAGGAAGATTGGGAGATTCCTGTTACTCTGCTTCAGAGTTTTAGTCCCAGCACTCTCCTCCCAAAATCCATGTCAGGACAGAGAACATCCTAGCTCTCTGTGCCTTCCCCTTGGGAGCTGCTGGAAGCCTGAGGATGATTTTCGCACCCATGCCCCTGGCAAGCCAAATGACAGCCTGTTGTCATCCCAGCTGGCTGTGGGGGTTTTTTTGGGGTGGGGGTTCACCTCAGCACAGCAGTTTGAGCACCAGCCCAGGCTGGAGGAGGTGGAGAACATGCACCCACCAACATCCCCACAGGCCACTCCACCTCCCTGGGTACCAGGGCAGAGCGTGACACTCAGGAGGCTTCCCTCTAAATGCTGATTATAAATGTCATTATTTCAGAGGGGGAAAGAAAACAGCTGGATTCATGAGACAGCAGCACTGGCAGCTAAAAAAATACCATCTTTTAATGTGTGAGCTGAGTACAGAGAGTGGCAGAATAAACAGGAGACCCTGTGGTAACATTTTTACAAGTCCCCTGGCTGACTGTTCAAGCCCTTTAACTAAAACATGACTGAGCGTCCCGGTTTCAGGATCTCAGCAGCACGCTCGGCTCCTCCGGGGATCACCAGGCTTCAACAACAGATGGATCCAGGCAACAAAGCCCACATCTAGATGGAAACTCAGCAGGACTTGCTTTTGGACCCATCCCCACCTCTGCTTTTAAACTGCACTGGCATGAGAGGCTGCGCTCCTTTGGCCAAGCTTCCTCACGGCTGTAAATCCAATTTTATGGCACCCAAGTCCAAGGCTGAAAACAATGCAAAGCGCTGAACAGATATAAACTCTTTCTGCTGCTTCACAAGATCTCCAAAGGGGCCAGAAGACTTTCTGCTGAATCAGGTATTGTTTTGTACTCCCGCCGCTGGCAGGGAGCCAGGTGCACACCATATTGTAGGAGCCGGCTAATTTGGCAAAAACGTGATCATGTGCTCACCCCTGATTCAGTCCCAATTCCTCCCATGGGGTGACGGGGTAATGTGCAGATCTGGTATTAATTAGCGGGAAACCACAGCCCCAGGCTGTGATCTGTCATCCTCTCTTGGAGGCAGCTCGTGCCTGCTAATGGCTTCCCCACCATGGGCTCCCCCAGCCTGCCGCCCTCTCTCCTGTCAGGCACCACCCCAGCTCTGGGGATCCCCCTGCTCTCCCATGGCACACCAGATAACCCAGCGCCTTGTCCCTGAGAGCCACTAAAGCTGTGCTGCTGCTCCCAGGAATGCCTGCACCCTGTGGGATTTGCTCTTCTGGCTGGGAGCATCAGCATCTCCGAGATCTTGCCCAGGTCTCCATGCGTGGCACAGCAGCTGAAGGCTCACACCGTCCTGCTCAGACAACAGAGCCCAGGCAGTGCCCAGTGCTTGGGAAAAAAAATCTCCCAGGCTCCAGCAGAAAAGGCAGCACTGGTACCCAGCGTGCCAGAGATTAAGCAATTTACTGAGTCAATTGTCTTTTTTCCAAGGACAAACATGTGTGATAGAAGATCTCCAGATCTGCTGGCACGCTGTGAGCTCTGGGCCATCAGCCCTTTCACTGTCTCAATTCATCTGTCAGTAAACCACCATGCCCATTAAGGCTGGAGAAATGGAAAGGGATGCTCGTGGTCCACTCAGCAAGGATTAAACACCCTGTTGCACAAATGATGGTTACCCAAGATTTCCCTGTAGAAATGCTGGAATTCCTGTCTGCAACACACACTGCCCTCCCAAGAGAAGCAGGAGAGACAACAATATTTTTAGAACCAGAAAGCCCTTGCCAGAGGTGATATGAGCAGGACAGAATTTCACTGCTGCAGGAAACACCTGGAAAATTGTGAGGTGCCAAAACAAAGAGGGAATTTCCTCCAAAGCATGGGGAAGGCACGAGGTGCCTGCTTGGTAAAGGTCAAGCACCGGTGTTCAGCTTTGTCCCCTCAAGAACAAGTCCAGAAGAAAAGGATCTGCTTTCCAGCTCTTTGAGACTTGGTGGGAAGGCTACAGGGGAATGTGGGAGAAGCCTCAACCTTTTGCAGGACAGTCCCTGGGCTTCATCTCCTCCCAGGCTGCCCCCTCACCTGCAGCATTAGCTGCCACTGGGTGAGGCCAAGGATAAACCTTGAAGAAATTCAAGGAAATAACAGGCATTTTAAGGGGGGAAAAACACCCAGGGCTGTCACACGTGAAGAAATACTTTTGGAAGGACACAAGCCCTCTCAGGGTTACACTACAGGGCTGGAGCACCTCTGCTATGGAGACAGGCTGAGAGTTGGGGCTGTTCAGCCTGAAGAAGAGAAGGCTCCAGGAGCAACTTAGGGCCCCTTCCAACACCTAAAGGGGCTATAAGAGAGCTGGAGAGGACTTGTGACAAGGGCCTGGAGTGACAGAACAAGGGGGAATGGCTTTGACCTGCAAGAAGGTGGGTTTACATTAGGTATCAGGGAGAAATTCTTCCCTGTGAGGATGGGCAGGCCCTGGCACAGGGTGCCCAGAGCAGCTGTGGCTGTCCCTGGGTCCCTGGAAGTGTTAAAGGCCAGGCTGGACAGGGCTTGGAGCAGCCTGGGATAGTGGAAGGTGTCCCTGCCCATAACAGAGAGGTTGGAATGAGATGGTCTTTGAGATCCCTTCCAAACCAAACCACTCTGTGATTCTAATATTATCCCAAAACAGCAGCCCAGGACGAATTTGGCAGAAGGACGGGTGGAGGGATAAATTATCCAAGAGGTGCTCATTCTGGGGCAGTTTGGTTTTGTTACTCCTTTGTTTGCTTGTTTTTAACAGCTTCCTCCAGGGTGCATTCCTGGGACTTGCTGGAGAGGAATAACTCAGGGCTGAGCCTCACCTTCGATGCCATCAATTCCCATGGCTGCCTTTGCAGAGCCTCAAGCTGCTCCCCTGCCCAGGGCTGGAATTCAAACAAAGTGTAAATTGGAAGACAGACCTCAGACAGGCCCTGGGACTGGGACTCCCTTCCTGGAACTTTGCTACAGCAGGGAAGCAAGGCAAGAGAAACTCTGGATGATGTTTGATTCACCTGTAACCTAAACCCCAGGCCCTGCCCTTTCTACTGCCAAGTGCTTAGGAGAAAAAAAACAGGAGTGGATTCTGTGTGTGTGAGTGCATAGCAAACTGGCTAATTTAAAACAATTATGTAACAGCTAATTAAAATCTTCTCTGTGTCCTAGGAAGGCGCCAGGCCAGGTACTCGGCGTGAAGCGTTCGGCTTTTCGGAGCAGTGTCTTGTTAAAAGCCTTCATCCCGTGGTGGCAGCGGCTGGACCTGTCCTGGTGTGCCTGTGGAGAATGGCTGATGGCCTTCCCGAGTCCTCCCCTTCCTCCCTCTCCTCCTGCCCGCCTCAGCACCGCGACCTACCTGAGGCACTGGCTGTGCTTTATGAAGTCTAAAATTTTCAACTGGTTGTGTCTTTCCATGCAAACTCATTAGACACTATTTACACCCGCTGCAGCTGTGCAGAGAGAGGTTTTGAACTCTGGCATTCTACAGTAGGCTTTGTTTCTCATTTACATTTGCATATTAAAGTGTTTGCCTGAAATAGGCTATTGAAATTAATTCAGGATTAATTGGTGTCTTTATCTCATTAGGACAATCTAATTTAAGGATGATGAAATTGTTTAGCCTCCCGTTTGCATAATTAGATTGCTTTGAATTGCTGTCATTATTGTGCTCTTTAGCATCATCTGTAGGCCTCAAACAGACAAGAGTTTCAACCTCATAAAGACCAATCATGTGTTACAGCAGAGAGCTGTTAACCCCTTTTAACCCAAACTCCCTCCAGTGCTGCTGCACAATGGGGTGGGTGCTCTGCGGCACGGGGGGGATGCAGAGGTGCCCACATGCCTGTCAGGAGGCATCCCCTCTTCCCCTGGACACGCTGGGGCAGCCCCAGGAGCTGCTGGCAGACAGCCTTGTTTCACCTGGCCTTCCCACAGGAGGGTGGTGGAACCCTTCCCAGTCACCCAGGGCTCTGGGCTGCTCCTCCCAAGGGGCTGAGCAGAGCCAAAAGCGCTCGCCCTCCCTCTTCCATCCCTGAAAAGGGCTGCTGGGAACATACCCAAGGGCTCCCTGATCCCATCCCTCCAGCATGGCCTTTGGAAAACTCTGATGGCAAAGACTGGGGCTGCAGGGGGTGCTGGTGGCCACAGGTACCACAATGTTTTTTCCCCTCCAAGGACTTACCAAGCTCCATCTCTCCACTTTAAATGTTGTTGCTGAGCCTCCAGCTGAGGAGCATCTCCTGACAATGTCCTTGCCAACATGCAGCCCTTGGGTGTGGTACCAACACATTTCTTCTGCTTCCCTCTTCTGCTTCTCTCCCCTCTACGCTTTCCTGGATGCTCAAGGAGAGAGTAGACCTGCTCAGCCCTGTACTGTGAGGAAATACCACCAGGACCCATGGGAAGAGCAAAGGGAAAGAGAATCACAGAATTTTTTGGATAGGAAGGGACCTCTGGGGATCATCCAGTGCAACTCCACTGCCCAGGCCTGGTCACCCAGAGTAGGTGATAGGGGAACAGGTCCAGGTGGGTTTGGGATGCCCCCAGAGAGGGAGACTCCACAACCTGCCTGGGCAGCTGTTCCAGTGCTTTGCCACCCTCAGTGTAAAGAAGTTTTTCCTCATGTTGGGGTGGAATTTCTCGAGGTTTAGTTTATAGCCAGCCCCCAGATCTGTAAGCAGCAGCTGTAAGGCCAAATCTCCACGCTGGGGCTGCAATCAGGGTGTGGGTTCCAGTGTGTATGCCTCAACACATCAGCAGTGAATGTGCACCAGGGGACACAAGGACCGGGGTTGCAAGGGCAGAGTGTGTGTGTGTGTTGTGGGGTGTTAGGCGTGTGGGGACTGCAGGAGACTTAGGAGAGCTGCAGCCATGCTGAGGATCCTCACAGCTCACGAGGGACACGTGGCCTGCAAACAACTCTTCACCTGCTTTCCAGTGCCACCTTCCTCTGCCCCAGTTTCCTGCCCATCCAGGGGATTTGGATGGAGCCACCTGGAAAGGGACATCCCCAGTCAGCAGTGACTCCTGGCAGAGGGAACCAGCTCAGCATCCCGAGCTAAGTCCTCGCTTCCCCATGAGTCTCTGCATAACAAAACAGCCTGTTCAGCCCCACAGATGATCCAAAACATGCATCTCAGAAGTATTTTTTACACGACAAAGCATCCCTCAGCATTGCATCCTTGCTAGCAAGGAGGACCACGGCCTCGTGCGCTCCCCCCCTGCACCGGTCCAAACTCTCTTTCCAGATGGCCGCCAGAAGCCCATAGCCACCAGAGCGCCTGAATCCAGCCCTGGAGATGTTCCCTGGGCCCCGAGAGCAGGAAGGGGGTCGAGATGGCAGCTCGATGGTGGCTCCTGGGGCCGCTCTCCGTCTGTCCTGGCCCAGCTCGAGGCGAGAGCCCTGCTTCTCATTAGCGGGCGGCTGGCTCCGGAGGCGGGGGCTGCGCCAGGCAGGCTGCTTCGCCAGTCGCTTCACGTACCCGAACATCTGGTTGTGTCTCATCACAGTGCAAATTTATGACCCTGGAAACAACATGTTGATGATGCGCCGGGAAGAGGAGCCGGAGCTGTAATCCCGTGTCCAGAGTGGGGACGAGGGGAATCGCTGCGCAAGGACTGGGGCAGAGGGAGAAAGAGGTGAGGGAGGGCAGACCTGCGGTTCCACAGGTGTGCACAGATGGGGACAGAGCTCCTGGTGGTGCAGCAAATGATATTTGTCATTCTCAATCTCTCTCCTCTCAGGGAAAAACAAAAAAGCAAATTCAGCAGCAGCCAACTTTGCACAACTTCATCCCTCAACTTCAAACCAGCCAACAGGTAGGAAAGCTTAAAGAAAATAGATGAAAGATTTTATTTGAATGCTTTGAAAGGGAACGCTTCTATTCACAGTGACTGGCCAGTTAGACTTTCCATTTTATGGTTAAAATTATACAGACTTTTAAAATTATTTGAAATGGAAATGACAAGATCGCATTTCAGGTCCTCCAAAGGGAGCTTTGTTTGCCAAGGGTAAGTAAATGTTTCATTATTTTTTCCAGAGATCAAATATATCAGTTGAACCAGAACAGAGCGGGACTCAGGAAGTCTTGTTTGCAGGTTCACACCAAAGATGTTTCAAGTTTTCAGCTTAGCCCAAACAAGTGTTTTTAGTTATGTTGCTTTGTTGCTGCAGCAGAAAAGAAAAAAATCCAGACTTGCCATCACAATTAGGCAAAGAAAAAAAGAACCATAAGAGTCAGTGCAGAAGAAAGGCCTTAGTGTGGGAGAGCTAAAGAAAGAAAGAATCTTTCTGTCCTTTAGATCCTTGTTATCAGATCTT
Source organism: Sialia sialis (assembly GCA_009812075.1). Lineage (NCBI taxonomy): Eukaryota > Metazoa > Chordata > Aves > Passeriformes > Turdidae > Sialia > Sialia sialis. The sequence continues at coordinate 2,402,022 of VRYO01001717.1, read as the reverse complement.
CTAATATATGGGATATATGTTAATATATCTAATATATGATACCATACATGCATATATAGCTATGTCTAGCACAGGGAAAAACAGGGAAAAGGAGAAGGCATGATCAACAAAAAGCTAGGATGCTGTTCAAGAGGGAGGGATGAAGTTTCCTCCTTAGCCATCCAACAGCTCCCCAGCACAAGTGCCAGCTGGGAAGAGATAAGCAACCCAAGGTCACACTGGACCATGGAAAAAGGGGATTCAAACTGGTGCAAAAAATGCTGCCATCAAAGAAGATGGAGCACAACTGAAGCAAGCCTGGAAAAGAGAGGTGAGGGTGCCTGGTGTGGGAAGCACAACAAACTTGGAGGGGAGACAAGATACAAGGACACCTTTGAATATACCAGTGGTTCCTCTTTGTGTCATCACTGGGAGATGCACAAGAACTCATAGCCCAAAACAGCTCCAGGAAGCTGGAGATGAGCCCTCAGGAAAAGCTGCTGGTGGTGGGCATGCAGCAGCCTGGGCACAGAGCCTGGAGCACCCACAGCATGGCAGATACCTGGAAGCAGCACCAGCACTTCCCACCACCTTCCAGCGTGGCCTGTTTGTGAATCCACGTGGCTTTACAGCAGACACATGAATCCAGGTAGAGAAATTCAAGTGGAGCAGCCCAGCTCTGACTGGTCTCCCAGCCCGTGGTGTGGACAGCTGTGTGGAGCACTGGCACAGCTCCCCAGCAGCCTGGCTTCCTTCCCCCACCACCCTGGCACTGAGCTCTTAAGCAAGGACATTGAGACCACTCTCAAATGGATCTTCCCCTGTTCTCTCCAGAGCTGTTGATCTTTAGAGAACAGCTTTCCTTCCCTGGCTTTGGAATTGCTACAGGCAGAGGAGACATGGCTCAGACTGCAGGCTGCTCAGGAAGCAAGGGCTGTGCAGGAGCAACAACTATCCAAAGGACAAATCATGCCTCTGGCATCTGCTGGAGCACTGGGATCCTGACAGCAGCAGCAGAAAGCACAACTCTTGCCACGAGTCACAGAAGGGTTCAGAAGCCTTTGAGCAGAAACCTGTGAGAGCGCTAAATGCTCTTTGGTGGAGATGCAGGATGCTGTCAGCAAACCTCGGCTGATTGAGGGATTGGGTAAATATTCTGATATGGAGAAGAGAGCTCTGAGCTCTAAATCAAGCTGTGACCAGTAGTAAACTGCAGTTAATACAGGTTACCCAGAGAGGTGGTGGATACTCCATCCCTGGGAAGATTCAAGGCCAGGTTAGACAGAGTTCAGAGATGCCTTACGAATTGAAGATGTCCCTGCTTATTGCAGTGGGGTTGGGATGAGAAAGCCTTTAAGGTTCCTTCCAACCCACGCTGTTGTGTGATTCTGTGAGTCTGTGATTCTGTGATTCTGTGATGTGCAACCCATACCCACAAACAAAACCATGGGGCTGTGGGGAAGAGCCCAGGCAGGGCTCACCATCCATCAATGGCCCGACACAAACCTCTCCTGTGGATAAGGACCTCCCCACATCCTGGCTCCAGGCATTCTGCTGGATGAGGAGCACAATGCCATGGATTTGGAGGGGCCACACCATCCCTTGCCTCAGCCAGAGCCTGTCTTGGGGGATTAGCAGGGGCCCCACACAGATTTACAGCCCCCACTTCTGTCAAGCCCATGTGCTTCAGCCTGTGTGGTTCAGCTCTTCTTCCCAAGAGGACTTGGTTAGCAGAGTTCAACAACGGATCTTGGTGTTTGCTTGTAGGATGGTTTTTAGAAACACAAAAACAAAAACAGAAACAAAAAAGGAAAAAAGAAAAGAAAAAAGGAAAAGAGAAAAACATAACCCCTCAGGGGAGAGAAGTAAAACATTTTCTTCAGTCTTAGGAGTTTGAAAGAAAAATGCAAAACAACCAATTTCTAAACAAAAAGTCTCTTCAAATTAGAAAAGTCAGGCAGTCCCCTTAAGCAATGTTGAAATAAAATCTTAGAACTTTTTTAAAATCCTTGTACACATGCTCATACCCCTATTTATGGATGCTGCTTTTCCCCCATAAGAAGAGACCAAACAAAACCCCACCCAAATGAGGAGAGCTCCTGGGTTCTCCCAGCTGACAATGGGGGAAATGTGCTCCCCCACTTCACTTGGGTCTCATCAGTGCAAGAGAAGGGCCTGGAAATGCCAGCAGGGTGATTTACACCATCAGCCAAGGAGGGGGGGGGACTGAATCTCAGGCTGGAACCCACAGACTCTTTTCTGCCAGAAAGGGAAGCGCCAGGCAGGAGCTGCAGCACAGAGAGCTGCTCACGGAGCACAAACCCATTGATCTCTCCCTGACCATGGCAGCACCCGGGCAGGTGCCCCCAGGAGTGTCCCCAGCCCCTCAGAGTGCCCAGAGCTGAGGGTGAGCACACTGGGCTGTGTGCCTGGCATCCAGTCCGTGACTCCTGACCCTCGCAGGTTATCGGTCCCGTAATGTTTCCCAGTGTCAATCAGGGCTCTCCTTTGATCACTGTTATAATCAGATACAGCACTCCAGCATGGATTATTAAGTTTTAACAGTTGACACATCATTTCTGATACCATAATCTGGCAGCACTTTACAATAAGTGACAGGTCCTCACTAATTCCTTTTGTATTCACTGTAGCAACGTTAATCATGAGTGATGAACTTTGCGTATTCATATGGATGTAATAGGCAGTTCCCAAGGACTGAGACTGTAATTTAGCTTTAACCTAATGGGCACTGATTGTAACAATAAGTAATTATGTCAGCTAAATGCAGTGTTGATGGCAATTGATGACAGCAGAGAAAGCCACGACACCATTTTGGAACTAAGCTTGGAATAGTCATTTGTAAAGCCATAACAGCCAAGACTGGGAACAATGTGTCCTCTCCTGTGTATCCTATCATCCAGCTACCTTCAGCCTGGTGAGGACAGTCCCAGCTGTGACAAACACCCTGTCAGCTCCCTGGTTTACTGTTCTGGCAGCTAATTTCAGGGTAGCCAAAATTCCAACTTGCTAGATGGATGTGTTCCTTGGTGCCCTGAAGCTCGATAAAAAGAAGAGAGGCACCTCAGCTAAATTGGGCTATTGGGATCAATCCCCTGGATCACCTTCAGGTCTTTTGGGCAAGTCACACCAGGGGACACCTGGCCAACATCTGGTAATGTCACCTTTCCACAGCTGCTGGCTCTGTCCCCAAACAGCAAAGCTGCAGAAGACCTGAGCCCAGTGCTGAGCCCAGAGGCAGCTGAATTCAGCAGATGTACAATTAGGATGTACAATTAGGATGTACAATCACTCTCAGGCCTGAGAAGTGTGCTCGATAACCTAAACCATAGCGTAAGTACATCCAGAGAAAGATGCTCTTCTATTACCCAGAAGGGCTGATGTGACCTCTTTTTGGGTTAGAGAGGAAAACGAGGATGGGATATTTTTAAGCCAGAATATTTGGATTTGAATTGCTTTCTTTAGGAAGGGGAAGCGTGGCAAAGTCATAATAATAATTCTGTTAATGACAGGAATAAGACTCTAAGTGCTGGTATCATCTTGAAAGGGTGATTAGTGCTGCCAATAAGAATCCTGCTTCACTGTAATCATTAACGTGGTCAAAAAATGTTCAGAAAACATGAAGTAGTGATAATGAGGTAGAAAGGACACCTTCAAGGAAACACTTTTGGGGGGCTCCTTCAGGATGACATCTCAGTCTCTACCAGATTGTGAGGAAGAGGTTGCCTCCCTTGACATCAGCGGGACCTTTGGGAAAGCAGCAATACATACTTATTAAAAAATGTACAGCTTAATGCCCCAATTATCTATTTACTTACTATTTTAACTAATTTCTTAAATTTGAAACAATTTATTGTTGTTGTTGTTGTGGATAGTTGAGTGAATTTAAGAGAGGATAAATTGGATAAATGCCTCCTGGTGTTGCATTAAACTTATGGCAGTCGTTCCAATGGTCCTTAGCATGGATAATAGTGAGTTGTGGGCAGGCAGCTGCCTGCAGGCCTGGCTTGCTCCATGGATGAGAACAGGCCATGAGGGTCTTGCAGGGTGCTTTTGGCATCACAGGTCTCTGTGATAGGGAAAGATGTTCCAGGATATTCCTAGAATCATGGAATTGTTTGGTTTGGAAGGGAATCTTAAAGCTCATTCACTTCCCACCCTCTGCCTTGGGCGAGGACATTTTCCATCAGACCTCATTGCTCCATCCAGTCTGTCCTTGAACACTGTCAGGGATGGGGCAGCCACAGCTCCTCTGGCAACCTCTGCCAGGGCCTCACCTATCTCAAAGGGAAGAATTTCTTCCTAACATCCAGTCTAAACTATTCTCTGTCAGTTTAAGACCATTTTTCTTCCTTGGTTGCCTTGAGGAAGGGGGACGTGGGCAAGAAGCACAGTGCAGATGTCAGAGGGCCTTGGGGGAAGGATGGTGGGGAAACCATTGTGGAAGGCATCACAGCTGAGGAGAAATCACCTGAAACCTTACAAAGATCTTAAAGCTCAGGATGGATCCTAAATCCATCCCTCACCCTGGGATTGGCCGAGCATCAGCCCAAAGCACCTGCCACACGGAGTGGTGTCAGTGCAACAAAATGGACATCTGCCTTAAGTCCCTGATTTCAAGAGGTTGGGTAAAACACCCGAGATAAACCAGCTGTTATTGCTGAAAATGCAGTGGGGATGTGCAGCCACAGGCAAAAAAGCCTCCCAGTAATTGCAGATGTGCAGTCAGGGGGATGCACTGCTCCTGATACCATACAACCAGCTGAGCTGAAACAGCAGCAGCAGCAGCCCACACCAGCATCAGCCCCCCAGGAGATGGGAAGATGAGAAGGGGTGCTGCTGCCAGTGGATCAGCCTGCTGATGATGGAGAAGACAACATTCCCCACCTCTCTGGCCAGCCCTGCCGCTGAAAGGGGCTTTCATCACTGCTGTAATCAGTGCTGAAATGCACTGCCACACACAGCCATCGAGACCAGGGCATGAGAGGAGCTGGGGAAGATATGGGAAAGACCCTTGAAAACAGTCATGCTGGAGGAAGTCACAGGAGGGAGGTCTAGAGGGGGGAGGATGAGGAGGGGTGGACTCCAGCAGTGACACAGGGCTGGCACGCCCAGAGTTACAGCATCCCCCCTGCTGCAATCACCTAATCTGATAAACTCTCTGCATCAACACCTTGCTCCACACACACTTGGCTGGGATGCAAGTCTCCATTCCAAACTACAGCAAGGCCAGACCAGACCCTGGAAGAATCAGACAGCAGCTTGTTCCTGCTGGGACTGAGGACACCCCTTGGCACAAGCAGAGCAGGAGCATCACAGCCAGCCCTGCTGCTGGGGCACATCTGGCAGCAGCATTCACGGTCACAGGGGCATTTAAGCCTCTCTAAATGAGACTGGGGGCTTAAGGAGCAATACCTGCAGCTCAGCACTCCTGAAGGTACACCCAGGGACATGGCAGGGCTCCTGTGGCTGGCGCAAGCTGGCAGTGCTGTCAGCTCAGCCCCTTGTCCTAGCTCGGTGTGTCTGTGACTGCACAGCATCCCCAGCATTAGGCAACACCTGGCGGGTCCAACGGCGTCCGAAAAGTCTCCGTGGACGAGCTCCTCCTCAGATGGCTGCAAAGTCACCCCCTGTCTCCCCACGGCCTTGGCAGGTGATGCTGCTGGAGGGGGGACCCAATTACCACTTGTCAGTGCCCCGGCACAGTGCAGGCGTCAGGCCGGTGTCAGAGCGGTGACACACACCGTGACAGAGCTGTGACACACACCGTGACACCGCTGACGTGATGCAGGGGAGCAGGGGGTGATTGGCAGCCTGAGGCGAGCGGGAGCCATCCGCAATTAGCGGTGCCGGAGCATCTCCTCCTTGAGCAGGGATGCTGGGCACCGTCAGGATTCCTGCCCCAGCCACGCTCCGGATGAGGGGCTGCCATGCGGGAGCGGATGGCTTGGCTGGTCCCAGGGAGGTGGACAGAAAATCCCGGCTGGCAGCAGCCTCGCAGCCCGGTGCTAATGACACCAGCTTGTCACAAGCTGCACTGTCCCCCCTGCAGCAGATGTGACAGCCCCGGAGTAACCAGGTACCCACCACGTCCCTGCTTGCTCTCACACAAAAGTGACAACTGGGACAGGTAATAAAAGTCCAGGCCAAATCCTTGACAGAGATCTGATGGCTTGAGCCGACTCAGGATGCTCTTCCCTCCCTGCCGGCTTCCTTTCTGATAAATAGCCACCCCAGCGGGAGAGGCAGGCGGCCAGAACATGCCCCCAGATGCTGGCAAGAGAACCTAACACACCCCCTCTGCTTTCTTTCAGCTGCCCCAAAGCCTCCTTTCTCCTGCATTCTCAGAGGGAAACTGAGGCTCAGCATCCTCTCCCAACCACCCCATTTCTGCAGCCAGGTGCAAGGAGCCAGCCTTGGAGCACTGACAGAGCCCAAGGCCTGGCTCAGACACATCCAACAGCATCCTCTAGCCATCCACAAGCCTTCCTCCCAGGAGGTTTTCAGTCAGCTAAAGCCAAAGCTCTCCCTTCACAAGCCCTCCTTGGCACTCCTTTGCTGGCTGTAACCCCTCTGTAGCCCAAATTACACAGAAAAAGCAGAGCTGTGGTGGTTACACAGAAATAAGAAAGCAGCAGCACCATCAGGTTGTGGCTGGGTCCCTTGAGCTGCCCTGCCATCTCAGCAGCTGGTGCACAGGGGTGGGTGAAGGATGGGCCACAGCCCCGAGGTCAGCAGCAGCAGCAGAGGGTCCTGGCTGATCGGTGCAGCCAAATCCTGCCCAGTGCCAGCTGGGATGCAGAGCAGCCCTGTGCCCCAGCTGCATCCCCTCTGCTCACAGGGCTGTCTGTGTGAGCCACCAGATGAGAGAAGTGCTCTTTCCTCCTGTTTTTTGTGGATGTGGGCAGTGACAGACCCATGACTGGAACTGACCCTCCCTTTCCCACCAGACAAACCTCCCCTTCTGCTGCTCAAACACCTGTGAACTCTGCCTCGTTCACAGCAGCAAAGCCTCCTGCACCAAGCATTCACATCTGCTCTCTCATTACTGACCTGAATTCTTCTTTCACACCAAACTGGAGCAGCAGACAAATTTTTAGGCCGGCTTTAGGCTTTCTCATCTCTCTTTCATTCTGTATCTGCTCCAGCTTTTCCTTCCTGGGAAAGCTCTCGGGGTATTTCTTCTCCCGTGGGTCTGTAGCAAACCATCATTTGGTACCAGGAGGAAAGAGCTGTATTTCCATCACGGTATCACGTTGTTTCCAATTCTGTCACAAGCCCTGAACTTGTGCTCTTCTTCTTTAAACCTCGGGAGATACAGCTTAGAGGAGAGTCTGCCTACCCAAAAAATCAGCTTCTAAAAGGCACAGGAAAGGAAAACAGAGGGTCAGGTGAATTGGGGGGCTGAGAAAATCCCCCCTTCCAGGCAAGAGCTGCAATGCTGGGAGCCACATCCCTGTGGGTCACAGGAGGTGCTGGCTGGTGCTGCTGCCCTCACTGTGCTAGGGATAAATAAGGAACTTTTATCTCCAGGAATTCACACCAAAAGCTGGAAGCTGGGCTGAGCTCAAAGGAAAAGCTTGTCACTCATATAAAACCTCCTTCTCTGCACTTTTGCTTCCCTGCAGGACATCTCCCAGATGACAAACCCCTCGGCCAGTGGGCCCTGCTGAGGTGACACCAGGTTTCCAGCAAGGGGGATGCTCCTCCAGTGCAGGGCAAGCAGCTGAGACACTGTCAGGAGAGACAAAGGCACTGGCAAACTTTGAGAAATGCCTCTCATTATTTACAGAATGACACAAGAAAACTTCAGACTGAAACAAGAAAGGCAATTAGTTTCCTGTACGGAAACAAAGAGACATCTGTGCCAAGTATGCTAACATATACACAAGGGGCAGGTATACAGTACATGAGGAATTTCTTCCAGCTGCAAATCCACCCCCAAATTCTCAAGTCAATCTTGAGTACTACGATGCTCAGCAATCCTCTTAAAAGTGTCCAGATGCTTTAATAACTTAATTCTAATCTTCTCAGACACCATTTTCCATTTAACTGCTGAAGCACTGGAATAAGACAGAGGGGTCAGGTGTGAAGTGTGGAGAAGAGCAGGTCTGGTTTGGAAGTCTGAGAAGCCCAGCCCAGTTATGCTGGTCCTGAAATCATCGAGGATTGTGCAGGGTGTGCTATGCACTTCATGGACACGGACGTGGTGATCAGGTTCATGTGTCACAGTGCACTGCTAGGACTCAGCCTGGACCTTTCAAACAGAATTGTGGAATCGTTTGGGTAGGAAGGAAAATGAAAAATCACCTTGTTTCAACCTCCCTGCCATGGGCAGGGTCACCTTCCACTGTCCCAGGTTGCTCCAAGCCATGTCCACCCTGGCCACAAACACTTCCACAGCTTCTCTGGGCAGCCTGTACCAGGGCCTCCCCACCCACACAGGGAAAAAAATCCTTCCCAATGTCCCATCTAAACCTGACCTGCTTCAGTTTAAAGCCAATGCCACTTGTCCTGTCCCTCCATGCTCTTGTAGATGAAGAGCTGAATTTCCCTGGTGGATTAGGCCATGGGGTACGCAGCTCAGGCTGGGCCAGTTGCATCCAGACCCCACCAAAAACAGCTAAAAGTGCTAAAAGACTTGGAGGTCTCCTTGCTGAATCTCTCGGTTCCTCCAGAATTCCCATTTCACCCAGCTACCTTTCAGACAACACTCTCTCAAGATTGCTTTAATCGAAGGGAGGAAATTTTGGTGACACTTTAATACATAAAGTGCCTCTCATTTTCTCTGTGCCAAAAAGCAGAGCTTTCTAACACGCTTCCCGAGTTAACATCAGGTGTTAAACAGACACACACGTTGTTTTAGCAGGAGCCCACGTTCTGTAATAGGCTTTCTCCCTAACAGCTTGATACAGCCTCTTCCATTAAGCATTTATTGCTAATGCTTTGTAAAGTGCAACATACTATATATGCTATCAAAGAATGGAGCTGCCACGTCCTCGCCCCCGAATAATGAAACACTTATGAACGGAGCCGTAGGTTAGAGAGTTGTGAATTAAGTTCAGTCTCAGGGAGATCATCTGGAGCTCTGCCAGTGTATCCTGGCATGCTGGGATCCCAGACCCTGGGGAAGCCTCCTTGCCTTTGCTTTGGACAAGTCCTCAGTGAAAGTGCTCCCCCAAGCTAGAGTTTGCCTAAAAACCACCAGGCTGATGGAGAGCTGGAGCTATTCCTCAGAGGGACTTCCAGAGAGCCACATACTCTGATTATTGACTCTCTAGTAATTCAATACACACCCCAGCAGTTAGGAACCCTTTGAGGTGACATGCACCTCCAGCTGAGCATTATCATATTTTTTTCTTATTATTCAATAAAAAGAAAATTAACCTTTAAAAAACAAAAAAGGAGCAAACTGCCTTCCCCTGGCAAGTAGCTGGGGTTTTTGCACAATCCTTGCCTAGATAAGGGCACAAGGAGAAATCAGGGGGTAGAACCATAAAAGAAAGTGGTGTCAAGACTGTTTCTTTGGAAAGAGAATTCATCTCAGTCTCTCCCCTCCTGCTGGTCTCACCCTCCCCGGGATCTATTTATACTCACACTGCTGCACAGCAAGTCCTGCCTTTGTTCCTTTTCCCTGCAAAAGCAAGCCCAGAGCTCCAAAGCCACTGCCCTGCAAACCCTGCAGCAGGATCTTGGCAGAAGGCAGGAGTGGGACTTTTGGTTGGTGCAAGGGATTCACCCTTTTCACCTTCTTGGCACCCATCTGTCCCCTGGCATTTGGTGGCATTGGGACGACCAACTTGTGTGAACATCCTCGAGGATTTAATTTGTACATTTTGGGGTGAGACTGACCTTAGGCTGGGTTGGGAGAGGGTGTTTGCAGTTAGGGATAACTCAGTTTCCATGTGGCAATGATGAAGAATATCCTAGTCTTCAGCAGCACTTGCCAAGTTCACTGCAGCTGGGCTTTCACTCCACATCGTGAAATTCAAAACCACTGGCTTTTTCCAGTGTCAGAGCTGAGCGACAAACCCAAAACCTCCGTGACATCTCTGGGGCAAGCCAAATGGCAAGGCATTTTGGATGGTCTGGGCTTTGGTATCTGATTCAACATGCTTCTGAACAAAAGCACTGAGTGCCTGGATCTCCCCCACAAAAAAAAAAACAACAACCCCTTGGGCTGCTAAAGAGGCTTCTGTGTGATGAAGAAGCCAAGTCCTGTGCCTGTTTGGTCTTCTTCCACATTACTGAAATAAAAACACACACTCTGGGTTATGCCAGCCCAACTAGCCCTTGTGTACCCAAGATGTGTCACTTTAGGACACTCTGCATCTTGGCAGCCCCTTGGCATCCACAGAGCCCAAGAGCAAAACAGAGTTCAGGGATACAGCACCTCAAAGGGCTCATGAATTTCTGGTTGTGTCCCCTGACACAGGGATGGCCACCATTCAGGAGTATTAGCCCAAATGGGGTCCCCCACACACACACCCCAAGACTCTCCTGGATCCAGCAGCATTGGGACACTCCAGTTACTCACATGTGCTTGGCTGCTGTGGTGAAACAGAGCAGCTGAGTTTGTGCAGAGACAGAGCACACTTGGAAGAGATGGAGAGGTTGAACCCTCATACCATGTGCAAAATCCCTTCAGAGCTTGAAAACATTTAAAAGAGGAGACCTCCACAGAGGACCCCTCCTTGTCCTGGAAGTCAGAACAAAAACAAATGCAAAGCCATGTGTTCCCCCTCTTTGAATGATGCATTTTCTAAACTTCTTCCAAGTGTTTCCAAACGAACAGAGGGAAAAGTTCCTCCCATGCTGACATATCAATGTTGTTAACACTCATGGCAGGCCCTCCAAGACCCCCTTGGCCTACCAGGCCCTGCATGGGCAGAGAGATAAAATCTGCACAAAATCTCCCTGGCTGTCACTCTCTGAGCCCAGTGAGGGTCCTGGGGGGGATCCATGGAGTTTCCCCCACGACAATCTCCTTTCTTGCTGGTGCCCGTGGTTCCCTTTGTGTTTACGATAACACAGGGATGCTTTATTGCATTTCGCCCGCCCGCTGCCATGGCAACCGGCAGTGGCTGCGTGCTGTAAAAATAACCCTCCTTCTTTGATAGATTTCACTTGAGTGAAAATAACCCTTAAAAATAGGTTGAAATTTCCATACTAACTCTTCCAGGAGGTTCCAGGGAGGTGAGAATGCATTCCTCCAGCCTTGGCACCCAGCTCTCAGAGAGGAGCCCGTGGGGATGCTTTCTGGGAGCCCCCACTAGCCCTATCCCCCCGAGTTATGGTGCTGTTGATGACATAGAGTCATGGAATGATTCGGATTGGAAGGGACCTTAAGAGTCATCTCAGTCTAAGCCCTTTGCCAAGGGCAGGGACACCTTTTGCTAGGCTCAGGCCCATCCAACCTGGCCTTGAACGCTGCAAGGAATGGGACATCCACAGCTTCTCTGTTGCTGTGCCAGGGCCTCACTACCCTCAACAGGGAGAGTTTTTTCCTCAACCTATTCTCTTTCAGTTTGAAATCAACCCCCCTTGTCCTTTCTCTAAACACCCTTGTAAAAAGTCCCTCTCCATTTCTCTTGTAGTCTTCCTTCAGGTACTGAGAGGTCCAAATTAGGTCACCCCAAATCCTTCTGTTTTCCAGGCTGAGCAATCCAAATTATCTCAACCTTTTCTTGTAGAAAAGGTGCTCCACACCTCTAATCATCTCAGTGGCCTTCCCTGGGCTCACTCCAACAGGGCCAATGTCCTTCTTGTGCTGGGGACCAGAGCTGGATGCAGCAATGCAGGTAGAAACACAGATATGGAAAAAAGGGCCGTGTCCAATGTCATCACATGGTCTGTGGTGCCATTTCTGCACAGCCAGAATGGATGGGTGTCCCGGGTTGATGTTGTGTCTACCCCTTCTCCCTGCTTCCCCACCCCCACCTCGCTGTCCGCACGGAGCTGTTGGCAGCTCCTCCCTGCTCTTGCCTGGCTGCTGCCCTGCTTGGCTGCTGCCCTGCTGCTACTGCTGCCCCAGCTGCTGCTGTTTTTTTCTTTCCCCTTTCTTCTTCCCCTCGTCTCCAGGATCTGTGCCGGCTCCGGACGGGACCTGCAGGGCTGTTCTGGAGCCCGCAAGGGAGGCTCTTCGCCCTTCCCAGCGGCGGCAGTCTGAGCTCATCGATCCTCGCTCACTTTGGTAAATTGTTTTCTTGGTGCTGGAAAGTGTTTTCCTGTGTTCATTAATAAATCGTTTTTTTCCACTTTTCCCTCTAAGGAAAAATTCTTTCCAAGACCGGTAGGGGCGAGGAGTCATGGGGGGGTTTGTTCTCTGGGGGGGTCCTTTGGAGGTTTTCCCCCAATTTTGTCCTAAACTTAGACAATGGGCCAGTGGATGTGCTGGATCTTCTGGGCTTCTTGGTATTTACTGCAGAAGAAGAGGTGGTGTCCCCTTGGTGGCTGTTTGGGGTCTTGTTGGGACAAAGCTCGGCTTCACAGCCTCAAAAAAAAGGCTCTTCCCTTCTCATAGGCACAGGGACTGTGGAAGCTGGTGCTGTCTCTTAGCACATGTTACAGCTGGCCATCAGGAAATCTTCATGGGTTTTGGATAGATAGATAAGAGTGCATGAACAGCCAGCACTGGATCATTCCTCCAAAAAAGAGCTCTGCTCATGGCTGGGAGAGCTGTCATGGCCATCTCTCCACAGGCCCCATTCCCAGACTCCTGGGACAGCAATGCTGTGAGGTTCATGACTGATGTTGATGCTGGCAGAGGTTCAAGTCTCCTTCCTTTGCTCCAGAGCACCTGTAGCAGTCCCAGCCAGAAGAGAGGCACCCAGAGCCCCGCTCTGCACCAGTGAGGATGTTGCTCTCACACACACTCTTGACTCATCCTCGGCCCAGAAGGTCTTTTTTTCTCTTCTGGCCCATTTCTTTCCTTTTTGTTCTCCCAACCACTCAACTCCTCTACCTCCAAATAAAAGCCAATTCACATTTTAGAGGTGGCCCCTGATTCCTCCCATGAGTTTAGGTGAGTCGAACCATAAGAAGTGGAGTAATGAGATTATGATTAAAAGCACACCTTGATAGTGGAGCATCCATCAAGCTGTCATAGAAATCGTATCTCGGAGGCTGCTCTCATCAATCTGACCTTTCAATTATTACCCAGAGTTCATGACTCTAAGTGTATATAATTCCTACCTCAAATCTGGGAATACACGCCTTTGTTTTTTTGGCTTGCTTTGTGAGTGGCTGTGCGAGGTCTCCTTCCCTGGCACATCAGTGATGCTTCACCATGAAAATTAAATCAGCTTTTCCCTCACCCAAAAGTTTGGGAACAAGCTCAAAATGCTACCAGGGTACCTGAAGGCAGCTGTTTGAAATTTTTATACTTCTGAGTTTTTCTCAGCCAGTGGCCACTAAGGCAACTCCAGGAGTGCTCCCAGCCCACACCCTGCTCATGTCCCTACAGAGAGAGGAGGCTTCTCCAGCCATGCCACAGCACTTCTCCAAATTGGAGGGAAAGCCCCTCCAATACAACCAATCTCACCCAGGGATTAGTACAGATGACATTTTCTGCCCAAGCACCACTGGAAAAGCTTGGTTTTGTGAGCTCCACCTCAGGTAACACAGCATTTCAGGAGCAGGATGGAGTCTAATTCAGCTTTCCATTTGCATCATTTGAGGATTTCTCTGCATATCCCCAGGAGCAGAGCACAGCTCACTTCTAACCAGCTCCATGCACCCCACCCCACCATCTGTCCACTCTGGGGGCTCTCAGGATGAGATAAGACACAACTTGCTTGGCACCAGCCTGGCACCTTGTTGGGTCCAAGTGAGTTTCCATAGGCCACAGAGTTACCAAGCAATGAAATCCTGCCCAAGCCTTTTGTACAGGGAACACCTAGCACCTGGAAATGACAGCTCTGCTAACAGGACAAGAAAGAGCTGGTTCTTCCTACACTGCAAGTTAGGAAGTTGTTCCTAGACCTTAAAAAAACAAATTAAACCATTCACTTTATAGTTTTCCTCCATATATATAGTTTTGCTTTTTTGTAAAAGCAAATTCCCTGCTTTCCACACATTATGGAAGAAAAGAAATTCCTGGTTGGTAGAAAAAAGGCAGAGGAAATAGATATGCCTTGGTTTGGGATGTTTGACAGATCAGGCCTTGAGGGTGTTTTCTAGGGTGTTTGTGTTATTGTGGGGTCTGGGCATCTTCCTAGTATGAATGACTACTGAATGGAAGATCTTTTGCAAAAATCTCTGCACTGTTCAGGTGCCTGAAATGTGGGAATTCCCACAACTGCCTCAAAACCAACACCAGGCTTCCAGTGTAACCCTCGATCCTGCAAAGGTGCTCAGGTGAGGTCAGGGGACACCAGAGGAAAATGAGACAGACACCCTCAAAAGAGGGAGCAGCTTTCAGCAGTGACCCTGAGGCCAGCCCAGCATTAGGGCACTTCTCTGCTAACCCCTGCTAATCCACACATCTCTTCCCAGGGAAGCTGAGGGTGGATCCCACACCTCTCTCTATCACAGCCCAGTCCAGCTGGTATCTCTGCAGACTCATTGCTAAGCCACTGCCAAACTGTGGCAAACCAGACACCTTTTCCAGGGAGAAAACACCTAGCAGCCATCATGGTCTCTTTTGATTTAACCCCTGTCACCAGTCCCAAATGCTGCACTGCAGAGCTCTGAGAACTATCCCACCAATCCCAGTTTAAATGTCTCCACAGCACAGATTTCCCAAAAGCCACCCAAGAGAGCCCATCTAGCTAAGGGACCAAATGCCTCTCCCTCAAAATGAGCCTCAGGAAGCTGAGCCCAGCACTCACAGCCCAGACCCTCATGCCTTGCAAACTCTCAGTCTCCTGGATTGGAAGCACAATCCAGGTTCCTCTCTGTCCAAGGAGGAGGCCAGAGAGCCACACACCATCACTGTCCTTTCTTTCCTCTCTGGCAGCCACATAAACAAGCAGTCTGGAGGCCACCACATCTGCAGTGCAGCCACAGGTTGCTCCCTCCCAGCCCAGCCTCCACATATCTCATGCCAGCAGAATCTGATGACAGCACCAGCTGCAGCATCTCTGTCACGAAAAGGAGATGAAACCTGCGAAAGCCCTGCTTCCATTTTCCCATTCTCCCTCTGAGACCAAGCCTCCACTCTCAGGAGTCAAGCCTCTGCTGTTTCAGGGGAAAACACTTCACTGACATCTCCATAATATCCCAAAAGGAAGAGGGTGATTGCAGCTGTCAGCCGTGGCTGCTGTATGAAACTAGTTGGTGGGATCTGACCAAGCAGTGTCCACCTCACCCAGCCCAAAACCTGTCACTGGAGAAAGGTGACCCCTTTTGGCTGTGTCTGAGTTGTGTTCCTAGAGAGAGGAAAGATCCCTCTCATGGAGGGAACTTCACTCCCACTTCACCTCCACACTTAAAACGATGCTTAATGCCTCCCTTAAGGTGGTAACTGCAGTCGAGCTGGGCTGTCAGGAAGGCTGTAATCCTGTGCTAATTTATTTTATCAAATTAAAAAACGAGCATCCATGGAACACCAGAGACCTCCTGTTCTCAGGGTCCTAGCAGAAAGCTGCTAGGGGGTTGAGGGAGGGAGGTTGTTGTTTTGCTTCTTTTTTTTTTTTTTTGCCGAGAATATAAAATTAATAAAACAGGATTAAGGGAGATATGGTTTTAACCGATTCCTAAATCCCGGAGAATAATTAATGAGAGCAATGCACCACTTGGCTCGACTCTCCCCACATTTGAATAATAAATAGCATCCCCCAAAAAAAAAAAAAAGGAAAAGGAACAAGAGGGTTGAGCTGTAAACTCTTAATACAAAGAACTTTTGCCATATGTATGTGTGTATTGCCTTTTGGCCTTGGATCCAGAAAAAAGATTATGAAGAAAGCAGAGACCAGTTTTGGCCACACACAGATGCGTCTAAGCCAAGATTTACGGGAATCTCCACACTTTTAAGAAACAAAATACCACTAAAATCTGCATAAATTGCCTACACTAAGCTCTGCATCCAAACACCAGCCAAG
Source organism: Sialia sialis (assembly GCA_009812075.1). Taxonomy (NCBI): domain Eukaryota; kingdom Metazoa; phylum Chordata; class Aves; order Passeriformes; family Turdidae; genus Sialia; species Sialia sialis. The sequence goes on along the minus strand of VRYO01001717.1, from coordinate 2,385,982 downwards.
ACTGACTTGGGTGCCATGAACCCAGTGCAAGGTACCAGCCTCAGTCAGAGCCACTCAGTCTTAATACTTTATTATTCCTCTTAATTCCAATACTCACTCTTAATTCCAACCTGCATAAATTAGAGGACCTGACCTCCTGTGACATTCATCTTTGTGTTCCCAACACCACCGTGTGCCAAGGGCAGGGCTGGCCTGCTGCAGGGGCAGCTCTGTAAAGATGAGATTTAGGCCTCTGGACTTGAACCATTGAATAGTTATTTAAGTATAAAGTCACCTGTAGGGTCTTCTAGTCAACAGAGCAAGGAGTGTGGGGTCCTCCAGCTTAGGCAGCTATTTTATGGTGGGAAGAACCATCTTTTGGAAGAACGAGGAGCCCTCTGGATTGAAGCCCTTTAAATTCAAGTTTGTCCCTACTGCCTCTCCTTGGAGATGGAACACAGCTTCCTGAGGCTTAATCCAAGAGTTGCCAGAGACCACCGTGTCTCACAAGTGTCTCAGCTCCTGGCCACTGCTCACCTGGCATAAGTTATTCCTCTGAGGAGTCCCAGCCTGCAGAAGGAAGTTTACCACCAGGCAGCTTCTCAAAGGATGGTCTCACTGCTCTTCACTAATCTTCTTGCCTCAAAGGGGAAACAGGGATCTCCTGAAGAGCCATTTTTCAACTGACAAGCAGGCACCCATCGTGGATCTATGTCAGACTTCCATGTGACATCACCTTGAGCTAGACAAGACCAGGTTTGGGGGTAGGATGGCCTGGATCCTAGCAGGGCACCTCAGCCCTGGAGGTCCACACCAGGTCAGGGACATAAGGAGGAACATCTGAATAAACATGGCCCCATCCCTGCCTGCAGCCCTTGTTAAGGCCGGCCTCTGCTTTGAACTCCCTCCTGATGAAATGATTAATGAATGCCGTGCAGACCTCTTCCCTTCCTTCCTCTGCTTTCACCTGCCACACAGAGCAATACCAAACGAGGTGATCATGACAAACACAGCTCTAATTCTTTATTAATATTAATCAGAGGCAACCTTTCCATTGACACCAGAGCCCGTGCTGGCAGGGAGGGGGTAACGCCGTGGCAGTGACATTTCTTGGGTAGGCAATTTTATTTTAAAAAATTTTTTTCATCTCGCACCTTCCCTTCCCCCCTTTAATATGAGCGAGCGATACCTTGTACAAACAGAGGAAGGAAGAAGCTGATTAAATAGCAGAGTTGGAGTATAATGAAAGAAAAAGCCCACTGCAAACATCTTCTGATTGTTTTAAACGGGAGGCACCGCAAGGTGGATTTCAGGAGATACCACGGTGGCTTCTTTCATAATCCCAGCTAAGGCAGCGTTAGGGCTTTGGAGCTCAGGGTGAATTTCATCCAGTCCCTGCTGGCAGGGAAAGAGGCTTAGGCAGGATAGCAAACCTCAGTCCCATCTCGGAGCAGGGCTGGGAGAGCCACAAAGACACACCACAAAGCTGCCCTGAGCCAAAAGGGGCCCTCCAAGTGCCACCAAGCCAGAGGGGATGTTATGGGTAGCAGTGTGGACACAGCCATCTCCCCTTCAGGTACTCACCCACACACATTCTTGCTGCTCAAGTGTGGCTCGAGATGGGAAGCAGAAGGTGAAGGTATCCAGGCCACCTGCAAGATGTGCACCTTTCCAACTGCAGGTGGGTTGTCGGGAGCAGCCACTCCCTGGGATCCTCACTGGTGAAGCATAGATCCCTTTGGGCTGGAAAGGACCTTTAAAAGTCACCTAAATGTCAGCAGGGTGAGGAGAGCTGTTTGTGGAAGAAGCCATCCAATCCATAGGGAATGGAGACAGCCACCTCCCACTCCTTACCTTAGGGGAGCTGGGGCACTTTTCCTCAGATGGGAGGATGGTCACAGAGCATAGGCAAGTCCTACAGGTTTCCTTTGCAGTCCAGTTGTTAGTTTTCCAGCTTTCCCCATCTAATAGCCAAGGGACTGCAGGGAGATCTGTACCAAGAGAAGCCCCTGGTTCTCAGCTGAGTGCAACTTCCCTCTCTCTGTCTCTTAAAACAAATAGATTTTCATTGAAATCAACATATCTTTCTGAATTGAATAGGTTTTCATGGGGACAATAAATTTCTTCAAAACAATGCATTTTTATTACAACATATTTTTGTTCAAACCAATACTTTTTGACAACCAGATATTAATGACCAGGCCAAAGCCATAAATTTGCCTCAAACTATGTGTTTACTCATGGAAGGAAATAATTTTTCTCATACAAATACATTTTTATTTGAATCAATCCTCTTTTTTTTCCACCCCCAAAAATCAGATACACTTCTGGGAGGGAAGAGGGAAAGCTATGTACCCAGGAAAGCCCCTTCACTTCAAGAGGGATCAAGTGCTTGTGAGGATTGTCTCACTCTCACCTTCCAAAGCCCAGGAGCTCCAGAGGTCACGTGAAGCTTAAAATATAAACTGTTCTCCTATTGCCCACATACCCACATTGTCAGCTTCTGGTAGGTCCTGCAGAAACAGAGGTTATGTCTTTCTCCCCTTGCTTTGCTGTTTGAAATTGTGTTTGCAGAACCCAGTTAAATAATCCATAGCAGGGCAGAGATGCTCAGGGAGGGCAGTCCATGCAGCATCTCCATCTACTTTGAGGAAGCTTTTTGTTTCTCTTGGTTTTGGGAAACGTTTTCTTCTGAGGTGGCTGCTGCAAAGCCCTGGGAACACACACAATGGACAGATATGTCTGGTTAGTCCTGCATCTTTCCTTGCAACCCACCGCTCAAACCTCCTTGGAGCCTATGTGAGGGACCTGAGCCCAGCAGGGCACACCAGGTGTGTTGGTCCTGCACATCCCTGCCCCACAGAGCCCAATCCTAACCCAGAGCACCCAAAGCCATCAAAATAATTCCAGCCAGAAAGATGCAGCTCCAGCAGGGAGGGCCTGAGAGGAATGTGGACAAGGGGCTGGCATCAGGGCTGAGTTTGCTGGAATTGCAAAGGCTTTGGCTGCTATTTTTGCTACCGATTCCAAGCCTAAGCAGGAGCAAACCCCTAATCTCCTCCAGATCCCCATTTCCCCAGCTGACCATCCATACCAGACACATCCCCCCACCTCAGCAGCTGCCCACAGTCACAGACACCTGAGCCCTGATGGAGAAAAATCATTTTTTGGTGGCAAGTAGCTGCGTCCAACTGCTTCGAGCCACGTTTCCAAGCCTGGGCCTGAGTCAGAGCCTGGGGATCCCAGGCGCTCAGAACATCAGGGGCTGACAAGGGTTCATTTCCCGTGGCCCCCGTTGGCCACTCTTTGTTGAGCTTCCCCAGCCCATGTAAACATGCTAATTGCTTGGGCTCAGCATAGGGCTGGATGCTGCGCTGTTTGTTTTCCATTGAATAGGATTAGGGATTCTGACACCAATGATTAATCGCCATGCTGCAGACGGCTGACGAGCCCGGGGAAGGCGTCCTCTCCGAGCGGAGAGCGTGCACAATCTCTGCCAAGCAGCTGCCACTGACTTCTATCTAACCCTCTGCATCTTGCCCTTTATCCTCCCTCTTCTCCCAAAATGTTTGCCAAAGCCAACCCCAGGCTCCTAGGGAACAATGGGAGAGGGGCCCTGGGCATCCCTTGCCCTGCTCTCAGTCACCACGATGCCCCATCCTCTGTGCCATTTCCTACACCAGCTTATTCCTGCATCCCGTGTTGCCAAAACCCTCCCAACACGCCTGCAATGCTTCAGCCAGCCCTTCTCAGACTTCCTATTAATGGGAGATTCACAAAATTTTTCCAGCTGCCATTGCCAGGGCACGGAAACACTGTGCAACAGCCATGTCTCTCTGCCAAGCTCTGTAAAGCCCCCGGACACCTCACCGGTGTCCCTCAATGGGCACAGGGCACCCAGCACTAACGCCCAGTCCACTTCCAAGCCCAAAGGATGTCCAGGGACCTGAGCAAGGCAGAGAAGAGCAATGGGAGCATTGAATGCCTTTGCCGCATCTACCCTCTGCTTGTGGCTGCAGAAACATTCCTGTGCTCCCATTTTGGCCAGCAGCAGGGGAAGAAGGGACGAAGTACAAGACGTGGGAGAAGAGGAAGGCTGGACAAAGAGGCCTTGCAGGAGGCAAGCCTCAAATAGATGCAACCTTTGAGATTACCTCTTCTCCTGACCTTGCAGAAGGAGTGCTGGAGGCAAATCCACCCATCTCTGCTGGTGCCTTGTGCGACATACTGTCACTCAGACAAGCGACGTTCTTAATGGGTTTGTGGGAAAGGCCTGGCCTGCCTTTCCATCTGTACCTTCTGCCGGCTCCCCTCTCCAGCACTGCCTCCCCATACGACATTCCCTTGAATTATTTAGACTGGTAAATCTTCCTGCATCTCACATCTTTAGTCCATCTGTTAGCCGGGGCTTTGCCTTTATAGGAACTGTCCTTTATGCATGCCGGCATCTGTCAACAGTACACTTGCCTCTTTTATTCATGATCTTCCGTGGGAGATGGTACAAGCTGCAGAAATGCCTCATTTCTGGTATGCATTTCATTTTAATGGAAGATTACATGACTGGGGCCCATTTTATTACTTCTTGCCCTGCACATTCATCCATCACAGGCCCCATTTGCTGAGCCTGCACTGGGACGGCAGCCATCAGCCTGCTCGCGCAGGATTCCTCCCATGCCGCTCTCTCCCCCCCTTCGGGATGGGGAGGAAGCGCCTTGTGTTCAAGGAAGGGAAGGACAGCGAGGGGAGCTGATCCACCACGGGGCTCAGAGTTGAGTCAGGGTGCTGGCTAAGCCAAGCTCTGGGAAGCAGGCCTGGAATCTCACCCCTACACCCATGTTCAGCTTCACACGGTCCCTTCCCAACCCACACCCGTGATGGGTGTTGGGGTGCGGCCACCCGGTACCTCGTTGGAAAGGTCTCCACACCCCCAAAAAAACACATACACACTCCTCAGCTCCCTCCCTCAAGCCTCGAGCCATCCACAATGCCCTGTGCATCCCACCTCGCACACACACGCCGCTCACACTCAGCACTGGGAGCAGCATAAATAAAATCAACGTGAACCAGCAGTGTAATTAAACTGCCGGTGGTATTTGCAGCCTCTCTCTCCTGTAAGGAAGGTTGCATGCAATTAGTGAAAACATTTTGGACTGGGAACAGTGCCAGTTTGCTCTGTCCTCTCTTTCAACTCCCACAGAAACCTGAGGACCCCTGATTATCCTCCAGACTGCAAAAATAAAACCCCGGTAAAAATATTGCACTTCTACATTGTGGCTCCCTGAATTAAGGGTCTGCTGTGACCTGAGGCCACAAGCAGGGTCAGTGGGGCCAGAGATGGAGGTGACCTCTTCAGAGATGTGGGGACTTCCCCAGCCCACAGTCCTCGGGCAGCATGAGACACAGGTGGCTATTTTAACCCAGAAAACATCATCTGTCCTCAAAAATCCCAGCCATGAGACTTTTCATCAAGAAGAATTTCTTCTCCATCTTGCTCAGATGAGCTTTCAGTGTTTTCACTAAAGACTTCCTCCAAAAGTTAGGGCAACCCTGGTGTCTTGACGAGCTTCAGACAACACTTTTAGTTTAACTTGGTTAGAAAATGGGACTTAGATGAAGAAATGTGAGCCAGTCCTCAGCTGAGACTCCAAGTCAGTCCTTGGTGGGCTTCAGAGCATGGAAAACGTGAATGACAATCATTTGAAGCATAGAAAACCTGAACGACAATCATTTGAAGCATGGAAAACTTGAACCATAGTCATTGCAGTTGGCTGGGATGCCAGTTCTGGCTGGGAAAGAAAAAATGAGCAGCTTTTGGATGACAAGGAGCCCTATGGAAAAGCCAGTATTCTTGTGCAACCTACAATATTAGCACATGCTAAAAAAAATAGGAAAAAATTGCCATAAATAACGTGCTAACTACACAGCGGAAATTCAGGGGGAGAGAGCCCAGACATGCCTGGAGAAGAAATATGCGAGGCAACTGTCTCCAAACCGACTGGGATGAGCTGGAAGAGGCCGAGCAGCTCCTGCAGACGGGGAAGGAGCCCTCGCCAGAAGCCGCTCCCACGCACATGCACGGTGCTCCGGATTCGGTGGGGAAACCTGCGAGAGAGAGCTCCTCACCCAGCAGCCAGGAAGAAACAGCACCACGTGTGTCCCATATGGCAGGAGAAACCGGGAAGAGTCTGGGCAAGCAGCTACAGCCGAGACTGAGGGAAGCAGATGATGCATTTCATCAGGTTGCTCGGCTAAATGGTCACCGTAACTTCCATCAAATATTCGAAACAACCTCAGCTCTGCCCCTGTTTCACACCCAGTACCCCTGCTCTAGTAGATGCTCTCCAAATCGTCCAACCTGATGGCATAACTCAGCAATTTCCTTTCAGGAATCAATGAGAACAAATGAAAATTTAATACGTTCTCCAGACAACCCAACTCCTTTTTCTCCCCCATGGTAAATAAATAATGTGCTAGTCAAATGATGGATGGAGCGCTCGGAGATCAGTGGCCGAGTGCTATTAGGGGCCAGGGAGGACGGTGGAGGTGTAGTCTAGCAGGATGAGGTGGTGGCCATGGGTGATTTGAGCACATAAAGAAACCAGGAGTGAGAGGGGAGGTGTCTGGTTGATACAGGAAGGGAGCATGGAGCAGGCTGGGCCCTCTTGTTAGGCTTTATGCACAGAGTTTATTTGGTTTCTCCACATGACTAGATCCAAAACAAAAACCAAGTGAAGCTCCTTTTGTCTTCAGGTGGGTTGGGTCAGGAGATTTTGCTGGATGTGGGATTTTGGCTTGTCTGGCAGCAAGTGGCTGGAGAAGGCTGAGAATGGTCTGAGGGACCTGAACACAGATCCACTGCACATCTCTCTGAGCCAACAGGAAAGGTGGAAAAGTGGAGCTAAAGAACTAGGGAGGGGAGATCTGACTGCAACATCACCTGGGCAGGAAAGAGATGAAGTTTCTCAGCTGTTCCCCAGTTTGGGTGACCTTGTACAACCTGTGTCCTGGGACACATGCTTGTTTAGGAATTGTATCTGGCCTCGAATTACATGTAGAGATTTTTCTTTTCCCTTTGGGCTATGGAAAGTGTCCCCAGGGCTCCCCAGATGGAATCAAGGTAGGCTCTTGGAGATGGAGCTGGGATGCACTAGCAGAACCCCCTGGAGAAACAGCTGTCAACCTGCAGCTTCCAAAGCATGTGGTAGACAGGACAGGTGATGGCTGCCACATTAACCTGGGCCAGACCTCCACATCTTCACCAGGACAGGATATTGCACTTATTAATTCGTATTAATCCGTACTTTCAAGCCAGGTTTGGAGCTCGGTTCTAGGAGCCTGAGGGAGCACTGCTGGCCCTATTCTCACTGCAAGCCACTGAGCAAACCCAACATCTGTGCCTCCAGAGGCCCGGGCCCAGCTGGTGTGTGTGGTCCCGCTCGCATCCTCCTCTCCTGCGCCACACAGCTCTGGCTTCTGATCCCGTTGAACTTCAGGATGCACAAACAACAGTGCCTGCTCTGCCTGATCCCACAGCTGTGCTTATCTCCCGAGCTGACTGTGTACCTCCTTATCTCTGGGGAGAGCCTCTGTGTAAATATTGCTGTAAATTCTTTGGCTTCCCTTCCAAGTCGCGTTGTTCTTTAATGCCTTCCTTGTAAGACCTGCTTGCCCTACCCCAAGCCATTAGCTGTAACAGGACGTTAATAAGGAGGGGGTTTGGTATCTCTCAGGGATGTTGACCTCTTTCACTAGAAGCAAGGCACCCATTACAGAGCAATGATAAATCACAAGCCTTCCACTCCTTCCCCAGCAGGCACCTCTTTGCATGCATAAACACACACAAGAGGCGCACACGCTCCCTGCATTAACTCTGGCAACACCCAAAAGCTTTGGCAAGCCTGGGGCCAGCTCATCCCCTCAGGTCTCCCCCACCTCTGTGCATCCTCACAGAGCAAGGCACCCTCCAGCCTCTGGCTCCCAGTGTGGTCCTCTTTTGTGCAAGTCATAGCTACACCCAGGTGAGCCAGAGAGAGCATCAACCCTTGAAACCATGGTGCTGCCAGAGACACCAGCCATGTTCACACAGCACCAGGTGGACACCCAGCGGGCCAGAAAAGGACAAAAATCATCACTGTGCTCCCTCAGGGTGGGACAGCACCTCCCCATCACCTCTGCCAGCCAGGTTGTCTGCTGCAAATCCCATGGGACAGAGCAAAGCTTCCCAAAGAAAGCACATTTCTCCATCCAGACCATTTTTTTTTATATTGGTGACCTGTTGTGTTTAATGTTGAGTGCAAGCTTTGCCCATTGAGCTGAACCAGCAGAGAAGACACAGCAGGCCTCATAACCTGCACAGGGAGTGGGACACTGACAGGAGCCTTCAGATGTCACCAGAGCTGGGCTGCCACCATCCCTGTCCCCAAGCTCGCTAAATCATAGACTATCCTGAGTTGGAAGGTACTCACAAGGAACATCAAAGTGCAACTCCTCCACAGGACCACCTCCAGAATCACAAGCTCTGAACCACCCTCAGACACACAACTACAAGCCATCAAAGAGTCTCACGGAAATAAGGCCCCCAGAATTTCTCCTGACATTCTTTAACACGCGTTTTTCTACCGTGACAATCAGTTCTTAAAATCCTTCTTCCATTCCTCTCTTTATTTTTTTTCTTTTGACATAAAATCAAAAATACACTTGGATACCTTGCTGGCTTGAGCCTTTAAATTCAGACTCTGAGAGCTGACAACCCTATTTTCACCATTGTTTTCTAAGCAAGGAGGGAAAAAAAGCCCCAAGCACCAAAAGCAAGAAATTTGGCTGAAAAAGAAGGGGAAAAAAACCAACAAAAACAAAACCAACGTCTGCTTGACAGAGAATTGCTTTTGACAGGAAACTATTGACCAAGTCTAACAAGCAGGGCTGGACCTGCTGGAGCAGGAGCATGGGTTTCTTTATCCATCCCACAATGTGCAGTGCTGAGTCCAGCCAGCCCCTGTCTGCATTAGCAGCCAATTTGCTCTCAGCCCTTCATGGAAGAGCCGGAAAGCTGGAGAGCATCCGAGCCGTGCACATCCTCATCCAGGGTCGTGCTCCCGTGCAGCAGTTGGAGCTGGGAATGGAGCATCTTCCCGGCATGCCCCCTTCTGCTCTCGTAAACAGCCTCTGCTCATCCTTTAATTACATTAAGGCAAGATTTCTGCTGAGCCCAGCACAAAGCTGCATGCCTGGTGGTGCGGGCAGAAGCAGGTGTTCCTCCTGGTCCTGGCTCTGCCCACCCTATCCTGGTGTCCTGCCTCAGTTTCCCTGCTTTAACAAGTTTTCCTCACCCTCACACAATGTTGCTGTCATCTGCTTGCAGCTAAATACTAACCTGCCCTTGCAGTAATTTTTTTTTTGCTCAGTTTGAGCAAACAAATTTAAAAGCCCCAAATTATCACCAGCAAATTCAGAGCAATGAGTCTGGCCAGAGTGGATTGAAGGGTTGGATCCAGCCTGCTAGGGATGGATGAATCCCCTCCATTCCTGCACTGTGTCCAGGCGCAGCTGTTTCCTCAGCTGCTGTTCTACTTCGGACTCTGGCTGCTGCATTTAAAACTTCTCCGCTTTTCCATGCTCACCTCCTTCCTGGCAGCTCAAGGGCTTTTGCTCCCTGGGGCTGTCATTAATCGGTTGTGATCAGAGGTCGGCTATAACCCTTTCACAGCAGCCTCTTGACTTCACTCTCACCCTGGGGGATGCACTCAGGGACAGAGCAAGAAGCATGTTGAAATATGGCTTTTTTTTTCCCCCCTTCCTTACAGTAAAGCCCTTGCTGTCATCAGAGTAAGGAGCTGTTCACACTTGTGACATAAAACCAGGAAATCAGGGCACTTTTATTCCAGACTCTGCAGCTGGTTAATGACCTTGGGCAAAGGGCTCCATTTCTCTGTGCCTTAGTTTTCAATGATACTTTAAAAAAAATATTGGGTGAGAGAAGGGTTGTATTTCTAATAAGGGTGCTGGCTCCGAAGGTGAGACCTAGAGGGCAAAATCTGGCTGTGACATATTAGCAAGCCATGTCACCAGCCCTTGGTAGCAAGGACAGTTTCCAAAGAAGGTCCTTTCCAGCCTAAATGTGATGGGAAGGCACAAGATGGTGGTGAGAGCTGAACTGGGCAAGGCTCATCAGCCCTGAGAACTGAACATGGTAGTCACAGAACCACTTGGAAGATGGGGTGGGGACAACAGGAATTCACTGAGGGATCAAGCTTCATCGAAGCCACGTTCTACAGGAGCACACACATGCAACATGGGCAGAGCACAACAGCCTTGGTGCAGTCCAAGCAGCCCTGCAGGGGCAAACAGGACTTCAATTATTTGTGATTGTCTTGGGTTACAATACAGGATGTGATAAAAGACATCTATTC
>VRYO01001717.1:2355677-2372338 GCA_009812075.1 Sialia sialis | reverse complement strand
GAAATTGCTGTAATTCACATGTCATTGGTGGCTAAGAAGTTTAGGGGGAGAGTCAGGGATCAAGTGGCATAGGCACAATATGGGGCAGAGCCAGCATGGCTCTGGATCCTGGAAGTCTCCCCACCTCCTTGATCTTGAAGATCTCTTCCAACCTTGTGATTCTGTGTGGGATTCTAGGTAAAAGGAGCAGAGAAAGGAAGGAGCTGTGGCAGGCAGCACAGGGGCTGAGGACCAGGCAGAAGAGCTCTGTGAAAGGGATCAGAAACAAGCCAGACAGGACAAAAGAGGACAAGGAGTGACCAAAAGGGGCTGGGACAGGCTGGGAAAGGGAGGCTGGTTGCAAACCACACCTGGAAAGGCAGATCAGCCCATGTTAACCCTTAAAACTCACACAGCTTTTCCATGAAGGTATATTCCCAGCTGCAGCAGTCAGAGGCTAAGGGTTGTAGGAAGCATCCCACAGATTTCAGAGATTTCTTGGCTTATAGCTCTGCTCAACAACACCTGCCTTGCTGGAAATAAAAAGCACAAAAAGCAAAGGCCACTGTGTTTTGTTTCCCAGTGTGCAACTATTCATCCATCTGTAAACATCTGGTGGAGCTGGTGGAGTTCAGCACTAGCTGTACTTCCCAACAAGAAGAGGACAAAGGTGACATGGTTTTGTGAAAAAAAAGGGCATTTATAATGAGATTCTTCTGGGAATCATTTGAACTGGGATCCCTTGGAAGCTCTTGAGTGGTTTAACTCCTGTTGAAATGAGAACATCAGTGAGCAAGGGCCATGGGGACCCAAACAAACAGAACTGCAAAACTCTTTGCCCACCAGCCAGAATTTGGGCTTTTTAATAAAAAAATGCTGTTCTGGCCACATCAAGTCCACTTTCCTTTCTGTCCTGGAGACATGACTTGAGCAGGGCCTCTCATACAGGCCACACATGGACAAGTCCCAGAGGCTGACACAGCCCCCGGATCAATTTTGAAGCTGGAGGGGGACTTCAACCTCAAAGCAGCACATTTGGGTCACCTCTCCTGCTTATACCCGTACCAGTCCCTTGGCCCTGGAAAGTTAGACCCACTCTGTGTTAGAGCTAAGCTTTCTAGAGCCAGGTTTGAACGCTTCTGTCCCTGGAGCCTCGCCTGAGCTGTCAACGGAGTGAGGGGGAAGGAGAAATGTACTGTCAGGAAATGTAATCTCTGAAAAGTGCAGAAATCCAACTGTGGGAGGATTTACAGGAGTTCAAAACTAAGGGACGCCAGGAAAGACAGCTAAATAAACACATAGATCATGCATCTTGAAAGCTGATGTCAAGATCATAAAAAATCAACTCGATTATAGGAGCAGACAGGTGGCGATTGGTGCAACCCCTACGCGTCGTGTCCTGGAGCCTTTGGCTGGCCCTGTCCACTGGAAAGAGCACCCAGCAGATGTTTTCCTGATTATAAATGCTGTATAATTTATAATCCACAGCCTTGCACTTAAAACGATCCTGGAGCTGTGGGGAGGCCAAGGGGTAGAGAGGCCAAATCCCTCCCATCCATTAACGCAACCAGGGCCCGTCACTTCCCAGTGACACAGAGAACAGGCTGCTCTTGTGATGTGTTAGGGACTAGGTGCTCTCAGCAACAAGTGTGGGGGACCTTAAACACCATTTTGATGCCACCAAGGAGTTACCTGCTTTTTCGCCCTGCTCCAGAGCCACCAGGAGCATCCAGCATGCGACAGCAGCAGAGGTGGATTGCTCCCAGGAAGAAATGCCCCTTTTGATGCTGTGCCAGGCTCTGCAAAGGGCACTCAGGCTCTTTTCATCCTCTCTCTTCAGAAGTTGGCTGAGCCTTGCCAAGGTGTCCGTGAGAAATTTGCAAGTGTTTTGGCTCATATCATTCAGAATTTGGAGAGCAGCACCTTGAAATGGAAAATCCAGCACTTCCTCCCCCTTTAGAAAAAAATCACATATAGGGGCCCACAAGGGAAAACAATGAGCTATAAAAGTCTTCTGAACATCTCTTCTCATCTTGGCACAAAACGCTGCTCTGGGCTTTGCTAGCAAAGGAAATTGAGCACCTCGAATGCCTGGTTTCAGAGACAATAAGCAGACTTGCTCCTGGCCAGCTGAAATTGCTCCAGTGATCCCAATGGCCTGATGTTCCTGGGCAAATCTCGGTGCCTCCCCTTTGGGGAAGGCTGAAAACACACACCCCTGGGCTGGAGTCCCATACGTGGAGTGACATCGGGGTGTCACTTGCAGAGCCACAGGACGTGCTCCCTGTTGGGACATCAGCACAGACTGATGGAGGGATGTCCCAAGGGCCAGAAGAGTTGATGGGATCTTGCCCAGAGCTGCCTCAGGTGGTTTAGGCTCATGTGAGCAGGAGAAGATTTTGGGAGACGCCAGTTTTGGGGACACCAGCACTTTGGGGTTACAGAGCGCTCCTGCAGCTCGGCTGACAAACAAACCCTCCTGAGCTGCAGGGGCTCCCCAGCTCGACTCCCTGCTCACATCCCCATGGGGAGGAAGCGGAGCAGATGCAGCCAGCCCGTCCTGGCTTGCAGCACTGCCCTTCCCCAGGGAGCTCCCAGACTGGAGAGATGCTGGGGACACGCCGGGGCAGGGCTGCCAGCCCAGGTGGGGCTCAGCCGAGCCCCCCAGCCGGGCTTGCCCGCAGCCAGCAGCCCAAGCCAGCAGTCTCTGACCCCCCTCTAGTGGCTATAAAACATAGCCAAGTTCACGAACCCGCTGCTCCGAGCGCCGGGCCGGCTCTGGGCGCTGGCAACCAGGGCTGGGGGGCAGCTGGCCCCGGCAATGACAGGGCACTGGACCAGCAAGAGCGAAGGGATGCCCAGCCCAGCTCCATTTGCTGATCCATCAGAGGATGCTGAGCCATGGGGAGATGGTGATGCCAGGGCCGTTTTCCATCCTACCCCCTGATAATTAACAAATAAATACATTAAAATGTGAAAGCAAAGATCTTCCTCCAAGTGCCACAGAGTGGTGAGAGGGGCCACCAGAGGCAATGTCCCTCCACACTGTACAGCCCTGTGAGGCTGTGCCCTTGCTCTGGAGCACAGGACACAGCTGGGAGGAGCAGACACACCTGAGGGCCACCTGCATAGCAAGGCTGCAAGCCCTGCTCCACCCCTGAGACCTTCTCAGGCCTTCTCCAGGACAGCTTTGCAGCCAGTGCCAGCTGGGACAGGACAAGGAACCAGGCAGCACTTCCTTGCTGCAAAGCCCAGAGGAGATCCCACTCCCTGATCCTGAAAGGATGAGTTTGAGTTTTAGCCTCCTTATGGGAAAGCAGCAGCCCTAAGGCAAAGCAGCACAGAGGCAACAGCATCCCATGAGAGCTTCTTCTTCCTCCAGCCCCAAGGACAAAACAGGGGAGTAAGGCTGGCTTCAGAGGAGGCCTTAGACAGTAATAGGCACAGCCTCACCATCAGGGCTGGTAACAGCATCTCTGCAGGGCTGGGATCCCAAATCCCAAAGGCTTTCCTGCTGCAGCAGGCACACATCCACACACATGCTTCCAAGGAGGCCCACAGGCTCTGTACCCCTCCAGCACTCCTCGAAATCACATCGAGACGGTGCAGTGAACATTGAAGCAGACACACAGTGATTGTTATAATAAGTGCTGTAAAACATGCTGCTGCTTTTTAGCTTGGTTCCCAAGGAAAGTGGCTTATGCAATTACACCGTAGGCTTGTATGTTTCAATCGCTTTGGAACCTGTCAGCTAATTTTAACCCAATTTAGTAGAGAGATAGAAAACTCGGAGAGTTTTAGTTTCACTAGGCTGTCAGCTAAAGGACAGACATCTTCTCGGTGTCCTCCCTTGAGCAAGGGCTGCAGCCTGAGCTCAGCCTCTTACCAGACACCAGAAACTTCCCATGACCTTAACCAGCAACCCAGTGCAGGAAATTGGGGTTACAAGAGCCCCCATCCCTCACCCAGCCTCACAACAGAGCTGGGTGGCAAAGCTGCCTTCCCACCCGCCTCAGTTCCAACCACTAAATCCCATCACATTTCATTTTTCTCTGAGAAGCTTTGTTTCTTCATCCTAAGTTTTCTACAAATTAAAAAAGTAGAGTTTCCTTTGGCTAGTGACAATCACCAAGCATCATTAAAAGAAAAACTTGAGAATGCTTTTCACCAAAAATCAAGTTGTTCTTTTTCTTCTTCTTTTTCTTTTTTTTTTCTTTTCAATTCCTCACTAGGGAAGGGAAAGAGCATTTTTAGACAAAAGTGAAAAAAAAAAAAAAAAATCTGATGAAATACAAGGCAATCAAGTCACATTTGGATGGAAGAAATGTTCTACCAGCCACAGAGTGTTGGCACCTGCCAAACATCTGACCTTGAAAGATCAGGCCAGGCTTAGTATGCACGGTACAGACAGGGTTTTAATACAAGAGTTTCAGCTATATATAGGAACCCATCCATTTTCATTCTTTAAAACAAAATGCAGAAGAAAAGCCTTGCTGGAGCCAGGGTGTTTGGGAGCCAGTGTGCCCTGGCAGCACTGAGAGGCTGACGATGCAGGAGAGCCCAAAGGAGGCAGCCTGGGAAACCGCTCCGGGGGACGTGGTGTGAGACCATGGTTAGTGGTCAGCTCTCAAAACACTCTGCTTGTGTTTGGCTGGGGCTGTCAAGATGAAATTAATCTTGCCTGGGCAGTCAAAGTTTGGATCTACCTTCGCTAGCCTCTAATGAAAAATGCATAGTGGCAAGCATCGGAAAATCCCTGACACTCAGCACCAGAGGGTACATTTAAATAATTCTATGAATATAGATCAATAAAACTAATGCACTTATAGCTGCCGTGTGAAGTATTCAAACTAGAATAAAAGTCATCTTGTATTACAAAGCCCTGTATTAATTTCTTGCACCTATTGTTTTACATATTCAATTAATCTTTGTCGGCAGAGAGCAACTCATACACAGTATTAAAAGCACAAGGCATGTGAGGCTGTATCAGAGAGCCTAGACATCTTCACAACTAGGAGTGACTTGAAGGAAGGTGTCCCTACAAGAACCCACTGCCTGCAGGCTGGAGGATAAGACACCACATGGGCTGGAGACACGAGAGGAGAGCTGTGTCCATGCTGGGACTTCCAAATCCCTGTGTGAGTGGTGTCCAGGACACCCTGCCAATCTGGGGACTTCTGCAGAGAAGCATCTCGAAACATCAGGAGCAGGAACCACAGGAAGGGGCACATTCCCAACAGAGCTGGGGATGGGATGAAGACCTGGAGCACTGGCCTCTCCAAGACCCAGCCATTTCCCTGTGATTCACTTCCAGAACCAGCCAGAGGAGCAAAGGAGATGGGAGATAATCCATAAGGTTGAGGGGCTGGTTTTCCAAAATCTGTCAAATGCCAGCACCTCTCACGTAGCTTCAGGGAAAAGCTATTCATTGAACAGCTATTTTAGGGATCTCCTCAGGGAGTTTGGAACAGAAATCTGTTGGATGTGATAAAATGTTACATTAGAGGTCCAGACCATCAAACCAATTAGTCTAAAAGCTGTCAGCCTGGACTTGCCTGCCCCTGCATTTCCAAAACCATACTTTGTGTGGACCCAAAACCAGTCCAAGCCACATGGCTGCTGGTATTTAAGTGCCCCACATTGCTGTGAACTCAGACCAGCCTTAGGGCTGGGCAATCAAATCCAGCTCTGGCTTTGGGAAGGTTGGCCCTCAGCTGGGAACTGAGGGAAGAATGGGTAAACAGTTCTCTGGCATCTCCCATGGGGTACAAAGGTTTGGAGGCCTTGACTCCAGCCACACTGCAGGTCCCCTGTCAACTCCAAGAAAACATCCAGCCCAAACTTATCCACCTCTGACTGTTCAGAGCCTCACCCCTGGAGGCACTGACCAGAGGAGGGACATGCCAGCTCTGTCACTGCCCTCCCCACTGCCACTGTGCAATTACCAAAATGCTCTTTGAGTCTCTTTCTCCAGCACAGGCCACAATCTTTACCATCACTGACATTCATTAAGCTGACTGCTGAACACACTGCTTGCTGTGATGAGCCTGGTGTTGGAGGGCTACCCTGCTCTGTCACAAGGGCATTGACCTTCAAGATGGCGCTGCTTGATGCCTTAGGATGTAGCTTTTTTATTTTTCAGATCTTGTATTGCTGTAGTGTATGACTATGAACTCCATACTGTTAGCTACTGTCTTCACATTTTGGTCAGACAAAGCAATCCCTCTAGGCCTGAAACTCAAGGACATCCTACTGTGTCAGACCCTGACAGATGTAAACAAAAATGAATTGGAAGGGACAAACTGGGGGCAAATTACTTTATTAGCTGAAGCTGTAATTGGAGGATCGACCCCGATATGTAAATGGACCAAACTTACAATTGTCTGAAAAACTCCTGACCATTGTCCATCCTGGGTGTAGCCCCTCTCAGAGGCTTTTGACTGTCCAAGGTGTACCTGCTTGAAGACCTTCAATAATCCCTACTTTTATTCTCCTAATCTTGTCTAGCCTCTGTTCTAGGTAGCCACTCCAAGGCATCACCACTGGCCCACCCTCACAGCTGCTCACCGAGTGTCACTCCTGACTCACCTAGCAGTTCACAAACCAGCCCTGGACTGCTGACCAAAATAACAGCACACTCTACATTGCCAGCAAAACCTTCAA
Organism: Sialia sialis; assembly: GCA_009812075.1. Taxonomy (NCBI): domain Eukaryota; kingdom Metazoa; phylum Chordata; class Aves; order Passeriformes; family Turdidae; genus Sialia; species Sialia sialis. Next base: position 2,365,696 of record VRYO01001717.1, on the reverse strand, counting down.
AACCTACTCAATGCCTTCAGAAAAGTCCTGTACCTCCATCTCAAAAGACAAAGGAATGCTTAAAAAATACCCCCCATAAAAGCTGTGCTGAAAGCACAGCATCCAGTGTGATCCAGCAGAAAGAGAGCACCATTGATAGAGATCTGTGTTAGCCTATTAATAACACAATGCTAGGCTTGCATCTGGACTCATTTTGCTTGTATATTAATCATGTACATTCTGTATAATAAGCCCTGTGTGTTGCCACAAGGTAGGACACCCTTATTCCCACATGGCAGGTTTAATGACTTTGCAAGCTAACAAAGCCCTGCTTTCTGAGAGGAGGCAGGAGTTGGGTCCTTACCAAAGTGAGGTTCTCAGGAGGTAATAAAACACCAAGGAGATGCTATCTAGTGGATTTGGAGCATTTCACTCCCTTGAAAGTCAAGTCGACAGCTGATTTAAAGTTTCCAGCTAGGTCATACAAAAGTCAGCAGCGGCTGCATCCAGCCAGGTTCAGAGTTTGAATATTTATGGTGTCAATCTGAAATCCAGATAACCACAAATAATCCAAACCCATTAACTCCCCCCTCGTCCAGAGGAGAAAGCACTCTGGACGTTAATGCCCATATTTCTAGGGTTACCACGGGATCATGAGCAGAAAGTTGGTTTTTTTCTGTTTCTTTTTTTCCTTATTATCCCTTTTTTTTTTCCCCTAACCGAAGGTTATTATGCATCCATGGCGGCGTGTCAGGCAGTTCCCGCCAGATCTGCCTGCCTTCCAGGAAAGCTGGAGTGGGCACCACGTGAGTGGAGCTCTTTGGAAGCACTGAGACTCTCGTGTCCAGGTCAGGTCCAGTCCACCGGGGAGCGTCCTGATAAATTGCCATCATCACTGCACTGCAGTGCAGGAGTGCAAGGTAATCATCCCTGCCTGCACAACAGCCAGGGAGCTGCCCAGCACAGCCACGGGAGGAGGCACACACATCTCCCAAGGCCTAGAGGTGGTATGGGGCAGCAGGAGATGCCAAGAAAAAAGGGGAAAAAAAGAATAGACAAAATGCCAAAAATAGAGGCTGGATTATCTGAGCCTGAGCAGGGCTGGCATCCCGGCAGACACTTGCTGAACGGAGTTACAGAGGGAGCAGAGAGCTCCTTCCCTGCCCACCCACCAGCTGGATCAAGCTGAGGAATCACATCACTGTGACACGCTGGCCCTTGCGGGAGGCCGTGCCTGGAGCAGGGAACGGATCCTTCTGCAGACATCCCGCAGAACACTCCACTGGGTTACAACAAGGGTTTCATGAGCAGGAATCTGCTGCAATACCCCAGACAGGAGTCATCCTGGGAGATCTTGGCACACTGCCCCTGGCCTCTCTGCAAAAGCTGCTGAAGAAATCAATCTCGGAGCTTTCTGTGGTGCTTTCGCATCTCCGTTGGCAACTTGGATGGCCCATCCACGATGTCAGCTGTTAACCCCATCTTTATGGCTTCTCCCTGGCACAAAGGTTTGGAAGAAAACCTCTCTGTAAAGGAAAAAGAAATGCTGCTGGTGAGCTGGTGTGCTCAGGAGACCTTTGTGGGCAGGGTTAGGGTTCCTGTGTGAGCCCAGGACTGGGAGCAAGCACCTGGAGCAACACAGGACATGGAGGAGGAGCAGCAGCGCAGATTTTGACACAGCCACCACAGGGACAGCCCCACACAGATGTGTTTTGGAACAGATCTACAACACAGCTGCTGGTGCTTGCCAAAGCCACCAGCAGCCCAAGGCATTTGCCAAGTCCTGGGACTTGCTACAGCAAGGTTATGGGTATGGCAAGCCAAAGGAATCAGCGGGATGCTGGCAAGGAGGGCAGAGCAACTTGAGATAAGAGCAGAACCAGAGTGAACTGAATGGGTTATTCCAGCAAATATCTTCCCATCCAGAAATACGCCCCTGAAGACTCGGCTGAGTTTTCCTCTGCTGTTGGAGAAGAGTTAGTGCCCCTTGGTGGGTTTTAGCCGGATTAGTACAAGTATTAGGGTTAAAAACTGTTTTGTAACTGTCTTCATGGACGTAGAGGAGCATGCCTAAATATAACATTAATTTCCATATGTCATCCAAATGGCTGCTTAATAAAAGCAGGGACTGAAACAACATGAAGAGCAGTTTTCCCATCAACTCACAGACTCCAGTGTGCACCCTGTCGCACAAACAAAGCAGCTCTGGCTGAAGCCAAAAAAGTTGCTGTGGGCTGGAAACATTTTGCTTTTTCACCTCTGTTCAGATGTCTGGCATGAGGCTACTGTCCTTTTACTGGCCCTCCCTCTGACCAGCTTTGGGAATGGGCTTTACTGTTGTGGAGTCAGTCAGTCAGTCAGGAGTTACAACAGCTCTTTGGGGCTGTTCTAGGCACCCAACCCCAGTGATAAACTAAGAGGTTCCTGCAGCGAGGTTTTGAAGAGGAAGGCAGGCAGAGACTGTGCCTGTGCATTCTACCCAGTGCACGATTGTGAAATTATGTTGAAAATCGATTCATCTGAAGAGGAAAGGAAGTTTGTTCCCTCTGTCGTAAAAGCAAATTGAGGTGTTGATACACGTCTCTGTTTTGACAGATCTGAGGGGCAAAGTTAAGCTTGAGCGGGTGGTGGAAGTCACTCAGGGTGATAATCAACATGCAATAATTACAAGGCAAAAGGGGGAGTTGGCTGGATACCTTAATTATGCATTTTCAGACTTTCTAAACATTCAGGGATCTCACTAAATCAGTCTACTGTTTTCAGAAAGGAAAATATTATTGTGTGGTTGGAATGCCATCAGAGGAGTACACAGAAATATTGGTATGTGGAGTGCAATTACATTCTGTTCCTTCTGGGCTCAGAACAAAGAGATTTAGGAGAAGAATTGCCCCTGTTTTGTCCCCCCAAGCCATGAGGCCTACTAGGCTGCACCAGGATCATCAGCTCAGCACGTTTTTGGGGCCAAAGCAGAGACAGGACAGGTCACCTGGAGCTCAGACCCTCAGCTGAGCTGCTTCTCCTAGTGCTGGACAAGGGTCAGGCCATCCTCCAGCAGCTGAAGAGTTCTGACTGCGGAGAACGAGCTGCCCAAACCACCATCCCATTTATCCCTTTTTATCAAACTCAAGGGCAAGAGAAAAACTTTCTTTCCTTCAAAACAAACAAACCAAAAACAAACAAAAAAAAAGACAAAAAAAACTTCACTTGGATTTAAAACCAAAGTTCCATCTTCTAACTTTTCGTCTCTACTTAAAGCCAATCCTCTGCTTCAGAACAAAATGCTGCTCCTAGAGGGAAACTAAAACGTTTCGACTTGCCAAAAACTTCTTCCCCAAAAGAGACTGTTTCAGGTCAAGCCAAAACATTTTTTGGACCTGCCAGCAAATTTAGCAACACAATTCTTTGTGCTGCTGTAATTAGTATGAATGGGTTCCTTAGCACCATTGTTTCAGCAGCAGCTGTGCTGCTTTGATGAATACCCATATTTTTGTGTGTCACATGCGTTTTCTGTGGCCTGTTTATAAAAGTTTCAAATCATACAGTCAGGGAGCAGAAGAGAAATAATATCAGGAGACTGGGATAATCAATCACACGCCGCAGACAAAGGGAGAAGACAGGGGTCTTGTTGTGGGACATGGGACAAGGACTCGGAAAAGCCAGCTTCGGTTCTTGGCTCGGCCAAAGACTGAGCTGGGCAAGTGAAAAATGCTCTTCTGCTGGCTGGCAAAATTATCCAGAGATTAAATAACCTGCCAGCTTGTCTATTTGAATTCTAAGTTTTTTCACCAAAAAGGACTGCGCTACCTACTCATTTACTGTGGAAGTGGGTAAAAAATGTTCCATTACCACACACACATACTGTGTCTATAAGCAGGGAAAACTGCAGATTCAGGAACATCAAAATACTTCTCAAATCACTCCAGACTCCTTCACACTGAAGGCTCTTCACCCTGAAATATTTTAATTCTGCAAAATCAAGATGTCTAGCTGCAATATTTCTGAGCCCAATAGTTCAGTTTTCCTCATCTTGAAACACCTTTTGCTTCAAATTCAATTAAAATTATATTTCAAAAGAAGCATTTCAGTGAGAGCAGTTATTACTAAATATCAACAAAAATATCAGTGATATTCTATCAAAAAAATCAATTAATTATCCAGAATGAAATGCTGTATTTCATTTTGGCTTTCAATTGAATTCGAAGTCCTTAAACAGCTGTTTTTCTTCTGAACCTGGAGGTATTTGCAAGATTCAGACTTGCCAAGAAGCCAAGCTCAATGAGACGAGGTTTGGCTTTAGCAGAGGGGCTGATGTAAAGGAAACAATAAATAATGCAAGTCAAAACCTGAAGCCAGTGGGGTGGGTTTGAGAGATAGGAAAGAGCCTCAGGGGACAAGAGGGGCTGCAGCATTAACTAAACCATCTTTCTCCAGAAACCCAGGATCTGCAGGTAACCCATGTAAGTCAGGAAAGATCACCAAAACTGACCAGACCAAAATATTGACCAAACTGTTCCAGCCACACATCCAGGCCATCACACACTGACCCTCTGCCTGAGCAAGCTGTCTCCCACCTTACAGCACAACAAACTCTCATGCCAGAAAAATCTCACCTCACATAATCAGTTTTAATTACATTTGCAGCAAGCATCTTCAGTTAAGCTGATAATTGGTAAATGACCCCCATTAATACAAGATGCACACAGCACAACTGGCCAATATCCTCATGCTTCATGGAAAGGCTCTTCCACCAAGCCTTCTCCCAACACAGAAAGCTGGGACGGCAGCAGGAGGTGACACCTTTAACAGATGAGGGACCAATAAAAATAAAGGCAGCCACACAGAGCACGGAGAAGTGCAGCTAACATTTCATTTCTAAGCAGGATGGGGTTTTTTTTCAGAGAGCCCCATTAATTTCTCCAAGGTCCATGGTCCTCACTGTCTCCCATCTGTCTAGCAAGGAATGAATATAGTGCCCTGCCTTAAACACTGGGAGACCTCAAGTCGCCTCTTTGCTCTCTGCTCAACCCACTGGCTAAGTCACTAACCCTCTGCAATATGGACACATTAATACTCAGCACTATGAAAGGAGTTCAAGGCTGATTCATAATTCACCTGGTCCAAAAAAGACACTGGGTTTCTTAAGCCCGGGGCCATAACTTTAAAATGTAGATGCTGTCAGGAAAAGAAAAAAAAAAAAAAATCAAAGCAGTAAAAGGCTGAGAAATTTGTACGCAGCAAAATTATTCCCCTTTCGCAAGGTTCATTTGAGAAGTTACTGTAAATAGTTCCTGCAATTCACACACAAAACAACATTTCCAGAACATTAATGAACCATTTTTTAAAGCCCCCCCCTTAAAGTTATTCCTGGCAGAAAAGGGGAAAAGATGCAAGCTGTGGAGTCTGTGACTGCATAAGGGAAGAAGCTGTCGGATCCCATCTGTCGACGAGGAGGATAAACGAGCACACACATCTCTCCCCTGAGTTAGCTCGTAGCCTGAGTCTGAGGAGAGGGAACCTGCTTGGTCACAGCTCTCAGCAGAAGGATGGCAGCAAGTGGGAGTTTGATCCACACAGGTTTTCTCCCACAGTGCCTCCACCCACATTTTGGGAGACGACAGGCTCCGGATTGGCTGCAAAATGAACTGGTGGGAGAAGGAAAGTGAATGCTCTGCATGACAACAGGGCTGGCAGGGAAGTTCTCCACCATGAAAAACCATGAGATGATGAGAGACACCCTCCTGGTGGACCTCAGTGGAGGCAGAGCTCCCTCTGTGACATCCCTCCCATGTCACCACAGAGCACAACCAGCAGGAGAAAGGTCCACATCCTCCTGGGCAGAAAAGAGTCCTTCAAGGCTCTCAGAAGGGCACTGCAGACAAGGACAGCACGGGTCAGTGCTCCAGCAGATTCCAGCAGTACTTCTCAAGGCTGGCATTTGATATATTGGGATTAAGAGCCTGCAAATTGCAGCATTCCTCCACGCCTGCCTGGCTGGGAAAGAGCTGAGGTCAAGACCAGGAGTTACCTAAAGGTCAAAGAGCTGCCAAGAAAAATAGTTAAACAAAGGCCAGCATTTCTCCAGTCAATTGCCCAGGCTTCTAAAGACAGCATTAAACTCAGAGTAAGGAATTTAGGATTCACTTTAGACCTTCTCCTTATTTTAAGAGGCTTTTCTCAGAACCAATACCATTTCATTTCAGTACCCAGCTAAAACCAGCCAACATTAACTTGAACTGGGATGCTGAGAACTAGGAGGTCTGCAATTCATTTTTTATTTTCATTTGGAAGTATTGCTTGGTTTGTGGGTGTGTTGAAATTGTGGTGGGAATTTTTGGGGGGTTTTGTGTGTTTGGTTGGTTTTTATGTACAATGGACATTTGACATATCTGTGAGGAGTTCTGGTGGGGATTTTTCTGTAACTGGCCTGCAATGCAACAACAAAGCAGGACTCATGTTCAAGCAAGGGGTGGACAAATCGTCCATCTCCTTTTCCACATGGCTGCAGTCAGCCGGAGGTGAAACCCTGGCAAGAAGAGCAGCCACAATTCACCACTTCTGTTAACATCGTCTCAGCAATACAGGATGGGTTTAGCAGCTCCTGGAATTCCCTTCCAACACCCAGAAGACATTTTCTGAAGAGATTTGCCCACTACAATCCCCCTCCTCAAGAGTCACCTGCATTTATTTATCTGATTCATTACTCTGCTTTACCTACACACAAATAGATTTTTTTTTTTAAAACAGCTCTCGGTCAAAATCCTGCTTTGGGAACCTGGCAATTTCTCTCACAAAGCTCTCTTGTGTCAAAACTGTGACTTCCCAAATATTCAAGTCAGAGCATAACCCTACAGGGTCACAGCAGGCCACCAGAGTTCCCAAGTCGTGGCTTTGCTGGAACACAGAGAACCAAACTTTTTCCTCCCTCCTGGGCTTTTGCAGCAAGGAGAAGCAGAGCATCTTCCTGATCTTCTGGACATCCAACACCAGGCTTCTGAAAATCCTTTTGCTTGCTATAGACAGCATTTCACAAGGAACACAAACAGAAATTGACTCTTCTCTGTGTTTTGGAGGTTACCAGCAAATGGAGGAGTTTGGGCTCTACTGGACTTAAAAGAAAATACTGTGCCCCGTATTGCATTACCAAAGAGACCCATTAATGGTTTCCCAGTGGGCAGTCTGCAACCAGTTCAGCCCAGTGCCAGCTCAGATGACAGCATGGATGGCCATCTGCAACTCTGTGAACTCAGCAATTAGCCCCTGAGCCCGGGGAAGAGTTTGTCAAGATCCCATCACAGGCGAACAATAACACAGAAACATGGCTTTGAGGGGGAGACAATTTATCAAGCTGACCACAGACGTCTCCCTCGTTTTTTCTTTAATAAATCCAGCCTAGCTCTTGGCTGTGCTCAGTATCTTGTCATTGCTTTCGTCTCCTTTCAGGAATGCCTCCCACCTGCAGTCTTCAGGCCCTTTGCAACCCTGAAGCCATTTATTTTCTTCAACATTTCTCCAGAAAGAAACCCACACTTTATTCCCATGGGGAGGAGGGAAACTGAGGCATGGCAAAGCGAGCTCCCTGGCCCTAGGCTGGGGAAGGGGGCAGGAATAGCTGCTCATTTGGGATGAGCTGATTTGTTCTGGCCATTTCCTCATCTGCACAGGGAGAATCAGGAGGCTTTTGCACCCTCTTGTGAATGAGCTGTTTAGGAATTACTCGGATGCTCTTTGCCATCAGATTTTAATCACCAGGAGTGCTTTCCTTGTGGGACTCCATGGGGCTGTTCAGGCAGACAGCCAAGCTCCTGAGAGCCAGGCTTCACCTAAATACATGCACTGGTTATTTTTAATAATGGTGGGCAGACACCAGCTTGGGTCCTGTCTCATCTCCACCTCCTATCGCCAGCATGGCATTTCTGTCTCCATTCCCACATCCCCGTGGTCTTCACAAGAGAGCAACAGGGAGCTCCAGGCTCAAATCTCTTCTCCAGCCTTGGAGACACTCCTAGGAAGAGCCACACGTAGGTGTCCCTTGGAGGTCTGAGGGGAAGGTTCTGCTCAGGCTGCCAGCTTTTGGGAGCACCAGGTATCAGCACTGCGAGGCTGCCGGCAGACACGGTTGCCTGGGCTAATTTCACGCCCATCCTCTTCTCTCTCTGCGAAATTCCAGGCAGGCCTTCCACTTTGGCTGACATTCAAAACTGTCACCTCTCTGCAGACATTAACTTGGAGGCCTCTGTCATCCCTCACATTAAAATGCTATCACGGGGAGTCAGCACCGCTCGGCTCAGCCAGCTAAGGGGCTGGCTCCGGCCACGCCGCGGGGACAGCCGATTCACGCTTGACATCCGTGGTCAATTTGACAGTGATGGACATGCTACTTAGGAGTCATTTGCTGATCTCGTTTCCCCAGGTGGGAGGTCGTGCCACGGAGCTGCCTTCCCTGGGGAGGAGGAGTGGTGATGCTCTCCAGCCTCTCCAGGAGCAAGCACACACAGATGGGCTGCTGCCCTGGCTGCTCACTGAGCAGGAGACAGCCCGCAGAGCCTGCTGTGAGCCCAAAATGCAGCTGCTCCTTCTGCCACACCCAGAGGTGTCTGCTCACAGACAAGCATCTTTCCTCCCAAAAAAAGTAGTGTATGTTTGTGTGGACATTGCCCATATCCTTGCTGAAGGATTACCCCTTCCTGGCCAGGACAGGGGAGTCTCAGCCTTCTCAACAACTGCTTGCGCTTTCTGAACCACACATGCTGCCAAAGGCACAAGAAATGCTGTCAAGCCAAGACACACCTGTTCTCATAGACAGGGCCTGGTCACCATACCCTGACCTTCCTCATAGCGAGGGGAGGCAGAGGCTGGATGCTCATTAAGCTCTAAATCACTCTGTAATGGGCACATCATCATCCTCCTTGTTCCAGGCCATGACTCTGTCTGGAGGTGCCCACCCTGACACTGTACTCCCCTCAGAGCAGGCAACAATCACAATCATAGCCTCGAGGGAGCAGTGCTCCAAAAAGGAGTGGGATTTTCAAACCTTCACCTTCCCCAGGAGCCCCTGGCATCACCCCTGGTGCACCCAGCCCTGGGATGGGTCACCATGGCAGATTGTTGACTTCAGAACACTGGATCCTTCAGCATCCAAGGGCCCCATTTTCACACAGACAGGGTAGCAGACTCAGCAGACACTTCACCCAAGCTCAACCACACTCCCCTTATGCCTGAAGGCCTCCCAGCACCTGATGCCCAAGCATGTTCCTGCCATAACTCTGTTCCCAACAACTCAGGGCCAGCGAACAGTCTCCAGCACCTCTGCAGGCATCTCTATAAACAAAACCCACCTGCAGCTCGGGGGGTGCCAGCTCTAAACCAGCTTGGTCATTCTGGTGCAAAAATTCCAATTAAACCATGCTGGGTTAAACTGAACTAAAATACACAGGGAGCTAGGTAAAGGTGAATTGAAAATACAAGTTTCCTTACAGGCTCGAGGCTACCAGAACTGTGGTTCCCTGCATCTTTATGCCACAGGCAAAGCACTCTGGTTTTTTTTAATGTACAGAGAAATTTACAGTCTAATCACCTAAAAACTCCCTCCCACTTCTTATTGCCCCAGCACAGTGTCATTGCTAACACACTCAAAATCTCAGGACTGCAAAAGATAATTAGGGCAGGGGAACTCAGCCAGCTACTACTGGGAACCACTTCCCAGCCTTTCCCAGTTTTGGGAAGCCTGAGTTGAGCCCCGTCCTAAACACCCTGTAAAACAGATGTCTTATGCAGCATGCCCAGAAGGCCTTCCCCAAAACTAGACACTTTTGGATCAGACAGAGGGAGCAAATTCCAGCATCTCCCGGACCTTGCAGCGAACATGGCTCCTGTGAGAGTGGAGCTTGGAGAGTGCCTGTCCCCACAGCTGTGGCTGCCTGGCTCAGGGACAGTGGCTCACTATTTCTGTCACCAATGCCACCTGTCTCCAATGAAGGAGGCTGAGGACATTGATTCCCCCCAGAGATGCCCACAGAGTTGATTCAAGCCCTCAAAGACTT
>VRYO01001717.1:2325838-2354677 GCA_009812075.1 Sialia sialis | reverse complement strand
TGGCTCTGGGGCAGCCTGGCTCTGCTCCACCACCCCCATCCCCATCCCCATCCCCAGCCAAGGCAGGACAGGACCACACTCGCCTCCCAGTTACTTTTCAGTCCTTTTATGGGGAAGATCATTTTATAGCAAGGTCTGGTAGAGTACTCAGCTTTCCCTTCCAGACTCCAGCAGAAAGAACTTGACCTGTGTTCTCGGACCCTCTTAGTCATCGGGCTGAGCCGCCTCTCCCCTCCTCCCACCACCCTCTTCTTTTATGGAGTAGCAGCAGCAGCAGAGCATGGGGTGAGAAGTCAAGGGAAGGACAACTTGACTGATGGAGCTCAGGTTGTGGGGTCAGCGCAAGGCGTCGTGATCTGGGCTCAGACAGAGCCATTTCCTCTGTGATTTTATCCGCTGTGATTTTTATCTTTCGTCTGTTCACACGTCATGCCACCTGGACATAATACAGAGCAAGCTGAGTGCTCGGCTCCACGCTTAACCCCTTCCCTGCTTCCCAGGAAAGCGGGAGGCCCCAGGCACGGCTCAATTCTGCGCTTGTGGCTTTGCCTGGCAACAAGGGGCTTTTCTTTACAGGCCCTTTTTACTGCCTGGAACATCTGTAAGTGGCAGGTTTATCCTTCTCTGCTGACCCCATGAACCACATTATGATTTACCCACAAATTTCACATTCTTGACAGCATTCATGAGATGAGATTTTTGGTGTTTGTTTTAGGAGACACATGCTGGTTTCGGTTCCCACTCTAAGCCATGTGAGCACAGCCCTGGTAGTTCGCAGCACGGGCTCCTCAAGTGATAGTACAGACATGAAAGGCAGGCAAAAACAATTTCCTCTTACTGCACCAAAGATGTTCAGCCCTAGCATCTGCTTACACAGGGCTGGAGTAATGAGGACCAGCCTTCTGCTCCAAAGAGCCCAAACCAAACCCGTGGGTGGAATTAGGTGGTGTTTGACATGAGCACAGGTGTTCAGGCCAAGCTACACCATGTTGGACCAAGGGCAAAGAACATTTTGAAGGTCTACAGGGAAACTGGCAATAATCTCCCTACCAAGGTCTCAGCTGCTGAACATGTCAGATCTAAAACTCTTCAAAAGGCACATGAAAACCATCATCCCCATTCTGTGGGTGAGGACCAGCACGAAGAAGGAAGCAGAAGAAAGGAATATTAAACACATGACCTGTCCCAAAGCATCTGATACTTCACTGACCATTTCACTACCAGATATCAGCTCACTCCTCAGGCTGGGTGAGAGTCCAAGCACCTTCATGTGACATCCCCTGACCTTCCTTTCAGGCCCATGGAGCACCAAATCCCATGGTGCAAACAGGATGCCCAGCCTGTAAAGAAACAGAGGAGGGACCTGCAGGAAGCCTGGTGACCCCATAGCACACAAACCACCCTTCTCCTCCAGACAGGACTCACCTTCCCAGCCTTTCCTGACTCCTCCAAAGAGCACAGGGCTGGCTCCTGCATCCGTCAAATTCCACTACCATAAATTACCACCGGATGGGACAAAAGTAGAAACTGCTTTGAGTGGGGGATATTTTAAGGCACTTATGGTTCTGGGGGTTTTTTTGTTGTTTGGTCGGTTTTAGTTTTGTTTTTGTGGTTTGGTGTTTTTTTCCCAAGTTTCCTTATTTGTTTCCTTTCTTGCTCCTGATATGATAACGGGAGAGATAGATAAACAACAGGGAGTTTCCATCTAGACAGTCTGGGGAAAAATACAAAGTGCAGCCTGCCATAAAATCTGTGCGGGCCTTGAGGTAATTTTTATTTTAGTTTCTGGCTTCTTAAAACCAGTGAGCTCAATTTTTGAATTAGGCAAAAAGGTATGGAAAAAAAAAACCAACATGTCCTCAAATAAAACCCTGTCGGTCTTTATGTGTGGGTGCCAACTAAGCAATCTATGGGTGGCAAGGTAGTAGTATTTTTAATGGTCCTTTCACACCAAGTTAAAGTATCTCAGAAGGAGCTCTAACCACTTACAGTTCTGGTTTCCTTTCAGGAGGACTGTGGTAGAGAACAGGGATGACGTGCTTTTTCAATAAAATGTATGCACAGTGAACACATTAATTTTGAAAGGTTGCGGAATTGTCATGCAGGAAGTCAAGTCCTTGTAGACGTTAAGAGACTCCTTAATTTGGGACAGTACCTATGTCAAAGCCAGGTAGATAGAGTGGGAAGGTTCTTCCCATAAATGCCCAGCCCTCATACACTCCCAAAGCACTCTACTCTCAGCCACTGTCAGGAGGAGTTTGCTGTATCAGAAATGATCCATACAATTTGGCGGTTCGGATTTTTTCTTGCAGGCACAGAAGAGAAATGGGCCCACTTGGCTGCAGCTCAGTGCTCACCCGTGGAGCATCAGCTCTGGGGCACAGGGAATTTGTGCCCCATGTCTCCGCTCCACACAGCACAGGGGGATGCTCGGCCTCAAGAGCTCCCACCAAGTTTGCACATGTCCAGGAGTGTGGAACTCAAATGCGGAATAACTAGTAGTAGAGGCTTTAACCTGCACCAAAACTTCACACAACCCCCAGTTTGCCACAAAATAAAAAAGACTGTTTGCCCCTTGTGCAGGAAGCTGAATGCATAAAGAAGTTTGGTGTTGTCACACTTGCTTCAAAAATGTCCTCAGACAATTCCTCAGACAATCTCCCCTTCCCTTCAACGGTTTGCATCAATCACCCACTCTCTGGCTGTGCCCTTGTAGCATGTCCCCAGAGACAGAAAGACTCTTGCCACTCCTTTCTAGTGAGGACACAGACAACTGATGTCACCTGTGGGTGTTCAAACAATATGCAACCAAAATGTCCATTTGCAGACCTGCTTCTCTCCACACACAGGCAGAAAACCACCCTGAAAAAAATCCAGACCACAAGAAGAGTTACAGCCTCTCCCTCTGGACAGCAACTCCCCCTCCCATCACTTCTTCCTAAAATGACCTTTCTGGATTTTTAAGAGCTCTGGGTTTCCAAGACATCCACAGAAAAGAAATCCAGGTTTTCATGGGAAGAATCGCGCTGTGCCACCAGGCTGGAGGCAGCAAACGCTGCTGTGCCTGCATGTGGACAACACCCCCGCAGAGAACAGGCAGTGAAGCCAACCCCAGACCATCAGACCATCGCTCTTCCCAGCAAGCTGCCAAGGGAGCCCTCCAGCCACATAAATTTTGGGGTGCCCTTGCTCTGTGGTCAGCCCCAGTCAAAGACATCTTATCGCCGGCCGTTTCCCCATGCGGCACAAATTCATGTCCCTATCATTAAAGAGACACATGGTTTATTTACTCATTACCATATCCAGCTGTTGGCTTTCCTTCTCCCCATATTTCAGGGTAAGTAGTGATTTGACATAAATAATACCCCCATTCAGCTATGGCCTGAAAGATATTGTAAATATAAAAAAAGTCTTCGGCTACAATAGCTCTTTCCAAGTGCTCGGTCCAAATCCTACTTAGTATGGGAGTGGGGGGAGGTTGGGAAAGAGAAAACCCAACGCCATTACCTAAATAGCCCCATTAAAAATGAGCCCAGAGTGAGTTACGGCTTTATTAAACAGATGACATTACATCAGGAATGATGAATCATAATGTTTCTTTTCGGGATTACGATGCTATACGACCTCTTCAGCTGTAATTGTTTGCCTCCTATTCCCAGCCACCACCAGGTGTGGTGGCCCCTGTCCCCACCACATCAATGCCAGCACTGGGGACCTGGGAGCATCTCATCCTTAAAGGCTCACAAACTGTCATAGGGAAAGTGATGGAGGGGAATAACCCCTCCAGGAAGTCCAAAAGGGATCCTGGTTTTTGTTCCCAGCCTGGGATGGGCAGGGAAGCCTTCCCAGGAAAGCACAGGGTGTTTCTCCACGTTTGCAGGCAGGAGGGGGTTTGGATTCTCACACTCACCCTCTTGCTTTGGTCTCTCCTGTGTCAGAGCTGAGAAGTGTGAAGCAAAGAGAGGATCTGTGTTGGGAACCAGATTTCAGGGCTGTGCATCTGTGCTGCTTTCAGCTGGGGTAGAGGTTTTGTTTCACAGTGGCCGGTGCAGGGCTGTGTTTTGGATCTGTGCTGAACACAGAGATGTTTTTGTTGTGGCTGGGCAGGGCTCACACAGAGCTGAGGCCTTTTCTGCTTTTTACATGGCCACCATTTATATGGTGAGGGGGCTGGGGAGAGACAGAGCCAGGAGAAGTGACCCCAGTGACCAAAGGGATGTTCCAGACCACGTGACATCATTCTCAACATATAAGGTGGGGGAGGAAGGTGTTTTTAGTCTTTGTTTTTACTTCTCATTATCCTGCTCTGATTTTGTTAGCAACAAATCCAAGAAATATCTCTAATTCGAGTCTGTTTCGCCCATGATGGTATTTGGTGAGTGACCTTTCCCAGACCTTAACTCATGAACCCTTTGTTGCATTTTCTCTCCCCCATCCAGTTGCAGAGGAGAGTGACAGAGTGGCTTTGGTGGGTGTCTGGCACCCACCCAGGGTCAGCCCACCACAGCATCCCAAGGCTTTTAATACCCAATTAATTTTTCTAACTCCCTTCCAGGCTGAGGGCTGCACCGGGGCACTGGTAGTAGGGATTTCAGGAGTAGTACAAGTACGGGAATTTCACAGTACAAGATGTCTGGGACCATACAGGGTGCAGCAATAAGCTGTAAGAGAAAAGAATACAGACTGCATCTGGTACAGCACTGCTCTGCTGGTTCCCCCACCAGAACAGCAGATCCCCACTCAGAAAACACCACACATGGAGCTGCCTGCTCACTGCCTCTCCTTTGCACTGCTCTTCATCAGCTCCTTCAATCCATCCATCAATCCATCCGTCCATACATCCATCCATCCATCCGTCTATGCATCCATCTCTTCTTCCCCTGTGTGTTTAAATCCACACTGTCCCCAAGGCAGGTCACACACACGGATCAGAGAAAAGAGCCCCTCTGAGGATGGACTCTCCTCCCTGTGTCGTTCCTTGCAAAACTGGTGGAGGCACCATTAGGAAAAACACCGGGGTTCCCAGTGGGCACCAGCATGGCCCAAAACCACCATGTGAAACGTTTTCCACATTTTGCTCCTCTCACCCTTCTCCCAAGGTTTGCCTGCCACCTATAAATAACCAGGAGAGCATGACATCCCAACTCCCAGATAAAGCAGCACCACAGCCCCACGCAAGCCAACAGCTTCTATTTTTACATCTTTGGTGAAAACCACGTGGCAGCTTTCGACAACACACACAAGGGGAAAAAAAAATTTAAAAAGCAAAAAAAAAAAAAAAAACCCAGCACTGAGATCTCCACTCCCCCTCCTCCTTCTGCTCAGGCAGACCTCAGACAAGCGCCCGGCAGCCCCATCTGCTCATCACCTGCTGGCATTTGGGTAGCAGCTACGTCAAACGCCCGGCTCGCGTTCTCACATGTAGGAGTTTGCTGTCTGAGTGATGAGGCTGTCTGTGCTCCCATTGTGCTTTGCCATCCTAAAGGTTTTTTGGGAGCCTTTAACAAAATGCTGTATGCCAGTAGCTCTTATGTAAGTTATCTACCCCCTTGCTCCCATTTTACAGATTGGGGAACTGAGAGAAAGCAGAGATACCTGTGACTCCCTGCATCCCCAACCCTCTAGCCCTCTGCCCCCCAGAAACTCCCTCCTTTTGCTCTGTCCACTCATTTTCAAAACTGTAGCTGAATCTGAAAGGAAAAATTAAAAAAATAAAACCAGCATCCAACGATAAAAACTCACCAAGGGAAGTTGAGCTCTGGCTTTGGCCCACGGGAAGGTCCAGGTCTCTTTGCAACCCTGATCACACTGCAGGAGGCCAGGAACCAGGACTCCGCACCTGCCTTGTCACCAGCAGGACCCTTTCAGTCTGTCCCAAACAGACATTCACTCCTCTCTTCCCTCAGAAAAAGAGCTCTCATCCCCACCACAAATTATTAAGTCCTAAAAAAAGCAGAGATGCAGCCCTAGAAAAGTCACTAGCATGATAAGGGATCAAGCAGTCAGGGTCTCAGCTGTGATTCCTACCCCCTAGGAGAGCAGCAGCATTGACAGAAATCTGTGACTGCACACAACAATAAAAAGGAAAATAAATCCAGCAACTGTGAAGTTGGTAAGTGGACAACTTAAGTTCAGCTTTGGAGCATTAAAATCAACAATGGCAATCATTTCTCTTTCCACTGTAATTGTTGCAACAGCACTGACTCTAATCTTACAGGAGAAAAAAATACCCACCCCAGACTTCGCTCCAGTCTGGAAGTGAGTCAGCTCTCAAACCTCAGTGAGATAGAAAGGCACTTGCTAGGAGGGATGTGGGAAAATAGAGGGTTAGATTCACCAGGCACCTCTTGGGTCATGCTAAAATTACTACGATTTAAGTTAATGAATAGATTTCCTTTTGTTCCAGCCCAGCTTCATTCTGCAGTGTTACAGCCCTTATCCCCCTTATCTGGAAGCAAGAGCTATTCAGATAAAACAAAGCCCAGCTTCCCTTTAGCATTACCACCAAGACTTCTTCATAATAATATTTATAAAATAGCTATTAAGATGGGAGGGGATAGTAAAACCGTGTCGGTAAAAGGCACTCAGGTTATAAAATACTAGGCATTAAATCCGCCCTGCAACACAAATTCCCTTCCCGCCCACGTGTTTGCTTGTTTCAAAGCATCTCTCAAGGCAGAGCTGCATCCTGCTAATTCCTTGGGATCTCTGGCTCATCCAGGCTGTGGGATGAGCACAGGGGTCCTCGAAGCTCTGCTGCTGCATCTCGACATCTCACTGCTCTGGGCTCCAGTCCCTGCTCAGACCTGCTTGGCACTAATTGCAGAGGCCATTTGGGTCAGGGCACATCCATTTGGATTGTCCCCAGCTCCCAGCAGAGCAGGGAGGGTCAACCAGGCACTGCTCCGAGCTCCCTAGGGCAAAGAGGGAGGCAGGCAGCCACAGAGGTCACAGCAGAACCACAGGCCATCAGGACAATGAGCCTTGCTCTTTTCCAGGCTGTGTTTGGCACTGTCTGTGCTTCTTCCAGGAAGCAAGAAAGAGTTTTTATGCTGCTTTTGGCAAGGAGAGTTTTCCAAGGACAGTCTCGTGTGCAGCACATCCCATCAGACTGCAGCAGTAGGGGAAACTGCTCAACCTGGAAAGGGCATCTGCCCCCTGATGCCTTCCAGTTCTTGCCCTACATCCCCAACTCCACCAAAAGGCAGCTCCGGATTTCTGGGAAGCATCAACCTCCTGGGAGGTGTTAGCAGCCAGGACAAGAAGCTAAAAAGGTGAAGACTTCTCCCAAAAGGCTGATGTGCTGGAACTGAGCATCAGTGCAGTCACCAGGATAGCGAGAGGGAATAAAAAGCACACAGCCAGCCAGCTCACTGCCAGCACACAGACACGAGGTGAAAGCACAAGCCCCAGAGGTCAGGCTGCAGATCTGCCCATCCATCGAGGCAGGACCACAGCAGCACCTCTATCAGGAGAGCTTTCCAGGCATTTTTCAATGTCTGCAAGACCCTGATAATTCCAAACCAAGAAGTATCATCTCACTGCAGGAACTGGTTTCCAGCACAATCTCAGCTCTGGAGTTGACCCAGCAAAGAGTCACAGAGCAGGGCTGCAAGTACCAGCAAGCCAAGAGCCTGGGAGGAAAGGCTACACCTACAGCCTGCACTAACATTCCCTGGCTTTTTCCAGCATCTGAAAGGTAAGGAGGGAGCAGGAAAGGGGATTTGAGAGAACAGAAAGAAGCACTGTATTCATCCGGGCTGACGCCTCGCAGAGCACCAGCCAGAGCATCTCAGCTCTAACCCCTGCGCCCGCCAAGCTTTGACACTAATAGGACAACAGCTGAGCAATTAAAAGGAGGAGAGACAAGGAGATATCAAGTCAAAAAGACTCATGGACAAGAGACAGAAAGCCCTAATTTCTGCTTGTTTGCTTTGGTGAGTGGAATACTGTCAGGCACATACCATTCTCAGGAAAAACTACATTTCTGTCACCACCAATTAATGCCTCTTTCTTAGGAGACTGGAATCCTCCTGCCTTTTTGCTGCACCAGGTTTTTTCATGGACTTTATAGAAAGAGTGTCAGAATTTGGAGTGCACAGCATCCGTCTGTACAGAGAAGTGTCTGAGACAAGACACTGGTCCTGTGCTAACTCTCAATTAAAGACTATTTACAAACGTGGAAAAAAAAGTAATTTACAGCCCCTTTGCTAGGGATAGAGGCATGTGGAAACACAGAGGAAAGCCTTGGAATCAGGAGACAAAGAGGTCTTATTTACACCCTTCCCCAGCAGAGTTAACAAGCAGGACAGTGTGGAAGTGGTTGTACTGGTTTGGGGGCCCCCAAAATCCCTGTGCATGGGATTATTCATCCCTAGCTCTGAAAGTCCTGGGCAGCCTTGGCTGGTGAGAGGGCCCTGGGGGGAGCAGGGCTGCAGGTTTGGGCAGGTGTCTCTTCTAACTCATCATTTACGTGGGCAATGGGGAAAAGCAAAGGAAAAAAGCAATGGGAAAAAGCAAAGGGAAAAAGCAAAGGGAAAAAGCAAAGGGAAAAAGCAATGGAAAACAGGAAATAGCAAGAAAGAGCCCCATCCAGACAGGCACAACTAATGCCCCTTACATCCAGTCCAGAGCCTCTGAACCCCTGTCCTAACAAATCCCACTGAGGTCTTGCAGCAAAATCCCAGCTAAAAGCCACTGGGAGGGCTGAGGACAAGGTCAGGAAGGAAACTCAAGGGCAGGGAGGAGGGGGAGCCAGTAAGCACAGACAGATTGAAGAGCTGGATGTCAAACCTGGTGTATGGCAGCAGTTGAGAGGAAGAAAAGCAGGGCTGTAGGCTGTGTGTCCAATCATTGCTTTCACTAGATTTAAAAAAATGTAAATTCCCTATGCACCGGTCTGCCTTGGAGATATCAAGAATAACAGGAGGTAATTAGGAGTAACAGATTCACAACAATGGCAGCAACAGGCAAATGTCTTTGGGAAAAGAGCAGGTTTGGGTGAGAGGCACAAATCCTCCTCTTTGAAAGATGCATGGGGAGGGGACTCTGGTCCAGCTCCCAGTTTCCCTCCCTGCCAGTTTAATGCTTCCTATCAAGCAGTGGTTGTACCAATTTAATCTGGGTTAATAGAATCGCTGGCACGCTCAAGGGAGACATTGCTGGGAAGCAGCACAGGCAATGTGACCCGTGGGCCTTGGAAAGCCATGGACACACTTGGCTTTAGAGCCAGATGTGTACTTTGCAGCTGGATCCTTAACAAACTGGGAAATGCCTCCCAGTGATCCACTGAGCAACACCACAGGGACAGCCCATGGGGCAGCCCCACTTCCACCCCAGCCAGGAAGTTTAAATGGAGCAGAAAGCCAAGATTTAGACAAGAACAGCCAAAGCTGAAGGGAAATGCCAGGAAATACAGGACATCTGGAAAAAAAGTGATGGGGATGAAAACCCTCAGCATCCTGGAAAGCAGGGGTGAAGGAAATCTGAGAAATAAGAGATACGGGAGTGCTGGTGAAAAAGAGATGGAGTTACATGGAGGCAACCGGGTTATAGGCAATCTTACATCAGTTTATGAAAATATCCCATTAATCTTCATAGCGCAATCTTAATTGCAAAATCTTTCATCAGCCTTGTTATTTGTGCACCTGTCACTGGAGACACTCGGAGTTGTTTTGTCGTCATTTCTCACACTAATTAGAGGGGCTTGGGGTGGTTTGAGGGGTGGGGTGGGGAGTGGGGGTGGGGGGGGCTGTTGTTTTTTAATTGTCCTCGAGCATGGCTCAGCTTTATGGTAACACTGCCAATTAATGTCCTGCCCTGTGCAGGGCTTGTAAGCCTGCTAGGCATGTTACACAGGACTAGAGGGGTTGTTTTAATTAAATACCCCCAGACTAGTCAGGAAATGTTTAGAGCAATTTAACAATCTGCTGCAGAGTTGTTAAGCCTCCAATATATCTGCTTAATGTTCATTTGGGTATTTAATAATCTCCCTACCTTATCTAATCCTGTTTAAATTTAAAGAGATGCATCTAAGCTGGTGAAGTAGCAAGCGCTTATTAACAGCCGCTGGTTATTAAAACATATTTGAGATGTCATCACCAGTGAGCAGTCCCAGCAGCAGGCAGGGGACTTGGAGCCTGCTGTAGATGTATTTCTTTCTTAACTGGGGCTGCCCAGGGACAAGAGCCAGTGGTTTCCTCACAAGCACTGCTGTCACCCACTGATACCTTTAGTTCCCTGCCTGTGGAAGAAAAGGTGATGGCTTTCCAGGGTAATTAGAGCTACTGGTTGTTTATTTTTAAGGCTGTTTTCCAGGTCTGCAGCTTCTCAGGCTTGGGCATTTTTAAAAAACTCGATGTTTTGTTTTCTCAGTTTAATTAAAGTTGTGTTTTTGTCTGCTCAGACAGTTCTTCACAGCTCTGTGAGGTCCACAAAAGATAATTTGCTTGAGGATAACCTACAAGGCCAGAAAGACTATTTTGCAAAGTTTTAGCCCAGCTGTGCTTACATAATCTGCATATTTCTGGTCTGGCTGCCCTGTGTTTGTAGTATCCTTTCCCACCTCTCCTTTCTTCCCTCCAAATCAGGCAGCCCCAGCACACTTCAGAGTGATGCCACTCAACACTCTGGTTAGGGCAAGTCTCAAAATGCTGCTATCACAGACAAGAAGAGGTTGTTATAGAATACACAACTCTCAACTTGGACGACTTACGCAAAAGGAGAGTCAAGCCAACAATTTAAGTTCCTGTGCAAAATGGCCTCCAGGCAAAACAAGCAATTTTCAGGACATGAACAGTAAGTCACTCTTAAATCCCATGAAAATGAACAGCCCAGACTATTTCACAAGCACTAACCCACCCAATTTTAAAGTACCTTCAACGGCTGAGGCTGGAAATAACAGCTGTGGAAAGAGAGGGAAAAACTCTGCCAGACAATTTAAAACATGAAAACACATCTGGGAGAAATCTCCCTGCCCAGCAAGACAGGCAGTTCTGAAGAGCTAAGGCCATGATGCCTTGAAGGTTTAATGTCAGCATCCTCGGATGAGAGAGGTTCCCCATACATCTTGTTCAAGCAAGATATCTCAGCTTCTTACCTTAAAGGCTGATTTTCATCATAAGTCTGGTGCTCTGCTTTTGGCCACCGTGTTTTGAGACAGAAATGGACCATTTGGAGAGAGCAAGCCCAGAGGTGACACATCTGTCACAGGCATTGCAGGGCACAGCCATCCAAGTTGGTCCTCACTGATCTGAGAGCAGCTTTCAAACAGCCTCCTGGAAATGTGAAGGAAAATGTTTCCTCAGCCATAGCGACTACAGAACATAAACAACAGGCTCAAAATCCAGGCGAGGAAGGAAAGTAAACCAAAAAACCCAACACACTTTATACGCTTGTTACAATGATTCTTGTTAGAAGTCCTGGAAGAGGTTGAGCAACCTGTATCCTCAAGGGTCTTTAAAAACAGATTAGTGCAGCAATGACAGAGGTAGAGATGATCTTACCTTGAGGCAGTGAGAGTGACTCACACGACCTTGGCAAGATGTCCTTGGGACACTTGTGAAGCACCAGCAATGAGCTCTGCCCCATCCCCTCTTCACCCCACTGAAAGGGTCTCGTTATGGCACCAGTCAGAGGAGTCTGGACACCAGAAACAAGCTAAAACAGAGACAGGGACCCCACAGAGTCCAGCAGAAGCAGTGTTCTGGCCTGCCAGGCTTGTTGGTCTCACATGAACAAAGCAAACCCATCTCATACCCCCAGCAGAACCCTCAAACCCCAGCCCTCCTCCACAGTCCCCACACCGTATCGGGATGACAGATGACCAGAGGGGACCAAACCGAGCAGATAATTTTATTTGTTTTCCCTTTGTTCCTCGTCTCTCAGACATTTGTGTCATTCAGGATTTTTTGTGGAGGAGACACATCAGCACAGTGACGGATCCTGTCTGGTCCCATCAGCACCAGGGCGGCGTGTCCCCAGAGTAACGCGAGGGGACTGCCATTCCTGCAGGGAAGGATGCTCAGCAGGAGGTGTCAGCCCGGGAAACACAACAATTGTTTCTCTCCCATCAGTTCGGTGGCACTTGGAAACTTTCAGGATGGGGGAGAAGGCTGAGTCTGAAGCCAGAGGTGTGCCAAGGACTTGCACTGAAGGCAGTGGAGCAGACTTCACACCCAGGCATCATCATCATCATCTCATCCCTGTCAAGGGAAAAGGAGTAAGTGTACTTCAAGTGGCTGTTTCCTACAGGATGTGCCCTGCAGGGTAAGGAATGGAACTTCTGAGCCCTCCTCCCACTAGCTGACACTTCCCACTGCACTCCCCTCTCACCTCTGTGTGCAGAGCTGCAGTCACAAATCATAGGGTTACTTAGACTCTCGGGAAAAAAAATAATAAAAGGATGCACGTGTTTACAATGCTATTTCCTTAATTCTCAATAAAGGATCCTATTTGCTTCCTCCTCCATAAGTCACCTCTGGCTGAGCAGTGTGGGAGCAGGATGGAAGGGTGAGTTAACCCTCCAGTGCCCTCTAGCCAACACAGGTTTGGCTGTAGCAGAAGGTCTTCACATCCTTTATTCCATCAGAGGACTTCAGATTCTCCGTGGCCATGTGGAGAAAAGCCTGGTGGAGTCTGGCCATGCTGCTCTGCCTTCCAAGGACCCAAGATGCAGAAAGGCTGAGCCATGCACCAGACCCATTCACCAGCTGAAGAGCACCAGCTCTCCAGACACCCAGCCACCAAACCATCCACGTTCCCCACCCTGAAGATCTCAGCTAGAGCTGCAGGTATAATTTTATACAACAGATGAGGAAAACTGTCAGCAAAAACTCATCTCTGCGTTCTCTTAGTGGAAAGGAACCCCATTCTGGGCTCTCTCCCTGCTCAGCAAAGCAGGGAGCGCCAATATTGAGTGCACTTGTATCACAATGCCACATTCAGTCTCATCTCTGCAGCTCAGATCTAGCCAGGCCTTGTCTTCTGCCAGCAGGAGATGCCACGGCACGGCTCTTCAGCGGGTGGGAAGTGCTTGGAGGAGCTGCTGGTGAACAGCAGGCTCAGAGGGATGAACCAGCAGAGGCATGCACAGAGCAAGTGATAATTTCCGTGCTGTGCAATTACAGCTGGGAAGGAGTAAACCTCTGGTGCACAAACCTGCCAACAGTTTACTGCCGACAAGGAAACAAAACCGACAGTTGACACTGGAACAGCTACTGATACCCTGTAATCATCTTAAAAATAGACTCTCTGCAAACCTGCTTGTTAGTAGTGAGAACATATGCTCTTTTTAAGAGGGGGGGGGGGAGAGAAACCTCTCAGCATCTCCAAAGCAGCATTTGCATTAGCCAGAGCACGTGTTTGGTGAAGCTGAGGCTGGAAGCTTCCCAGAACCTGGTCCAGT
The DNA here is from genome assembly GCA_009812075.1 of Sialia sialis. Lineage (NCBI taxonomy): Eukaryota > Metazoa > Chordata > Aves > Passeriformes > Turdidae > Sialia > Sialia sialis. Next base: position 2,341,272 of record VRYO01001717.1, on the reverse strand, counting down.
AACTGCTGGGTGACCAAGGCATATCAAGATCCTGCATGGCTACAGCATATTTTGCATCATGAAGAACTCTTAGTCCTCTAAGCCCCGCAGCCAGTGCTTGCACTGCTATTGCAGACAGCCAGCTTATTCCATTTTACTACACCTATGTGCTCCCCAGGCTCCGGTGCACAGCTTTTACTCAGGGTGAGTCCTCCCATGGCTCCTTTTAACCACAGCCCCTGACCAGAGTGGACAGAGGAGCACCATCTTTGAGCCAAGGCCTCTGAGTCTTGTTCCAGCCTGGAGCACTGTTCATCACACAGAGCTGGATGGCAGCACAGCCCTGGCCATGGAAAGTGCCATGAGTAAGATCTTCCCATGAAAGGTAGCACAGCTCAGGACTAATCCATCAAAATAGAGACAGGATTTGGTCTCTTCTAGATTGGTTTTGTTTCTTGATTCCAGGCTGATTTTGTTGGATCTCTTAGAAGACACATCCACCCACAAAGACAGGTCTGGTTTGCTTCCTGACACAAAATTCACTCACCCACAAGTTCCTGTGTTCAGCACAGCAGCACTACAGGAGAGAGAGGGACACGTTCTCTCAATAAGTGCATTTCATTTTGGTATGAGCCATTTAGAGATTATATCCACTTCAATTTGGGCAGGGATCCAAGGTTAACCTCCCTGCTCTTGTTAACAGAGCTTTGCTCTCAAAAAGCCCATCAGCTCAGTTTTACATCTTACTTGGGAAAGTCAGAGCAATGTTATACTGGGCACGAGGGTGAGGGGAGAGAAAAGTTCTTTGTGGGGCTCTGTGACAGCTGGAGCTGAGAGCAGCTTCCTAGGATTCCTGGACACACATCTCTGGTCTCCTCTGGCTGCCACTCATCACTACAGACATTGCAGGCTGCTGTTGTACAGCCCCACAGTCACAGTCTCCATCCAGGATCACAGCAGCACACCAAGACATTTGATCCTTTAAAATTCACATTTATGCAAGCCACAGTTTCCAGTTCCTGGAAATCACATCCCTTTCTAGGGGGATGCTACTCCCTCAGGGTCAGGTCAGTCAGTGTACACTTTGCTGCCTTGCAGTCCCCTTGGGAAGACTGCAGGCGGTGCCTGCACACAACAGGGTGCCAAGGAGCAGCTGCAGAGTCCATCCTGAGGACCACCCCATCACAAAAGCCATTTCAAACCCAGCATTTCAGCCACCAGCAGGCACAAGAGTCCACCAGCAGGTTATGGAAAGCTGGTTTTCAACAGCCTGGCTTCTCCAGCCACTTTGCAGCACTCCAAAAAGCAGGATGGGAGCATGCTCTGGGTAACAGGGAGCAGTCTTGGCTGCCAGAGTTGCCACCCTAGAGAGGATCTGGCAGACACCTTGTCATGGGGAGACTGTTTCCTGCACAACCCCAGCACCTGAGCAGGAAGGCAGCTCATTCAGCCAGAGCAAGGGTGATCTCAGATCAGCTCCCACCAGTCAATAGCTCCATCATGAATTATTAATCCGTGTGTCATCCAGCCTCGGAAGCTGATACATCCACACCACGCAGGAAGAAAGCTTTTAGCAGCACTCCCATGTCAGCAAGCCTGGGGTGAGCTTGCCAGGCATTTCCTCAGAGCTCTGTGCTGAGCTGCTGGGAGCCAGCAGGAGGGACCTGTGGTGGTGTTCCCACTGCCATCTCCAGCACAGAGCTCCCAGATCCAGCTCCGTGAGCTCAGCACATCCACCTGTCACGCGAGCCACTCGCTTGGAAAATTATTCTGCTGGAGCATCACCGAGGACACCTTGCCAGTGAAATATCAGACAACATCAGGCGCTGTTTACTTGCTCCAGTGCGGATACTACACATTTATTATTTACACTTTGCAGCGTATTTTTGGAGTTGTGTCAATAAGACTGAGGGTTATCAAGTGATCTGTTTGCAGTCAGTCAGAAGCTGCTGTGATTCCCAGGGAATTTCAGAACAGGGATTTACCTTTTCACATCGACCTAATCTACAACTCAAGCAACTGAGGATCTGGGAGATGTTGGGATTTGTAGGACCTCAAACTGAGTTTGTGTGCCTTGCCTTCTCTGTTTCCTGCACAAGGGATCTCCAAAGGGAACCAGTCCCAGGGGGAATAAAAGGCTCCTGAAATGATGCAACAATGAAGTGTAGATCTTCTCCCTCAGTCCCATACATTTGAAGAGATGGTCGGGTGGATGCAGCTCATCCAGCCTGGAAAAACTTGGGAAAGACCAGATGGGGACTCCCTACATACAGGGGACACAGATGGGTCTGGAGAGTGTGTCATGGCTGTCCCACCTGCAGATGCCACCTCCTGTCCTAGCCAGTGTTTTCTCCCATCTTTTCTGCTGTCTTTTGTCAGAGATGGGGAAAACAATGAGCACTTCCAAGTCAGCCATGGCATAAGCTCATTATCCCCTTATTAAGAACTCCTTAACAGTAAATTTATAAGTATTTTCCATGGAACCTAAACGTATTTTAAACTTCTTCTTTCAAACTGCTTCTTGAAATGAATTTTTACACTAAAGCTAAATGGACATTTATGATTACCAGAAGTGCCTTCCCAGTACTGGCTGAGAGACCAAAGCATCCAGCCACACATCCAAACAAAGCCACTGGGTACTTTAGCAGCCACGATCTGCTGCAAATCCCATTTCCACAATGGGAAATATGTAAGATTTGGTTTCTGAAAAGCCCTTTTTTCATCACTTCTTGAGCTGAGCTGGTTCTAGTGTTCAGCCCAGCTCTGCAGTTTGGCAGCAGAGATTTGAATTCTTGGCCTAGTAATGAGTGCCAAGGCAGTTGTTTTCATCTTATTCAGTCAACAAGAACATGGAAATCAATTTTTCCCAATCTCAGTTATGGCTAGAAATCCATTCCTTTTAGGCCAGCTACAGGATTAATCTATTGAATGGTTTGCAGGCGTTTTGCTGACATACAAACATTTGAAGAATACATTATGCTTTCCTCCTCCTAGTATAGCATTAGTGCTTTTTTTTTTTTCCCTGTAAACATCTTTGTCCGGGAATCCATGAGACAGGATGTGGAAATGCATGTCTGCCTTGCAAACAAGCCTGGTGTCTGCAAAGTTTCTGCACTTAAATGGTCAGAGCTTGGTGACTTCAGGAAAAGAGCAAAGACGCCTCATGCTGCACGAGATGCACCAGCAACACAAAGCAGGAGCTGAGCTGCCTCTCCGCAGCCAGTGCTGAACAAAGGAGCAGCAAGTTTCAATGAAATAAATTACACAAATTCCAATTTCAGTGGAAGCCTCGACCTAAAGACCTGCTGATTTAACAATTAGTCTCCTCTGCTGGCTCCACAGCACCAGGATGTGTAAAAAGCCATCTCACCACTGCAGCAGCCTCATGCAATTCTGTCACCCCAAAAAGGGGTTACATGGCTGCAGTTTGTTCTGTTCTCATAGAAAAAGGAGAATCTCATCTCTTTTGGTCCTTACATGGGGTTCCAGAAAGTTTCTTGCCCTGCTCTCAGCAGGATTGTAAGACACACTGCAAACTTCTGGAAGAGTTTGTTGCATTTACTAACACAGCTGAATTTTAATTTTTCCCCATTTTACAGGCATGGAAACAGAAGCAATTTTATTTATTTCATCAGCATAAGCAGGTCTTCCTTTTAACACTAGAACTTTTCCAACTCATAAAGATTTGTTCTCCATCCAAATCTGGGGATACGTCACCCTCCATTCCAGTATTTGCACTTACTCGTAAGGATCTAAATTTCCACATGTCCAATATCAAAGCTTTTCCACACCTAGACTGCAAATATCAGGATTGTTTGTAAAACTTTCCACAGGTGATGTATTTCAGGCCAAGGGCTAAGATTTGCTTTAAAATGTTCTTCACAAAATTTGATCTGGGCAGCAATATCGAAATGGTTTTGGAAGAACAGAGAAGGATAAAGCAATTATATCCCACACAGCAGGACAGCAGAAAGTGAGTGCATCCATCTCACCGCAGCTGTCCTTTCTTCCTGCAGCAACCTGAACCCAACAGAGTGTGCAGGTCTATTTCCCACTGCTGGGGAGGGCACTGCAGGTATTTCTGAGCCAGAAAATACTCCCTTTGCTATAATGTGTTTGTCTGACCAGAAGGGACATATCTAGTTATGAAGATATGAGAGCCCTGCTTGCTTGCCCACAAAATTCCCCAATGCTCCAGGGCCACAGGGAGGGACTAGAGCTGCTCCACAGCTGTCCCCACACCTGGACACTCCAGTGAGGTAGGCAGCAGTGAAGACCTCAGCATGTTTACAGGACAGTTCTTAAAATGCCCCAAATATAACCTAGAAATGACAGCAGAACAACAGCACCAACCACATAGTAGCCATTCCTATGAGCAGCTGATCCATGCTCCAAAGTATTAAAAAATCCAAAATACTCTGTGGACACTGGCCTTAATGCCTAAATAGCACTACATTCACCTGGAGCTTCCCACTGTCCGCTAAGATCTGCTCTAAAGAGCTCTCTAGCTGCCCAGGAAATGGATATTTGTACCTAGCATAAAATCATGGTGCCCTCCTTCCCCCAGCTGATCTTTGCCCTCTGTTTCTGTATCATTCACTTGCTGGGCTGGGGCTAAAACAATACACTGAAGCTAGGAGCAAATCTCCAAAAATGCATTTGTGTCAGCAGCTCCCAGCACTTGCAGCAATGCATTTACCCAGGAGCCTTCTGCATGGTCTCCAGCTGCCTCCAACAAGACTTGGTCAACAGGTGAGTCCCTCCAAACATGAAGTAGGTTGGTTCTGACTATTTCTTGCAAGATTTGCTGCCTGTAGCAGGATATGGTCACCAGTCATGAGCATGAAGGCACCTACACCATTCTGGGAAGCAATTCCTCTGGTTGGGAGAGCATTGTGCAACACACCCGTGCTGTGCACTGCCTGGAGGGGAGCAGGGGGTGCTCAAGGATTCCTTTGTGCTACCACACAGCACCACTGGAGAGCTTCCATCAGGTTCCCTCATCTTGCCAGGGCATCCAAGACAGATCCATAGTAACTGAATAATCAATTAATCCTCCTGTAGAGCTCCATTTACATAATGAAAACGCAGCCTCCCAATATACCACTATTTTTCAGTTGTCTAGACCAATATATCTGTCCTGTAGTTGGAGGGGGGAGACCTAACACAGCTTCTATTACGGGTGGCAGAGTTCCAGCTGACATCACGTGGTGGCAATAAAACTTCTATTGATTTCATGTAAGCATTTAACCCTAGCAGAGCACGTATGCCTTCAACAGCTCACAGCGGACTCCGGGTCCAGCAACTCAGACTGAATTACAGTTGCACCTCTCATGGAGCCTGGGGAATCTCTCCTCTTCCTCTCCAGCTCCCCAGGAAGCCATAGAGAGGCAGAGAGCAGGCAGGCTTGGCTGCACATCCTGAAATACGGCAACAAGTTTGGATTTCTCAGTTCAATACCTGCAGCTTATCTCAGACCGCAGAGGAAGGTCTCGCCCTACAGCTCTCAATAAGAAACAAATCAGCTGAAATTCTAGATCCAGTTCGTATAGCAAACAAGGACGTGGGTTTGAGGTGTGTCCTCAAAAATCTGCCCCCAGATTGAAGACTGGGACCAGTGGTGCTGAATAATCCCCTTTCTCCAGTTCACACAGCACTGGCAAAGCACAAAGTGGCAGCCAGCAGAGGCTCTAGAGCTGAATTAAAGCCCTTACTCTTCCATCAGCTTCACCAACAAATAGGATATGAAAAGCAAACAGCCGGTACCTCACAGCAGGACCTACTTGCTGGTCCTGGCTGCAGAGGAGGCTGAGGTTCAGCTGCAACCCCTGGTCCTGCCACAGACTTCTGCAGGTCAACAGGCAAAGCGTTTTGCACTTAACTCCAAACCCACAAAGTTAGTGCAAGGCTCTCTGTGAATCTCAGACCAGACAGAAAGGGAACAAGAGCTGCCAACAGCACTGCTGGGCTGCTGGAGATAAAGAGACAAAGCTGTATCAGACCTTGGTGCTTCCATGAAACAAACTGAACAATCTCTGCTCCAGCCCAGGTGAGCTCTAGGCCTGCTTTTTCTTTGTCCTTTGAGAAGCCCTGTCCCACTTTACTTTCACCATCCCTCCTGCTCTACAAAATGTGAATTCCAAGTTTTGCTGTAAAAGGTCCCTCTAGCTCCTCTCTGAGCTCCTAAAGGGGATCAAAGTGTAGACTTACTTAGATTGCCAGATATAGATTTTCTCTGTATCCTCAGCATAGAGGAGACCACTAGGAGCCATATCACAGCACTAACACTACAGCAGGAATTCCTGTGTCTAGGGAAGAGAGCCCCGGACTAAAGTCATCATGTTCTACTCACACAGGAGTACTAAGGCCTGGAGTTTTCCTTTTTTTAGGGATACAGCACTGCCCAAGGATGACAGAAAGCAAGTCATTCAGCCTTGGCAGCCTTGTGTGTCCCAGGCACAAGTCTTGGCACAGACTACAAAGCCTGGGATGCCTATCTTCCTAGACAGCAGTGATGCTCCTCTGTACTTCTGTAAGGGCTTTCCCTGCTTTGCCCCTCGAGCCCTACATCCCTGGTGTCTTAGGTTGCAATACAGGATGTGACTAGAAGTATGGATTCTATCACCATCTGTTGAAGCCAGGTGGGGCAGTGTTCTTTGTCTTTTCCATCCTCCCTCCAGGGAGATATCTTCTGTTAATGGCCCATTGAATCCAACTGCATGAGTGATAAAATTCCATCATCCCATTGGGAGATGCTACACCCAGGGGTAGGAGCCAAGCCTTTCCTACCTAGATAAAAACTGAGATTTGGAACACCAAAACAGCCTTTTTCCAGTGGATTCCAGAGGAAAACCCGACCCTTCTACATCACCACTGGACCTTCAGAGGAAAACTGCACCTTCTACAGGAGCACTGCTCCAACTGAACCACATCTGTCACTGCAGGAGGATGCAGCCACCATTTAATGGCACTGCTGCCAACACCCTGACTGACTGACGGGGTGTTAGGTTGGATTCTGACTCTGTCAGTGCTTGGGGTTTGTTTTTTGTATTACTGTATTTCTATTTTAATTTTTCCTAGTAAAATAACTGTTATTCCTCTTCCCATATCTTTGCCTGAAAACTCCTTAATTTCCAAATTATAATAATTTGGAGGGAGGGGGTTTACACTTTCCATTTCAAGAGAGGCTCCTGCCTTTCTTGGCAGACACCTGTCTTTCAAACTAAGACACCTGGGGACTTTGCCAAGCACAAAGGCAGATCCTCTTTTGCACATCTCGGAGTGGCTTTCACAAAACAACTTTCCCCACAGGTCTGGAGTTCTGGAGAGCAGCCTACATCTGGTGTGACACCACGTTCGGAGTCATCCCCGCTGCTAAAGGACAGCCTGAACCAAACTTGTGTTACCAGCACCAGGAACATTTTCCCCACTTCCTAAACGTTGCATCAGAGCACACGGTGTCAGGGAATGCGCCCAGGCTGCCTCTGCATCCCGTCTGGAAGCTCCAAGGAAGCTCCATCTGCCTTCCATCGCCAACTGGTGATGCTCCGAGATTCTCCCTCCCTGTCGCCGTGGCTACTGCGCTGTGCCCGGCTCCACAGCGTGCTCCAGAGCCACCTCCTGGCCGAACGGATAACAGGCCCGGAGAACGGCAAGAATGGAAAAGAAATCTCAAAATCCCCTGGCGAATCCCAGCGCCACCCTCCAAATGCCAGCTGCCATGCTCTCCATATCAAGTTTCAGCATCACTCCAAACAGAGGCACTACTCTGCTCCCGTTGCTAACCGTGTCCCAAATCCAGGACAGAGCTGTACTCTTGGAGAGACTTTTACCTGCCTCCCTTGCTAGCCTGGCTCCAGTGCTGGCATGCCTGGTGCTCCTGTGCTCACCCCAGCTTCCATCCAGATGCCCCCCAGTCTCCAACAGGGTGATGGCAGGCACGGGCAAAGCAAAATACTAAGACAGAAGCAGAACACCTGCACTCGGGCACAGAAATGCTGGCTCTCTCCTCACCCCATCACTTCTCCCCTTTGTGTCCCACTTGCACTTTGGTCGTGGTAGGCAGGGCCCACCCTGCTCTCCCCAGCTTAAAATATTATTCTGTTTCAGCCATTTCTGCATCTGCCTACACCAGGGTTCTCAATTCTCTGCAGAAGGTCCGTGCCATTCCTTTACCAACTCAATTCACACTGGGACAGCCAGGAAGGACAGACAGGACCACACACCTGGTCCTTGGCCCAGCAGTACAGAAAAGGAAACTTTTGTCCTAGTCCACAGCAAGGCCAGACCCTGCTGTTTGATTAGGTTGTTTTCCAGCGAGGCTGTACAAAACATCAAGATGCAGTTCAGTGTCCTTCCCCAGTGCTGCCAAAGGCAGGTACAAGTGTTTCCCCCAGGACCCTTCTCTCTGGGGACAGAAAATGCCCTTCACAACTGATGCAGCTTTGCACAACAAAGGGTGCATTGCCCAGCTCTGTAGACAGAGGCCAATTAAAGCACAGATTCAAACTCTAAGCCAAGGTTGCACACTCAAAAATAGTGGATAAAACATCAGATTGAACCTTATAAAAAGGTTTCCCCCCTGTAAAGGTGCTAACATCAGGTAGAGGAAGGGTTACAGCAATTTATAGTGATCTCTAACCTGAGTTTCTTTCCTCTCAACCTTCCTCCTTGCTGCCATTTCCAGCTCATCTAGCACAATACAGAATATCCCAAGCGTGAGACCAAACTGAGGTGGCAACCACAATCCCTAGAGAGGTCTGGAGAGAGGAGACCAGCACAGCTACAAGCCCACAGCAGGGAAACCCACCTCTAAACAGGTAAAAAAGCAGCGCAGCCAGGAATGACACTGGACTCCTTAGGATGTAAAAATCCCTTCCCATGTTGCAGCATGTTGACCTGACAAGGTGCCATTGGAATTTTGAATGATGTACCCGAGCGCTGGAGAACCTGCAGCAGCAGCAGCAAGGAGCAGACAGGAAAGGTAATTACCTACAGGCTCCTCCAAGAGCTGACAGAAAGCAGCCCCTGTGCTGGAGAGCCTGGCCTCATTATGGGCTCTCCTGGAGGCTGCAACTGCTCTTCTGTGTTTGGGAGGAAAGAGGCATATCCCCACAGGCTGCACTGAGCTCCTCAGTGGCCACAGGGCCCATCAGCCATGGCACAACCACAGCCATGTGGGTGTTGGAAGCCAGAGCACTAAAACTTCAGCAGCTGAGCAAAAACCAGACATGGAGCTGGCTGTTTCGTCACATTTCTGATTCAGGGAGGAGCTTTTTTCCTGGGTTAATGTGTGCTTTAGTGCAAACAGAAGTTGTTGCCTTTTTGCCACCTGGAAATGAAACTCAAGATAATTTTGGTAAGGCGGTAATATAAAAGAAGATTTTTATTTGAAGGCCTCTAGAGGTAGCTATGGAAAGATGTCCACAAAAGCCCACTTCGTCCCAGGGCTGAGTACATTTTATAGGTTTTAGGAAATTAGAATAATTGATAAAAGGCACCAGTTTGGAGGACGAATGGTGATGCAATTCACCCTCCTCTGGACTCCCCTTCAGCACCAGTTTTACTTTGTCTACGAAAATGAATCTTGAAGAGCTGTTCTCAACCTTGGTTTCCAGGAAAGACCGAGCCAGAACTGGGGCCTTGCACCCCTGGGCTTGGAGCTCTGGAATTTGTCTTTCTTCCTAGGGAAAGGCCATGGAAAAGTACTGGGTAAACAAGTCACTAATACAATAGACTACAGAGCTACAGATACATGTGTGAAGAATACAGAGAACTTATAAAAGAAAAAAGGCAAAACCCAAACGGCATCAAAGTGATGGAGCAAACTCTCACTCCTTTCCTCTTTCTCATTGATGAAAGCAAGACAAAAACTGTGGGATTCCACAGTTCCCATTTCTGCAGCAGTGGAAAAGACATTTTGCTCCAAGAGAGCTGCCACTCCAGAAAATCCAGGGTCTCCTGGCAGCTTCTCAAAAATTGCCTACCAGAACAGGGTCTCCCTGTGGACCAGATTCCCACCCTGTGGCCCAGGATAGCCCTCCTGACAAGGAAAGCCATTTGCAATAACATGGACGCAGCAAAGGATAAGACAACTTGGCTGGGGTCTCCTCCATGTTCTTCTCTAATGACCTCTCCTGGCAGTGACCCTTGCAGACCTGATGATTTCAGGGGACAAGAGAGTAATTCCAGCTCCATTCTCCCGAGCTGCTGCTGCCCATCTTCCCAGCCATGCGCGCACACGGAGGCTGGGGGACCCCTGTGATGGATTGCTGCCCAAAGGAGGCTGAACCACCAAGCCCATTTGATGGAGAAGCTGCTGGATGGACATGAACTACAGGCTCAGACAGCAAAAGGTCATCTCTTCCAGCCTCCTCAGCCTCTTCCCAGCAAAGACCTGGCCCAGGGAAGCAAATGTCCAGAATAGCAAAGGAAGGGGGGAAGACATCAATGACCAGGTGCTGCATGGGTGTGAGAAAAACCCTGTGCCCATCTACTCCAGGAGAGAGGAAGCATGAAGCATGTGAAGCCCCTTGAAGACCAAAACAGAGGTACAGAGGTGATGGAGAGCCTGCAATACCTGATTTCCCTCAGTGCTACCTGCCCTCCTGGCTGGTGGCCCAGGCTGAGCCACAATGGAGTGACCAGTGGGGGACACAGCACACCTCTCTCAATGAGGTGATGCTGTGTAAACGTGGTGTAAAACAGGTGGTTTTCTTCCTCACACAGGGCACCACTTGTAAATGTGGTAACTGCACCCCTTGATTAGAGGCTTGTCTTTATTTTCTTCTGTCTTCACTCAGAGCCAGGATTAAAACATGAAGAGATGAATTTTCTCATTTGGGCTTGGTTGTTTTTTAAATTTTATCTAAAGTACAGAAAGTTCAGCAATTCTAGCTACCAGCTAAAAGCAAGCAAAATGGAGAGTTGCAAGATCTTTTAAAGCTAAACAGTCCAATGAAGAGCTAACACCTACATGATTCATGCTTTTGACCCAATAACCAAACCCCTGTTACCTGCAGTGCAGCACTAGGTATCCAACTAGAAACTACTACCTGAAATCACGGAGGAGGAAAAAGAAGACAGAAAGAAACAACACCCAAAATCTTCCATCTTGTCCCATACCTATTACTATATTACAAAAAACATCTAATTCAAAACCCTTCACCATGTGAAATCACACACTTCTAACTACACACCTGTGATTTTAACTCCATCACTAAAATTTAGAAGCCTTCTCCAAGGCCTCAAGTCAAAAGCAGTGTTCTCCAGGGGGTCAGTGCCAGAAAGCACAGAAAGCTCAAAACTCCCAGATTTCTGAATTTCAACAGTGCTGCACAGGTCCAGTGCTTCCCACTCTGCCTCTAGAAGCTTCACTATTAAGCAGCAGCTTCCTTTGGGAAAACAGAGACCTCACAAAACCAAAACCTGCAGCACCAGTTGTTGTCTCCCTAGCACAGCCAGCAAACCTGGGCTCACAGTGCTGGCACTGCCTTGGATCCTGGGAGTCCAGGGCAGAGGAAAGATGTGTCAGGCTGTTCCCTCCCCACTCCCAAGGAAAAGGACAGGAGGGAAATGTGTATGAATCAAAAGGGTAATGTTGGCACATTATAGGCAGCAAGTTTAATGACACCTCATCATAATGCTACAGAATTTTGGAAGGGATATAAACCCTTGGGCTTCCAGTGACCTTTGAAAGACAGAGAAGAATGGGAATAAGTCCCCCCTGCAGCTGCCTGCTCTTCAGTTTCCTCCACCTTTCACTAAGCCACACAGAGCTGGAGCCATCACAAACACCAGACTGAATCAAATGGATCTTGGTGCAACTCCCACCATCCCTTCGCACCTAAACAATAAATGCAGCAAATCATTTCCTTCCTGACAGGCCTTTACTCAGTTGAGAGCCATTTTCTGCCACCTCTCCTCTTCCCAATTTTTTACCTCAGCCTTTTTTTATTTTTAATTCAAGCCAAATTCTTTTGGCAGCCTGGGGCCTGAGCTCCAGGTACAGCGCCATGCACGGTAACAGATTTCCCACTGAGCTCAAGGGAATGGGACCAGACTCCAAATGCCTCCAAGAAAGCCTCATATTTCTCTCCACCACATGTCCCAGGAGGATCTCTTAACACAGGCAGCTCCTGTGCCATCCTGGTCGAGGCTGTGCTTGAGGAGCCTTAAAACGGAGCATAAACTCCTGCCTCCTCCTGAAGGGATGGGTGGGAAATTTCACACAGGGTTAGTTTTAATGCTTTAAATATTCTGTGAGGTTTGTGTTCAATTTCTCATCATAAAGTTTTAATGGGAACTCCTTGAAATTGCCAGCTCTTCTGAGGCATCTTCAGACAGAAACTGTCTGTCTCTGCAAAACTTGGTGAGGTGCATCCTGGTTATTTTTATCTGTCTACAGTTTTTGGTTTAAAAAAGAAAGCACATCAGATATGCAAGGTTTAGCAACATTTTTAACGAGGATGTGTCAACATTCATCCCACACTTGCAAGCCTGATAGCCTAAATCCTTGGTGGAGGTTTATATATATTTGATAAAGGTGATTTTATAGTTGTCTCCAGCAATGGGAGACAGGGAGCTGAGGACATCCAGGCTTAGCTCTGAGCTGCCACAAGTTAAAACCCGTTCCCCCACAGGTCACTCAGCTCCCTCTCTCTGCCATAAAACTCTTGGAAACACCAGGGAACAAAAAACTTTGTGGGAAAAGCTCACTGCTATGCTGCCTAACAAGCTCCCAAAAGTAAACCCATCTCTTCTCCCCTGAGACCAAGGTGCTGCCAGCATGAGCAGAGCATGAGAGGAACATTTCTCTAAGAGGCAGTGGGCAGCTTTTCTTAGCACATTCTTACTGTTCAAGCCTGGATCTGCACATAAAATTTCATCCTAAACAGTCAGGGTCTTCAGATAAAAGCAGAGGGAAGGAATTTTAAGAATTGGAAAAAGAAAAAAAAATGAGGAAGTTGAAAATGGAGGCAGAGGGAATAACTAGAAACTTAATTTGTTCAGGGAGAAAAGGTAACAATGGTTTTCCAGCCCATCAGCTCACCATGAGCGCAGATCATGAAAAAAAAAAAAAAAAAAAAAAAAAAAAAAAAAAAAAAAAAAAAAAAAAAAAAAGTTACTTGCAAGATAGGATGAATTCTGTAAAACAGACACAGAAGTGATGAAGTGAGAGAGGATTTCTGACCCCTTGCACATTATTCTATGGATGTGACCCCACCTCTCACATGCTAAAGGACAGTACATCTGCTCAGCCTGCACAGGATCCCTCTTCCAGCAGCCTCTGCCCCCAGGGAACAGCCACAGCTCCCAGCACAGAGGAAGGAGTCACAGAATCACAGCATGGCCTGGCTTGGAAGGGACCTCAGAGCTAATCTATCTAGATGGACAGGGACATCTTCCACTTCTGAGGCTGCTCAGAGATCCACCTAGCATGGCCTTCAACACTTCCAGGTTTGAGGCATCCACAGTTTCTCTGGGCCACAACAGGTCTGCATGGCTCCTCCTGGGCAGGAGCATCACAGGAGCACAGCTGGACTGCAGCATCACTCCTCACCTTGCCCCCACCAGCACAGCACCAGCCTCAGCCAGGGAGGGGGATTTTCTGGTCACTACCCACACACTGACCCTGCTCAGTGTCAAACCCCCCAGCCCCCAAATTAGGCAGTTTTTGGCTGCCTGGGCAGCAGATTGGGGTGCATTCCATCCAGCATCCCTGGACCACCTCCAGCCCAGGCAGTGGGGGCTGCAATTCTCCTGCTCCTTCCCTCTCTTCACCACAAACATTTTATGCAAATCCAATCTCTCCTCAGCTGGTTCCCGCTGTGCTGCAGAGGGCTGGGGAAGGGGAGGAGAGGGGAAGGGGTGGGAAGGAGGGGGGAAGAGGATGGAGCCTTGCTCGCTATCAGCTGCTCAGAAGAGCAGAGCAGAGACAAGATTGATGATGCTCTCTGGATATAAGATCTCCTCCTTGTGAAAGGCTGCTTATGAGGCCTGATAGACTTGTCATCTCTTAATAAACATCGCTGATATGTCGGTGAGGAGAAAGCGGAGGCGAGGGGAGGACACACAGAAAGGCTGCTGACAATTTACTCAGAATGCTGCTCTCCTCTTGCCTCGGCCTCTACCTGCAATTCCACTGGCCTCTTCCCAGGGGGAACATTCCCAGTCCAGCATCACCAGTGCCTGCCATCCCAGCAGAGCCCAGGAACTGGCTGGATCCAGCATTCCCAGTGGATGAAACAAACCCTTTCCCTTTGAGCCTTTGGCATACACCTGGCCCTAGACCACAAAGCCATAAGGATTTTCAAACAACTTCCACAGTAGTTACAGGAGCAGATCCCAGTGGGACAGAGTGCAAGGGAGGCATTTCATCAGCACCTTGCAGAGTTCAAAGCTGTTTCACTGCTGCTGTGCTCCTTCTCTAAGCTGCTCTCCAAATGTAAGTGGCTCTGCTCTTGCCCACATGGCTGTAAATCAGAGGGACTTGCTCAGGAAACACATCTCTTGCTTTTATTTAACCTCTGTAAAGCAGCAAGGAAAATTTCAGTGCCTCAAGCGGGCATTTGTCCTACACTGCCCTGATCATAGGTAGAAAGCGTGGTGGGCTCACCAGGAGCTTGTTTGGATACACAAACCCCAAGCGAGGCACGGGGGTTTTGTGTGACTGCAGCCACATTTCCCCTGCAGATCTGGCTCCGTTTGTATTTAATCAAGCTATGCATGGTTAAAAATCCTCCAGAGCATTAGCAGGTGCTTAGTGGTGCTGTGTAAGTGCAGAGCTAAGGAATAACGTGCTGTAAGCACAGCTAACATGAGTGTTCATGGCTCCCTGTGGGGCTGAGGATGGCTGCAAACCAGCTTATCCACCCTGGGCTTGCAGATGCCCATAGAGGTTCCTACAGCCAGGCAGGCTCCTGCTGGGGATGCCTTTGGTCCCTCTGAGGTTTCTGTGCTCCTTGTCCTCCCCAAAGCCTGCCCCAGCTCACTGATGCTTCACAATGTGCTTCATCCCACACTATTTCTCTGTAAAACAGCACCATGCAGTGATTCTTTTCCTGTCTTATAAAAATTCAGTCATCATTATTTGGGTATTTTAGTTTGGGTTGGAAGGGACCTGCAAAGGCCACCCTGTCCAACCCCCCTGCAATGAACAGGGACAGCCCCAACTTGCTCAGAGCCTGAGCTTGAACTCTTTTAGGGATGGGGCATCCACCACCTCTCTGGACAGTCCATGCCAGGGTTTTACCACCCTCATTGTAAAGAAAATCCTTCTAAAACAACTTCATTACCAAGTTCTGAGACAAACTCATTGAGCTAAAAGGACTTGCTATATCTGCTGCACCAATACTAACATTGTTAGCAAAGTAAGTCCTTTCAGGACTTGGATTAATTTTTGTTCAGAACTCAGCATATTTTTCACCACGGCACCTGTGTTTGCAGAAATCCAA
>VRYO01001717.1:2246193-2324838 GCA_009812075.1 Sialia sialis | reverse complement strand
TTTTTGGGGGTTGGATTCATCATCTGCAAACACCCGAGCTAAATGAGCACAGGAGTGAGTACCTAGCAGAGGAAACAAATATATTTCTCCATTTTGCACATGACCTTTCCACCACACCTCCCAGGAG
This sequence comes from Sialia sialis, assembly GCA_009812075.1. Classification (NCBI taxonomy): domain Eukaryota; kingdom Metazoa; phylum Chordata; class Aves; order Passeriformes; family Turdidae; genus Sialia; species Sialia sialis. Next base: position 2,324,711 of record VRYO01001717.1, on the reverse strand, counting down.
AGAGATGTCAGGCCTTGCCCCCCCCAGAATAAGTGACCCACAAGGAATGAGCTTCCCAAGCTGGAGCCCACAGCTCAGAGCAGACCAGGACGGCCTCAGTTTGATTAAGAAGGAAAACAACCTCCACTCCAAAAGGTGAAAGTGCAGCACTGGCATTTCCTCCCCTCGGCAGCCCGTAACAAACCAGAGTCCCCAGCATCACCTTCTCAGTCAAAAGGGCACTTCAGCACTTGAAGCCCTCCTCCCAAAGAAAATCAGAGGGATTTTTTGCAACATCCAGCATTCAGGCATTAGAGTGGGATCATTCTCACAACCTGGAGCGTCCCTGCCTGCCTGCAGGAACATCAAGTCTTGCTCAGTTCTTGGGCAGCCAACACACCATACCCACCTCTGAGCACACACTGGGACTCTCTAGCTCATATTTTTAATAAAACCCAGCTGATTTTGCAGCTACTCTGCACACAAACATTTCTTATTTGCCTGGCATCTCAGCCCAGATCCATGAAACAGCAGTTCCACAGCACCTTCAAACAGATGAAATTTCAGGTGCCTAATGCAATATTCCTAAATTCTCCTTATTTCGTTGTCTTAAATTATTACAGGAGCTTTTTTGACCCAGCTTCAGCCACTAATGGCAGGTGAACACATGAGAATCATCACAATTGTGATAAAGGATATAATTATAAGTTTCTAACCTCTATGGCTGCAAAGTCCTGGAAACCAGCAACAAAATAAAAAGTCTCCAGCTGAATTTTCCTTAAATTTCACTCCCTCACATCACTCCCAATGGCCCTTCTCCTCAACTTAGGACTCAGAGCTCAGCTGGAATTTCAGATTCATTTACACATTCTTGCTTCATTGGGATTTTTCATTGCACTGGAAAAGCGGTTTTTAATTCTAAATCCCTGCGAAATCACACACACTTTGTAGTCTTTTCTACTATTTCCTCTCCGAAAAAAAAAACATTAAAAATAGAGGGTAAGAGGTTTTCACAAACACGAAAGGAAAAAAAAGCTTTGCTGAGGCTACAGACAATAAAGAACCAATTAACTACCTCATCCAAGAAACTGAATTGCTGGCCATTAAAAAAAGATAGCGCCAATCTAAACTCTGCCACAGTGATTAGAAACTTAAGGTACAGTATATACATTTCCTGCTCAGCACTTAACCTAATGGTTATAATGAGGATATCTAAGTGTCTGAGGATATTATTTGGTCAGAGGGTCACCACAGAGCCAGACAGATAAAGCATAACTAGAAAATATGAGGGTATTTTCACATCATGTTGTACAAGTTGCCTTCCAATACAAATAGAGTCAAGGAAGAAAAAAAATGCTACACCATTTAGAAATTCTTCGTGTTAATATAAATTTAAATAAACAACAAAACTAAGGTAATAAAAACCAGAATTCATAAGTGATGAAGAGATGGAGTAGGAGGATAAAATTTGGTATTTGGGAAGAAACTACTTAAAAGGAAAAGAAAAGCATATCTGAATGTAAGCTAGAAAAAGAACCCATAAACGGGAGGAGGAATTATTCTCACTCAGGAACTGCTTGCAATCTTCCATCTCTGCACCCCCACAGGAAAGAAAGGGAAAGAGAAAGGAATTTGGAGAAAAAGAGAGACTTAGAGGTCTAAGGACAGCTGGGGGGATGTATTTCTCCAGCACAACCCTCCTTGAACAGCAAAACTCTCAGAAATACAGGATTGGAGCCTTTTGAAAGCTGCCTGCAGCTCACAGCAGCAAAGATTAAAACCCCAGCAGTTCCCATCTATAACTCTCCCGGTTTGGCAGGGGCATCACAGCCCTGCAAATGCGGAGACAAACGGAAGGTGTCAGCTCAGTAATTTCCCAGCTCTGCAGTGAGCAGCATGGAAAATATGTGAACCTCTATTTCATCCTCCACATCATGTCCAAACTTGGGTCTCCAGCAAGAGAGAATTCAAGTTTTCTTCCCTGTGAGGATGGTGAGGCCCTGGCACAGAGCAGCTGTGGCTGCCCCATCCCTGGCAGTGTCCAAGGCCAGGTTGGACAGGGCTTGGAGCACCCTGGGGTAGTGGAAGGGGTCCCTGCCCATGGCAGGGATGTGGAACAAGATAATATTGAAGTTCCCTTCCAGCCCAAATCATTCTATGATTCTGTGAGCTATGCTGTTCTCGTTTTTGAAAGACAGGGACAGGAATGTAATGCAAGGAGTGTTTTAGAACATGTATTAAAATACCAAGTGGAGGGTGGAACAAAGCTAATGAACTCAAAAGAAGACATCTGAACAAGTAGTTCATTACCCAGATTCCTGCATGCTCAAAAATCATAGATCATTTGCTTTCACCTAAATGTCCATTATCTCTGGTTTGTTTGGGTTGATTTTTGACATAGAAAGACATTATCCCTGCTAAGATCTCCTGACAAAGATTTAATGCTGCCATTTGTCGTGGTTTAACTCAGCCCCACACAGCCTCTCACTCCCCCCCATGGGGTGGGGGAGAGAACTCAAAGGATGAAAGTGAGAAAACTTGTGGGTTGAGATAAAGACAACTTAGTAAGGACATGCAAAACAAGGAGTCCATCCTCCACTCCCCATGAGCAGGCAGGTGTTCAGCCATCCCCAGGAAAGCAGGGCTTCACACTTATGTTTTTGGGAATACAAACAACTTCACTCCTTGTTCTTCCTGCAGCTTTATATCATCAAATGCATGGTGTGGACATGCCTTGGGTCACTTGGGGTCAGCTGCGTCCCCTCCCAGCTCCTTGTGCACCCCTCGCTGGTGGGGCAGTGCAGGGAACAGCAAAGGCATTGGATCTGTGTGAGCTCTGCTCAGCAACAACAAAAACACCCCAGTGCCATCAACACATCCAAAACACAGCCCCATCCCAGCCACTGGGAAGAAAATTAACTCCATCCCAGCCAAAACCAGCACACCATTTTGTAGCCTTTCACAGATAAGGAAATATCTCCTTCATCTTCTTAGCAAAAATCTCTCCCCCCTCCCCTGCTGACACAGGGTAATTCTCCAAATCTGCAGTTTCAAGTGAAAGCGAATCTGATTTTGACTCAGGCTCCAGATGGGTCTAGCTGTAAAGATATTGTCATGTGAAAGATTAGGCGCCAGCTTAGACAAAGAGGTGTTCAGCTGCAAGCTTAATAGCCTCTGAAACAGCAACTGCCACCAAAGAGCTTCCAGGTACTGATATTGCTATCCATAATAACCACGGGATTGCAACAGATGATGGAAAGGCTGGAAACTCCCCGTGGGATTCAGTGCTCTGCACAGAAAACTGCTAAGCCCAGCTAGAGCTCTGAGTCCTTGCAGGTTGCCTTTGTCCATGCAGGGACAGGCAGGGTGGAGCTTGCTCTGGGGTGCCAGAGGGGTAGGATGCTGTGCAGGGACCCCTGTGCAGGTGACCTGCAGCTCCTCAGGGCTAGGAACCTGGGACACAAGGCATGGAAAATGCAGGAGCAGGGTGAATCCCAGCCGTGCATCCCACTGACCGCCCACTAATCTCCTCACAACTCTGACCCTCACACAAGGCTCAGCACCTAGGTGGCCGAAGCAAAATTAAGGGGTGTAAGTGAAGGAGAGATAGAAAATCAGCAATTACAGCACCAGGCCTGGGATGGAATTGCTGCCTCCTGCCCAGAATCCCCAGAAGAGGTCCCAGATCGGGGGCTGGGAAGAATCCCACTGTGCACACTGAATTGGCCTCCTGGCCCCAGCAGATCAGAGCTATCACACAGGACATTTTTCCTGGAAACACTCTGCATCCCCAGTTTGGAGAGGTCAGCTACACCTGAATCACTGCCCTGAGATCCTCACTCTGCATCCACCTCAGCCAAGATGAGGCAGCTTGGCCAGGTGGTGCAACAGAGAAGCCACAATGCCCATATGGCCTGGACATGATGATCACAGGTTTGAAAGCAAGTCCTTTCTCACACTCAGAGGTGACACAAACCTAAACCTTTTGAAGCAATGGTGAATTATCCAAGTGGGTGCACCTGGACACCTTCTGCTGGACATGGAGTTTGTCAGATGGGTGCCAGAAGTGCTGAATGAAGCTTGTCAGACCCACAAACCCAGCAGCTGGTGCAGCAAGCCAAGCTGAGCCCCACCTTCCAAAAATCCCAAATTACCCCAGTGACACCAATAGTTCTGTGTTAAAAAAACCCTTCCTCCTAAAGTAATATTGCAAAGGGAGAAACTTTTCTGTTACTTGCCACAGCTCCTGGAGAATGAGCATTCTCAGGGATGAAACAGAGTCTGTGGACAACAGGAAAAGCTCTGTGTACCTGTAAAATACCATTAAAGAGAATCCAGTATAACCACCTCACACAGCTGCCAACAGAGACAGGTCAAACTGGGAGATACCTCAGCATCCCTTCCACTTCATCCTAGAAAATCGTCTTGGCTGAAAAGTCCTACTTCACTGAAAAAACAGGGAGCAAAGAGCTGTGTTTCCAGGGCATCCCATTTCCATGTGTGTGGAAAGACGCATTCCTTCAGAGCACAGGGGAGGCACAGAAGTGACCAATGAGTACCACATCACCACCACTCACCCACACCCACCAGCCCACCTCCCTGTTTGCTCCACAGGAAGTGTCAGTGCCCAGCCCCATGGAAAACAAATGGGCAGAGGGAGGGGGATGTTAAGGGACCTCCTTTTTCTTTACTTCAGGTTAATTAATCTGTTCTGCTCAGTAAGAAGCAGGTCGTACATTACACATGGAATTGTGGAGTTCAGCAATATTCCCATGCAAGTAGAGCTGGGAAGCACTAAATTAACCCTGGCTGCCTTTTGCAGTAGGCAAACACCGTGGCTTTGGGAAACAACAACAATAAAAAGACTGTATTTTTAGGAAATGCTACAGCAGAGCCAAAACCTGCAGAACTTAAAATGAGGACAGTTTTGCCTGTAATCCATCTTGCCTCACATCCAAGAAGTCAAAAAGGATCAGACTAAAGGTATGCTCTTATTTTTTTGCTAGTGGATCATGCAAATACAACATTACTATGCACTTACACCACACCAGCACGTACACAAGAGTAGTTGAGCACCACAGCAGGGGGAAAGTTTAGCTTCCCTAAGTTCACTTTAGGAAACCAGACCACAGATTTGATGAGGTGTGGAATAAACTTTGTGCAACTCTTCTTTGTTGCAATAGGTGATGAATAGATAATGGGGTGTAAGGGCTCTGAAAAGGTCACCTGCAGCATCTCCTTGCCCTAAAACAGGAGCCATAAACCATCTCCATGTCTCCCTGTGTGCACATTTTATATCTGTGGAGCATCCAGCACAAAAGAGCTCCTTGCTGATGGACACTTTGATGATTTAAGTGTTAAATAACAGATAGGTACTATTTATGTGGAAATTATTTGTGTTGGGACAGAGACAAGAAAGCAACATTTTCTTCAGTGCCTCTGCCTGCTTCACCTGCACTCTCACTGCTCATCCATCTCCCAGGATTGCCTGGAACATTGCACATGTAGGAGCATTTTCAAACAGCTCACATTTTCTTTAGAAAGTCAACCTGTTCAGTAATGGCTCATTCTGCTCCTCCCACCCCCTGCTACAACACTCTCTTGGGACCAAGAGGGGAGAGGATTCAGCCTGCACTGGAACACAGCTTTATGTACATTAAAATATCACCACTTGTGAGTCTGATGCCACTGCAGCCTGCAAAGCCAGAAATAGCAGCTTTTTTCCCCAGGGGAGTAGAGAAGGACAAATTTCCAGCCTCCCAGAAGGGCTTGAGGAATGCAGGTGCACTTAGTCCTGCAGTACCACAACCTGCAACAGCAAAAATGTTATCAGAAGGACAGGAAAACATTGGTTGAGGTCGTTATATTTTATATAATGTCCTTGTACACCTGTACAGTGAACCTCCAGCTCAAAGATTAAAATAAAACATTTTACAGAGATCAAAGTCAGAATCCCACATCAATCATTTCCCAAAGCACTGGAAGAACTTGATGAAGCATTTGGTGATGTCAGGGACCTCTACAGGGTGCTTGGGTAGGAAATAAAGGTATCATAGAGTTATTTGGGTTGGAAGACACCTTCAAATTCATCTCATTCCAACCCAGGGACACAATTCCCTAGGACCTCACTGCCCAGAGCCTCATCCAAACTGGCCTTAAACACTTCCAGGGATAGGCAATATTTCCCTGCAACCAGCCATCACTTCAAAATGGCAAATAAAGACCTCAAAAAATTTTACATTACCTCCTTCCCCATGATAATCAAAATCAATACTGCAATTTTCTAACAAAACCAGTTTTTCCTGTCCACAAAGGTGCAGGATTTGTGGCTCTGCCACAATCATCCCTCCCAACTCCTTCAAGCCATTCCAGCCCAGATGTGCAGAGGCTTAAACGTTTCCAAAGTTATGCAAAGAATTGGGACAACCAGGCAATCAGACATTTCCAAAAACACTCTGGTGTCTTGTAAGAGTAGGAGATGATGGCAGGAGTGCAGCCCATCCCTTCCAGAGGTTAGAGGGGAGGACAGAGAGGACAGGGAGTTGTCACAGGCTATCAACAGGGCTGTTGGCAATGGGAAGGGTGAGGGGAAAAACAAGGACGAGGCTTGCACAGGCTTTTCCTCCCCACACTGAAGGAATTGTGTGGGGTCTGTGGTATAGATCCTCCTGTGCTTACACAATCATATCCCAAAAAGATGCTGGAGTGCAGCAAGGTGAACCACAGCACACAGGGCACAGGGAGCAGCTCACTCTCTTCCCTCAGATGCCAAAAAGCCAGTGAAATTGCCCCTTCCCAAAGAGGAGGAAGACTTCAGGAGGTCTCTCCAGCCACTCTGAGACACAAATGGAAGGCAAATCAAAGTGAGCCCTCAGTCCACCGCATCCCCTGTTGCTTTCCAGCCCTTGTGGCCCCCTCAGGAAAGCACTGGCAGACCAGCAGCTCTCTTCAGGAGACAGATCAGGACTGCCAAGGGCTGACACCCATCACAATTCTTCATACACCAAGGTTTGGAGATTTTTTAGAGATCCGCTTGGCTGTAGGGGCAGCAGCCAGGCCCACAGAGGGAGGTGCCGTGTGACTCTTTCACCTTTTGGGAAGATCTTGCAGTTCTTTGCCCCAGGAAACCTGGAGGGGACAGAGCTCCTTCAGCACCACAGCAACTGAGCTAAAGCAAGCAGCCAGATATTTAGGCAGCAAGCAGCCAAAAGAGCCCCAGGAGTTAAAACCAAGAGTTACAAACTCCAGCTATCATCTGCCTCTCAGTGCCATCACAGCAGCACAGGGTTTTGCATTTTTGCTGGCAAGATGAGAGCCTCAGAGAAGCCAAGCAGAGGGAAAAGTCTTTCACAGAGCAGAAACCACTCTTGGATGGCTTGGATGACTTTTTCCCAGTCCTCCCAGAGTCACTCAGGAGCGCAGACACACACATACCCCATTGCTGCGCCACAAGCCAGGGTTGTGGCCCTTTTGGCAGCCCCTGGATCCAAGCTGATGGAAAATGCACTGGATGCAAGAGGAGAGCACAGTGGCACTGCTGCAGAACAGGAGCTGGATGCAGTGGCAGCAGCAGCAGGAAGCACCGAATTCCCATTTAAATAAAATGCCAAAAGGCAGTCAGCGAAAGTGACATTTATGGTGTTACTACAAATGCATTCAGTGGGAAGCTGAGTAGCAGAAGCAGGTTGGGGGGAAAAAAACAAGCTGTAGTGAAAACTGCCATCTGTATATTGTGCCCCATTTTTAATATTCTGTATTCTCATAAAAAGTGTTGTTTCTGTCACTATTCAATCTCCCAAACTCACATGGAACACTGTTAAAAGTCAGCAGTGTGTGAAATGGTATTTTAAAATAAATGAAACCCGCTCGCAAAGCTGCGGAGGAATATTGCAATGCCAGGGTGCTGACAGACAGGCATTGAAAAGTAACAACCGTTATCATCTTAAAGCAAAGCGGATTAAATAAAAACCCACAGCTAGTGGTGCATTACCAAGTCTGATATTGACACAGCTGCCGTGGTGGTTATTTTTCATTGTCTCATCAAGACAAAGCATCACGGGATATCAATCTTCCCTCTGTCAGGCCATGCCTGCTGTAAAGTTTTTCGTTTACATTTTCATTATATCCCTTTTATCTCAGCTGCCAGCAAAAAAATATATATATGTATTTTATATATATACACACGCATCTACATATATATATGTGTATGTGTGTGTGTGTGTGTATCTGTAAGGGTGCATGCATGGATGTACTTTTGGGAATGCTGAGACTGGTTCCCCTTCCACATTACCAAGACACAGCCAGGAGGATGCTGCCAAGACAAAGCAAACCCCAACTTGCTGGGCTGCAAGGGCTGGGTTACATCCCCTCCAGCTGGGGGTGGGGCAGCGGTGAGCTGGTAAAAATTTGACATTTTCAAAAGTATGATCCCCTGTGTGCTTTCTAGCCAAGAAATCCAACCCACACAGCTGCCAGTGCTGCCTGAAAACAGCCCTTCCTGTAACCACGTTTTGCTGGGGGGACCAGCCACATCTGTTCTGCTATCGAGCTCAGTTTGGGGAGTGGAGAGGAAGAAGAAAACGAAGCAGAAATCACAATTCTCCTTGGAGGGCACTGGCTGTCCTATCAATATTAGGAGCTGTTACATTTCTCCCTAGGTCTGCAGGCTGGTCCCTGCATCTGATCATTCCCCACGCTTCTGTCCATCTCTAACTTTCCCAGCCTTGCAGCCACCACCCAAGTGTTTTCAGGCAAGACTTGGCAGGGCAGAGAACTCCCCCCGAGCATCCCAGAGCCCCACAGAGCTCACCTATCCTTTCACTCCCACTAACACTTTCAAGGCTTGAAATAGAGCCAGCTGTTTGCAGCTGGCCACAGCATTCCTCAGAGCAACAGGGACTGCAGAAAAAAAAAAAAAAAAAGAAAAAAAAAAAAGTGCCTTCCCTTACTCATAAGAGAGCTCCATCTTCCAAACCTACCTCGAATAGCTGATGTGGCTGCTCCCACAAGCGCTTATGATTTAATTAAGTGCAGCCTACGACATTTCTCGCTCTTGCGTCTCAGCTGCCACAGCCTTTCAAGAGTAGGAACTCTGGGAAACGTAGTTCAGAGTGGAAACTCGGGGCTAAAGCAGGCTCAGGAGGTTGGTGGTGCCCTGGGAGAGCTGCAAAACAGGCAGAATAAACAGCAAATGTGGAAGTGAACACCACCAAATCCCTGCACCTCGCTCCTGTGACCCTCTGATGCAGAACAACCCCCCCTCCTTTCCTCAGCTCCCAAATAACCACCCAAATTCTCTGCAATGTTGAGCACACACCGTTGCACCAGCCCACAGATGTTCTGTCTCTGGTTAGATCTCCCCGTGCTGAGTAGAAGAAGGGAAAAGTCAATTCCACCTTCCCTAAGGCAGGAAGGGGCTCTCTGGACTGGGGTTTTCCCCATCCAGGCAGGGATTGCCTCCAGAAAGCTCATCAGCATCACTGGCACTAGTCCTGAGGTCCAGCCTTCGCCGCTGAAAATCACAGTGCAAGGTAAAGCAATTCCTTCCCTTCCCTGCCTCAGTTTCCCCAGCGCTGAGGACAGCATCCCTGGGCACTCCACCATCCCTTCTTCCCACCTCCCCACTGTAAAGGCCCCAGCAGAACCTCCCATCCCACCAAAGGATCTCCCCAACCCTGGATATGTGTCCTTGATCCTGCTGCCAGAACCATTTCCCCCTCCATCCCCCGAATTTTTTCTTTTTCCAAACAACCACCAGCCTTCCCAAGGTGTTTTCATTCAAAGAGACGATCATTAACCCCTACAAAAGTAAAACTTCTTTTCATGAGGATGCTCAGCGATGCTCCAGCCCTCATCACCACGTCCCTCCGGGGTCACCTGTGTTCGTGTCCACTCACATCCAGCCCAAATTGGACCCCCAGGTCCTTCCCCTCCAGCCTGGGCCCCAGAGCAGCAGCATTTCCACCTTCTCCACAGTACTCGGCACAGCAAAGGGTTACACCCGCTCCTCCAGCAGCGTTCCCTCTCTCTCTCCCTCTCTGTGAGCAGCAGCAATTGCCATTCTGCATCCTTAATAGCAGCGTAATCAAAAGTTATGATGCATTTTTCAGTAATCACAAGAAATGATCCCCACTTAGCGTTAAGTAAAGCAAATTTGCCACTGGAAGGATGGAAAAAAAAAAAAAAAAGAAGAAAAAGGAGAAGTCAAAAGCATTTCAATTTTCATTTGAAACGAATGAGTCAGAGTCAATTTGGTAAAGCAGTTAACAGCAGCTGTGCTCCCCTTCCCAGCCCCTTAACAGGTACAATTTGCTTTTAACAAACAACCTCGCAGAGGTCTCTGGCACCATGTTAACACAGTGGCATTCAACCCCTCTTGCTGTTGTGTATTTAAATTGGGTAATAGAGTCAGGCAGAGGAGATCCACCATGAATCTTAAGAAGTGCAATTTGACAGCATCTTAAAACAACAACAACAACAAAAAAAAAAAAACAACTGGGGGGAGCCTTTATAAAAAAATAATAAATTAGTTTCGAGAAGCTTTTGTTGGGTTATTGCAAAGCAGCATGTTTAAAAAAACAGAAGTCCCAGAAAGCCCCAGCATGGCAGCAAGATCCCAACAAGTTTGGTCCCAGACCTGGGGTTCTGAGCATTCGGGGCACCTCCAAAAAAGAGCTCTGCAGTGCAGGGCAGGACATTTGGCAGCCAAAGCATCTCCAGCCTTGGTGTATTCAGGGTACTTTGCCCCACATCAAGAGCTTCAGAGGAAGGCTGTGTGTCAGAAAAGAAGAAAAACAGCAAAACCAAAACACAACAGAGCTGCACAACCCACGCTAAGGTTGCCCCAGCCCCTCAGGACATCCCACAATCCCACAATCTGAGCATTTGCTTGCAGAGAGGGGAACCCCTGGGCTGGAACATAAAGTAGAGATATGTGATGAGCCTTCAGCACCCCTTGGTATTCCTCCTGACCCCAGAGCAGCTCTGTCCTTTCCTCACCCCAAAGTCAGGCTTGACAACGCCCTCATCTCACTTTTGGTCCAGACAGTCGTCATCTCTCTTTCATTTGTTCTTTGAAGAAATCTCATTTCATTACTTTCCAGGCTCCTGAGCTTTGTGGGGTATTGCAGGAGGTCAATGAAAAATTCATGTTCTTAGTCAGTAATTGGCATTTTTGTTTCCTTTTTTTTTCCTTTTTTTCTTTTTTTTTAGAGGAAGGAAAGCAGAGGAAAGGATGTGAGTGGGGCAGACAGCAGGGTGAGTGGGTATCTTCTGCCGGTTATTAAGATAAAGTCTCTCATATTGCTCCTGGCCACTGTACTCTGGTGTTTGCTCCAAGCAAGCCCTGTAATCCTGCATATTGAAATCTGAAAGCATTCCTGGTGCTTTCATTAGAGGGACAAGTAATGAAAGCAGACTGGACACACACAATTATTACAGTGTAATCCTCTGGAAATGAAGTCAATGCAATCACCCAGCATTCAGCTTTCTTCTCATTTTTTCGACTTCAAGTAAGTGCTTCCCAAATTCCAGCTGAAGTTACTGTTACAATCAATAGCACAAGGGCTCTCAACATAAGACTCAATTAATATGATGCTTGCAAGTGCTCCCCTATTGATCCCAGGCTGGTCTGAAACCCCAGGCAGTGCTGGCACCAACTGCAGCATTAGCAAGGAAGATAAATGCAAAATTGGGGGATGCCAGCAAACTAAAAGGAGCAGCAGACCTCTCTAAGGATAACCAAGGAAAAGAGAAATCCCTGAAAGCACAGGATGCCCCAAATCTGCCTGGCTGCAGTCCACTCTGTTGGATTTGTCACCCACTATCTTGAGACCAGGATTTCACCCACCCAACTTTAGGCTTATCTCAAAACAGAGGCCAGACAAAATTAAGGGAATAAAAAGCGGTTATATTTATCGAAGGGCCTTCAGGTACATTTTGGGCAGACAAATTCTCCCTAGGGCTACATCCAAAATGGATGACGGGTCACAAGTCTTGACACTTTTATAAGTTTGGTCCATTTGCATATTGGGGGTTCATCTTCCAATTACAGCTTTAGATAATGAAGTTATTATACCCCAAGTGTGCTCCATGCCAAAACTCACTTTTGTTTGCCTGTCTGTGGGCCTGAGACAGTGAGGTGTCCTTAATTCCAGGCCTAGAGAGGAATTGTTGTGTCTGTCCAAAATGGGAGAACCGTAGCTAACGCTGTATATGGAGATAGAGTTATAGACTAAAGAATTGCAGGATTACAAATAGATGAAAAACACACAAGCTGAAATCCTGAGGCACCAAATGCATGGGAAGAACCTCAGCTCAGCTATCCTCAAGGCCCTGCCCCACGGGCCTGCAGCTGCACCCAAAATGGATGACGGGTCACAAGTCCTGACACTTTTATAAGTTTGGTCCATTTACATATTGGGGGTTCATCTTCCAATTATAGCTTTTGATAATGAAGTTATTTTACCCCAAGTTTGCTCCATGCCAAAACTCACTTTTGTTTGCCTGTCTCTGGGCCTGAGACAGTGAGGTGTCCTTAATTCCAGGCCTAGAGAGGAATTGTTGTGTCTGACCAAAATGGGAGAACTGTAGCTAACACTGTTTATGGAGATAGAGTTATAGACTAAAGAATTGCAGGATTACAAATTACAAGCTGAAATCCTGAGGCACCAAACTCACAGGGGGAACCTTGGCTCAGCCACCCTCAAAGCCCTGCCCCACAGAGCCACAGCCGGGCTGCGATTCCCGCTCCGGCTCTCCCTACTGCTGGCAGCGAGCTCGCTGTCAGCCAGCAAACAGATTGCTCCAGCCAGCACCACCAAGGCTTGCCATGATTAGATCTATTAGTGCAGTGCATCTGATTCACCTCCTCCAAGGCCCCGGAGCTCGGTGACAAATAGGGACAGGCTTCCCTGCTTTGCCGAGCGGGGCCTGCAGCACTGACCTCCTGCTGGAACAGCAGCATCCCCCTGGGAAGAGCAAGGATAGAAGATTGACAGCTGTCAATCCAGGTGGTGGTCCCAGGCATTGTGCCCCAGCAGGTTGCTCTGTTGGAGGATATAAAGAGCTCCTTGTCTCCTGCCCTTCCTGTAATCTGGTCCAGTCGGGGTTGTCCCCAGCCCCAGCAGAGAGATCACTCTATTGGCCCAGTTCCTCCTACCTGATGCCAGCAAAGGCCCTTGAAATTCCACATGTTCCCATGTTAGTGTAGAAGATATAACAGGCAACCTTGCCCCTGATAAGTCACAGTTGTACTAATTACCAAAGAAGAGGAATAATCTTGCCCTTAATGGGTCACAGTTGTGACTAATAAAGATAAGTGTGATAAAAGGAGTAGGTTGGCTGGTCAGAAGACACCCTTGAGGAAGAGAACCTCTAAGGAAGAAGGCATGATCCAGAGAGACAAAGATCTGTTGTGAGGTCAGTTGGGGTCTGATGGAGTCAGAGCTTGCTATTGGAGTCATAGTCCAGCTAGGTGAAAGCTGTGTTCAGAGTCTACAAACCAATACTTGCAGTCATACCCAGCAGTCTGCAGTTGGATCCTACTTGCTGTGTAATCAGAGTCAGGATGGCTAAGCTGTAAGTAAGAATAATCCAGGACCTTTTTCATGTTGTTGAATCAGAGTCTGTATCTTGGCTCATTTCTACCCTTAATGAGGTCTGTTGTAACATTCCCATTTACTGCTGCTTGGGATCCATGTTTCCCTGAGGTCAGAGGAGGGTCTGTTTCTCTGGACTTGTCACCTGCTCCAGGATTGCCTCTCCTAAACCTCATCCCCCAGCAAGGACAGCCACCCACTGGCAATTCCCTGGGACATGGGCTTCCCTTGAGCTTCTGTGACTCTAGGCCCAGGTTCTCCTGGTACCACCTGCTCCAGAGAGTGGTAAAGCACTGGAGGAGGCTGCCCAGAAAAACTGTGGATGCTCCATCCCTGGCAGTGTTCCAGACCAGACTGGATGGGAGCTTGAACAACCTGGTCTAGTGGAACACATCTCTGCTCATGGCAGGGAATTGGAACTAGATGATCCTTAAGGTGCCTTCCAACCCAAACCATTCCAGCATTCCCTGGTAGCACAGCCTGCCCCATGGCTGTTCCCTGAGGGCAGGGGGAGCATTGCCCTGTGCTTTCTTTACTCAACAACCCTTTGTACTTCCTCAGCACCTGTCTCCAGCTGCCCTTTGTCCACCACCTCATGCACTGAAAACCAGGGAAATCACAACTTGAGCACCTCAACCAAAGATACAAAACCCTCCCCATTCCCTACCCCAACCTGTTGCCTGACTTGCAGAAATCAGCCAAGCCCTACTGTAGCCTCCTTTACCCGGGGTGAGGTTTTCCTGCCTTAATCTGCTTCCCCAGCCCCACAGAGCTCATGGCAGGAGAGAAAAGCCAGACAGGCATCGCTCCAGCATTACCTGCTCCTCAGCTAGGGTGATGTCTCCTTGCTAGCAGCTGCAAGCCAGGCTCTGGGCAGGGGGGAGGCACACAGGCAACCTGAAGGTGGACACTTAGCACATTTATTACCTGCTTATTAGATACCAGGCTCCCATTATGATGAATTGGCTGAGTGATGGCTCCCGCCAGCTCCTGGTGCTCAGCAAGGCTCTCTAATTCCATTTTGCACAAGCTGGGCCAAGGCGAAATCGTTTCCGAGAGGAAGGAATAAGCAGTTGTTTTTCTCCTGCATCCAAAACAATCTGACCCTCTGCATAATCTCAGCAGGACCTTCCCTGCATGCACTGTTTTTCCTCCTGACCGTGTGAGTGGTTTAGATTAGGCATTAGAAAGATACTAGGAAGAAGCTCTTCTCTGTGAGGGTGGAGAGGCACTGGCACAGGTTGCCCAGAGAATCTGTGGCTGCCACATCCCTGGAAGGGTTCAAGGGCAGTTTGGATGGAACCTGGAGAAACCTGGGATAGTGGAAGGTGCCCTGTCCACGGCACCCAGCCAAGCTCTGCATAAAATACCACATCCGTGAGCCTCCCAGTGGAAAAACTGCAGATGGGAACAGGTATCACAAGGTTAAAAAGTCCTCAGATGGTGCAAAGGCTTTTCTGGGAAAGGAGACAGTCTTGAAAGACATTCCAGAAAACTGAAATCCAGAGAGATGATTTTGCAAAGGAAAATTATAAGATAAGGAAATTCTTAATTGTCCCACAAAACCACTGCTCAGCTCTTCTTTTTCTTCCAGAAAACTGAAGTCCAGGAAGGAGGTGATTTTGCAAAGCAAAATTAGAAGGAAATCCTTAATTGTTTCATAGAACCACTGCTCAGGTCTTCTAAAGGCTGTTGTGAAAGTCACAGCCCCGCAGGCTGATGGCTTTGGGTGCCTCCTCTGAGGGCTGACATTCCTGTTGTGATAACTTCTTCTGTGTTCCTCAGCTCTGTAGAAACCTGTCCTGATATCCTTTATCCCTCCCTCAGGCCAGATTAAAAACTGCATGCAGGGGCAGAAAGTTCAAAGAATAAGGAAGCTGCATTCTCACCCAGCCACTCCCAGACTCGGTGCTTTACACATTCTTGGGCTTTTTCTGTTAAATTTGATCAGTGAAAGCAGTCATGGATGCCGAGCCCAGCAGAAATGACCAAGCTTTGCTAAGTAGAGGTATTCCATCACCATTCACCTCTGTTGGCAGGAAAGACATTCCCATGCTGTGGTTTCACAAGTGGCACTGACAGAGGGAAGGCAGCAGTGTCATTTGTCCTGAATGACCCAGGGCAACGCCTTGGTTGAGGGACAGTGGTTGTGGGGTGGTTTGTGACCCTTGGAGGTTGGCACATGTGGCCAAGCTGCCTGCAAACCAAGCAGAGTCCCTTGTTGTGTGAAAGTCCAGAGAACTGCTCAAGGGTGTTTACCTCTCTCCAGCTTTACCCAACAAGGTCCTGTGGACTCTTTTCCACCAGGCCCCCACTTCCCCATTCCAAAGGAATATTCACACAGAGACAGATGGGATGAGGAGCCTCATTCCCAGAGAGCTGAGCACAGAGAGGTGGCTGTGAGTGAGATGAAGAACACCTGCCCTCCTTAGGGATGGGCTCCATGCTCCAAGTTTCACCCCCCTCCCATCGCTGGAGGGCCCCGAGCCCCAGCCTGGGGGAGGACCACACGTTCTACATATCCCTGCTGAACTGTTACACATTTCTGCTGCGCTCCTCAGGCAGAGGACTCTGCTACCAGCAAACAGGAGAGGAGCTGCCATCTGGGACTGCATGTGCTTCCCAGACAGATGGCTGCCTATTCTCGTCGTGTTTTATTTCGAGCAATGGTTCGTACAGCAACAGTGCTAGTGTGAAAATGCGATGTGACAAGATGTGTATTGCTTACACCTTCTGGAAAGTTCAGATAAAACCAAGATGTACAGAATGTAAGAATCAATATAATTAGGTAATTAAGAGAAGCGAGAGCCCCCTGGTTTAATGCTGCATTGTGCTGGTGTGTGTTGCAGGCTGTGTATGCGTGTGTGATATGGAACATACATATGTATGGTTCCACATTTGTGCATGTACACAATGCAAAACCAATGAGAAATAATGAGTGTATACATCCAGCCATTAAAATGAACACAGCTACCTGCTCCAGCAGGCATTGCAGACAGAGCTGCTGACAACCATACACTGTTTCACCATTTACACAGGGCAGGAAATTCCCTCTGTTGTGCTGGAGCAGGACACAGGGCAAGGTCCTGCTTCTGCCCGTGTTCCTCAAACGTTTTTTTCTTGCATTCTGCATTGCAGAATACCAACATCTAGAAATGTCAGCAGAAAGAAGAGCAACGTTCACATGCACAAGCTCTTACTGGCTAAGTTGGGATCATTGCCTTGCTCTCTGCAGGACCAAGAGTTCAGCTGTGGGCAGTTTAGGGACACACATCCACAGAGAGCTTGACACATTCCCAAGTACATAGAAGTGGTGAAACAGCCATAAAACCCATTCCTAAGTTGTTTTGCAGCTCAGGTTGCAATGAAGGCCTGAACTGAATGTGTTAAAAGCCACTGGTCACACATGTGGAAGTTGACTTCCCTCCCAGGTAGCAGCCTCAGCTCACAGCTCAGCAGCTCCCATCTCCCACACACAGGTCCTCACACAAACTCAAAGAGGAGGAAAAAGATGGCAAGAAAAGAATTCAGGACCAGAGTACCTGTCCCCTGACTGCCCAAAGGCACAAGTTCAGGTGTAATGAGCTTCTTTAAGAGGCTGCTGCTGTGCTCAGGTACATCTGAGGCTGCACTTCCCTCATGTTCAGCTTCCTCAGCCCCAAGAGCAGCGAGGGTCCATCTCTTTTTGCACCATGTGAGGCACTGTGGGACTTAGACAGAAGAGCAAGGGAAAGAAAAGTATTAATTGAGCCACATCTCAACATGCAAACCCCAAAAAGCAAGGTTCTGTGCTCATGGCCCCAAAGCCCAGCTCACAAGAAGCTCAAGAAAAGCAGAGATGTCCTCTAAAATAGCAATGAGGAGCTGTGCCTATAATCACAGTTCATTGTAATGGAGACAGAGACCCAAATGGGGCATAGCACACTGAGGTTATCAGCATCTAAAGTCCCTGCAAAGTTATCATCAGGCAGGCAGGAGAAAATTATGCAGCTCTCCTAGAATTAAACTGCAGAATTGGGACTCAGTAAGGAGTGGGTGGCAGCCAAGACAGGATCCTGGGCTTGGTGCACGAGTGTCCTGTGCAGGGACACCAAATCATACTCTGAGATAAATTCAGAGATGCAGAACAGGGAAAATTCAGCTGAGGGGCAAGAGAATGAGCCAAACAGGTGAAACCACTCACTGCAGGCAGGGATCCAAGGACCCTGCTCAGACCAGCAAGTGAAAAACCTCCCACCCCCACACCCCCCCCAACTAACTCCGACTCAGCAAACGGGGTTTTTGTACTTTCAGTTCCCAAAATACCGTGAGAAGGACGTTGCATAGAAACCAGACCGCGTTTGGGGAGTTTTGGCAACTCTGTCTTTTTGTCACTTTGCAGCTCCCTGGGTGTCAGTCAAAGTGGAAACCTTCAGTCCGGTTCCCGTTAGGTGTAGATGTGTTTTCACACTTCTGCCGAGGCAGGTACTTTCTGTGCTGCTGATGGTTAATTACTTGAGGATGAATCACAGCGCTCAGCAGGGAGGTGGGGCAGGCAGAGTTGGCTGAGCAAGTCTGGAGTGGGGAGGAAAACATCTCCGCATCAGGCGGGTGGGCACACGTGGATTGGCGAGGAATAAATTCAGAGAGGAGCCGCAATAAATCTCCCAGCCTGGCCGCTGCGGTGGGAGTTTCTTTTCTCCCCCTCCCCGCAACAGGGAAATTCTGCTCTTTCCACGGGGGGTGGGAAGTGGCACAGGGCTGCATTGAAATGTAAATTCACTCAAATTATTAAGCACAAGAGAGCAGCTCCTGCCAGCCCTTTGTTCCGCAGTCAGAATGTGTAATCTAGAAGAATAAATATAGTCAGATATCAGCTAAACAAAGAGACCCGGGGCCATGCATATTCAGCGACCCTCTCCCCCAGGACATCCCTTCCCCCTTTATCAGGGAGGCTCTTTCTGCAGTCAACAATTGAAGATCAAAATGCCCTCATTAACCAGGGCTGAGCTGGAAACCTCTCGCTGCTTCATACTGAGGGTGGCTTCCTTTATTCCTCTCCAGGAGCAGAGGACTTCCTAGCCCTGCTTTCCTCGCCTATCCCTTTTCCATCCCGGCAGGACAGGGCAGGGCTGTCCCTGAAGCTCATCAGAGATGTGGGGTGGCTGCGGGACAAAGTCTCAGAGTCCAGCAGCTGTAGTGGCTCCAAATATTGTCCTGCACTTTGCTGCCATGTCCATCCCTGTTCTAGCCAGAACACCCCCCAAGAGAGGGCAGAAGCCACCAAACGCACCCGATTCTGCCACTTCAGAACGTACTACGTGGTCAGACTGATGACCTGGAGACTCACAGAGATGCTTTTTTAAAAAACACCACCCGAAGAAACCATTTCAAATGTTTTTCCCCACAAGCTCCTCTCTCCCTGCAGCCACCACAGCAGCTCCAGGTCCAACAGCCTTTGCAAATCTGCAAGTTCTCTCTGTGCTGGGCTGACCAAAGATGTCTTACTGCTCTGGTCACACAGGGGCAGGTGACCACACTGGCACAAAGCCATGATGGGAACAGTGAGGGACAGCCTTGGCTTCCCACAGCCCTTCCAGCAGCACTGGGGAGCTGAAAACCAAGGATTGCCTCTGCCCCAGGAGAGGTGAGAGGTGGCTGGAGGGGAATAAAGCACCAGGGGAGGAAAAGAGGGTGCTCTCCCCACCACCTAAACACAGCTTCTCATCTCCAGTGCTGTCAGTCTCACACCTGTCACTACCACTGAGCTTGCTGCAAGGTTTAAAAATGAGGTGGAGGAGGAGGGGGAAAGAAAAAAATCAATTTGGCTCTTTTTGAGTTATATGAATATAATAAACCCTGAGTGTCCTGCTTTTGGATGCAGTTTGCGCTTCCAATAACTCAGCAATATATTCATTAAACAAAGAGAGGTAAAAGCAGCAAGCCATTAAAAATAAAGCACCAGGAGAGGGAAGGCCATGCAGGCTGTAAATATCTTTGACTCTTTTTCAACCTCCATTTTCTTATCCCTGCTCATTCACTAATTGACCTCTGGATCCTCTATCTCAGAACTGTTTCCATCACTGCACTTTGTCCTTCAACCACAGATGCAACAAAGGATCTCAGGCACTCTGTAAATGCAGAATAACTCCTAGACTCCAAAGCAGGAGACAGAGCACATTTCCCTCATTCCCTGGTGCTGTGATGCAACACCCCTTGCACAAGGCTAAAGAACCCCCTGGATCAAAGATCAGGTGTCCCAGGTGAAAAAGTATGTCCAGTTTTAATCTGTTCATGAACTGGGCACAGACCTTCTGTACAAACACATGAAATCCTACCTTCTGGTATTTCAGCCTCATTGCACACAGTCCACCCAGAGCTATGGAGACAGACTCCTCTTTCTCATCCATATGGAGGCATTTTGGCCACAGAACACTGCTCCCTTTGCTGGGCCAGGCAGGCTGAGCTCCATGTGGCAGCCACCAAAGCCTCACATGCTCATCCAGACTGAGGGGCAGCACACACACACTGGCACCAAACCATCTGGAAAGGAGGGTTTCAGTCCTGAAAAGGTTCCTGTCACATGAAGACCCTCCAAGCCTAATTCCAGGATCACCAGCTTCCCAACACGGCTGCCAGAAGGGTATCTCTGACCTAACACCTGAAACTTTCCTTACCTTGCCCAACCTAAGGACTTTAACTCTCCAATTAAACACTAACTCCAATCACATGCCACATCAGTAATTCAGAGGACAGCACCTGGCTGGCTCAGCACCCTCCAAAATCCTCCCTAATAGCTGGGATAGGCCTCCCACTGGCCGGGAGGGAAGTGGTTGCTCAGCAGAAGGCTCAGCTCCATCTCTACAGCATCTGGTTCTTCTCTGGAGCTCATCACCCTCTGAGTGGTCTCATTTCTTCACAGGTTTCAACAGCATCTCAGAGCACCACGCAATGTGACAGCAAAACAGCAAGTGAGGCTTCCCTCATGTTTTCTCTGATTAGGAAAACTGCTTGCTGGGGGAAGTAGGTTGGGTTTGATGAGGGCACATGGGTTTTCCTGCCCCAACACCATATAAGATTCCTCTAGTCCTTGCCTGCAGGCACTCAGAATGCCACTTTACCTCCTTTCCATGGGATTTAAAAGAGCAGCCTGCTCATGTTCTCAATCCCTCCCAAAGCTCACAGCACATGGTGGTTTGCAAGGAAATTGGGTTAAGAGCATCAAGGCTATTACACTTTGCTAAGTACAGGCTCTACAAGGGAAGCCACAGGCAAGGGACAGCCTGGGGATGTTACAGACCTTGCTAGGCCTTGGAGAGCAGAAAGCAGGGCCAAGAACTCTGGATCTTACACCTCTCTGAGTGCATTCAGTCCCTGCCAGTGCTGAGCAGCAGAACAAAGAGCTCAAACAGGCTCCTCTCCCTGTTTTCTCAGAGAAAAAGATTTTTCAGTGCAAGGAGGGACAAAGGATGGTGCAGCCCTCTGGTTCAACAACCCCTGCAGGTCCTGGCAGTGCTGTTTTTGGCAAAGCCCAGGTGTGCCCAGGTGGCCAAGGGCACCTGGACTGTAGCAGCCATAGTGTGGCCAGCAGGACCAGGGCAGTGATTGTCCCTCTGTGCTGGGCCCTGGTGAGGCCACAGCTCAAATCCTGAGTGCAGTCTGGATCCCTCACTGCAAGAAGGACATTGAGGGGCTGGAGCATGTCCAGAGAAGGGAACAGAGCTGGGAAAGGGGCTGGAGAACCAGGAGCAGCTGAGGGAGCTGGGAGGGCTCAGGGGGGATCTTGTCACTCTCCCTAGCCACCTGAAAGGATGCTGTGGCCAGGTGAGGAGTGGTCTCTTCTCCCAAGAACAAGCAATAGGAGGAGAGGAGCTCCTGAGTCACACCTGGAGATGTTTAGGTTGGATATAAGAAAAACCTTTTTACACAAAGGGTGGTCAGGTACTGGAACAGGCTCCTCAGGGAAGTGATGGAATCGCCAATCCTGAATATATTAGAAAGAACACATGGGTGCAACGCTTGTTTAGTGCTGGGTGAGTGGTTGGATGTGGTCTTGGAGACCTTTGCAATCATAATGATGCTCTGATCCCACAGTTCCTGAAAGTCTTTCCCCACATGGCCCTAGGGTGATGGGAAACTGCCCATGTGACCTCTCCCCTCAGCACATCACATTGGGCATCTCTGCTTTTATGAGTTTTTCTCCTTCCTGGGGCTGGCTGGGCTGACTAAAGTCACCCAGGTGCCAACAGCCAGCAGTTTTCACTGAACAGCCGATTTTTAACTATAAATCAGCTAATTTAAGGGAAACTGCCACTTTCTTCCCTTAATAACTGCAGCTTTTCTCTCACTGATTTTACAATGGTGCAAATCAAAAGAGCAGAATCCAGCCTCAGCTACTTGTATTTTGTCCCCTAAACAAAACCACATTTGATCAGGGATCTCCTTCTGCAGCCACTCCTCACTGGCACCAGAAGACATTTTCAGAACAGCACAGCACTCGGAGAGTTTCACATGAGATTTCTTACACTGTATTTTTTAGGAGAGTCCAAAAGTTCATCAAATGCTCTTTTATCCTCAGACAGCCTCTGATCCATGCCCAGGTGTGTGAACTCACACACAGATCTGACACAGAACCATTAGAGAGGAAGAAAAATAATTCAGAGTCTCTCAGTTTGACTCATCAGCGAATATTAATTTCTATTGTCATGCAGTTGACTTGTAAATCAACTGGATCATTAACTCAGACCTTTTGTGCAGTAACATTACAAGTTATTTAGACACCACGGTGTTTCCTGCACTCCCACTGCTTTGAACACAGAGTTCTGCTCCCAAGGAAGAAGGTCCACATAAATACAGATAATTCTCCATGAGACTGTCCCGGCTGTGAGCATTTGCCAAATTAACCACACCACACCAACCTTGCCAGCCAAACAGTGCCTTTTTCTGGAATTGTAGGGTTTGGAGATTAATGGCAGTCCCGTTTCTGCCAAGACAAAGGTTTCCACATTAAGTTTACAGGTCTGGGCAAGAGGCTGAAGTTTTAACTAAGGATTTGTGGCCCTGCAGTTTCAGGGAGTGAACAGATCTGTATCGATTTACAACATCAAAAGGCTCAGATCTTGTCTCTTTCATATCTATAAATAATAAGTATTGACTGTAATAAACCAATTGAGAACAAACTGCTGGATCTCAGGCTGCTGTGAATACTGAATCAGTGGAGTGATGTGAAGCACAGCCTCTTTACTTCCCAAGTTGCTTCTGCCACAGGTGTCCCATCTTGCCAAAGGTTTCCTGAATAAAGACACAAACATGCACAGCCTCTGCTGGAAGCTCTAATCTGCTTTTTTTTCGGTGAGAAGTTAAAATCCGAGGTGTTTCCGAGCACTAAGGAATGCTGGTAATAAGACGCGTATTCACCCGGGCAATTTGCAGCAAGTTCAGACCTGTGGGATTTGATGGGGATTCCTGAAAGGGGCTGAGGATTTTCACCCAGCAGCCTGAGGTGTCACAGGGCTGGACACAATGGAGAGGGAAGGTGGCTCTGGAGAGGCTCAGGGCTCATTTCCAGATCAACAGCGACCTCTGCTCCCGGCAGCCTGAAGCACGGGCGCCTCGGATGCGCTGGCTTTGGGGACACCTGCAGACGGATCACTTGGCTCTGCTTTATCTATGGGGAATAAGGACACATCTTTCACACGTGGGCAGCCACCGTGACCTTCAAATCCCATCAGATGGAGCCCAGGGCTCTGCGGCCCCGGCAGTTGTTAAAGCATCCTAGGATTTACCTTTTCCTACTTGGCTGATATTTAACCAGATGCCAAGAGAGACAAGGACACCTGGTTTCTAAATGGATTGTTTTCAGTGTGCCCCAAGAGGGAATATAGATATATGTGCGCTCTCTCACACACACGAGACTTGCATGGAATCTCTGGAACAGAACCGTGTAACCAAGGCAAACCAAAAGGAAGGTTCAGCTTCTAAACCTAACAAGTGCTGGGGGCACTAATGGGGGTGGTGGGACAGCTGGAATTCCATACACAGCACTGGGATCACACATACAGGTCAGTCTGAGCTCTCCAGCCTGCAGAACCATTCCCAACATACCAAGGATGAAGGATCTGATCAGCTCCTCAAAACAGAGCATCCTTAGCTCTCAGCTCTCCCTGCTGGTCTCAGCTCACACTCCCACATCTCAAGATCTGGGATGTCCAGGGCTCTTGTAATTCTTCACAAAACGTTAAGCTAGATCACAACTCCCAGCTGTAAGATCTCTCCCCTCCACAGGAGCAGAGGATCCCACAGAAAATCCCACCTATGCCGTGCCAAGGATCCAGCACTGCAGATCCTTTCAGGCTGCAGAAATCAGTGACAGCTCTCACTCCAGCAATTTTATCAAAGGCCACCTGCCCTGTGAGTCCTGCACAGGACACAGATCCACAGGAGCTGGGATTCCAGCAGAACGTGGTTTCCAGGCCCTCTGAGGGTCAGCAGAATAAATGGATCCCTCTCCCTGGGAACTGAAGGATGCTTATGGCCACAGCAGCACTTCCAGCTGTGCCTCCCCACCCCAATAAACCCACACACAGCAGCCCCTTCTACCCTTCTCCAAAAAACCCAAGCACTGGAAAAATCTCTTTTGGGCTAAACTAAGACAGCAAAATGAGAATCTCACACCTTGCAAGCTCCAGAGGTATTTTACAAGCTGCCCAAAATATTAAGAACAAGCCGAATATCCTAATGCTCTTAGGTAAAGCAGCTTTTGGGACTGCAGTGTGTAGGAAAGCTCCACTCTGCTCCCCCTTTCTCCATGCCCACTCATGCTACTGCAAGTCATTGGGATAATTCTTAGAAAAAGCAGGAAAGAAAATGAAGGTCAGTTCAGAATACCCTCTCAGCTATAGATTAAAAAAAAAAAAAAAAAAAAAAAATCAAGCTAAAAATAACTGTTTTGAGCAAGACAGAAGAGCTATTAAGCAACTTTAAATTGCTGCAGCCAAGAGAGTCCAAAGCTTGGACAGAAGTTGGCAGAAAACAGAGAATAGATCTCTGCAGTTCCTGAGGGATTTGTGTGCTCCCCCTACATACAGATATATATATATTTTTTTAAAAACCCAAAATATTTATAAACATCATCCTAACTATAAATTAATGTCACCCCACATATATATGTATATATATTTAAAAAAAAAAAACCCAAAACATTTATAAATATCAGTGCTTAACTATAAATGAATGCATTGGTGTTTGTAGGAAGTATTCATATTAATTTTAACCAATAATTTGCACAAAGTCTGACCTCTTTTTCACAGCTTTATGTGGCTTTACTCCTGCTCAGTGTAACCCCATGTGTGTTCTCAGGACTGCACCTGCATCCACACCCCACTCACACAGAGCTCCAAAAATCTGAGCATCACTTGAGCCTTTCAGAGCTCCCCAGCCAAGGTAAGGAGATTCTGCTTCACCACAGCCAGAGGTGGCTGTGCCTTCGTCTCCAGAGCCCTCCTGCTCTCTGATGGGGACAGGGATGGGTGCATCAGCATCCATTCCATTTTCACTTGGAAAAAGCACTTGGAAAAAGTGCTTCATAACTCTAAAAACTTCATAATTCTCCCCATTTTGTCACTCTTAATATTTATAAGACATGCAGAAAATGATGGATTTTCCTTCGGACCCCCTTGGCATTCACAGTTACTTATCTCCTGAATGTGAGGGGCAATCAACAGATTTATCACAGCCCATGAAAGTTGTTACCAAAAGTACAGTTTCTTTGTGTGTGATCATTTCTAATAACTCTCAGGCACGATAGCAATTACTGACAAAAGTCAGCCTCTGTTAATAGAGTTTATCTCAGTTCATCATATATCCTTTGTCAGTGGAAGCATTTTGACAAGCCTGGGGTTAATTAAAACCAAGAAGACAATAAAATACACCTAATCAAACATTACAGGTACAGAAATCAATTAGCAGATTTATGGCACTTTGGAGCCCTCTATAACGTGCAAAATTCAAAGAAACTGTCAGTTCCATCCCCCCCAAGACAGTGTAATTGAATTTCTAATTGAAACTATTTTTCAATAGGTAACACAATCCGCAAAGTTTGATTTGCATTAAAGTGGCATCTGCAAAGGACAGAGGAATCTAAAAAAAAAAAATAAAGAAATCCCAGGCTGCTCCTGTTCTTACCAGCAATAATTATTATTATTATTTGCATATTTAACATTTTGCTGAAGCCTTTTAAAGTGGCCAAGTCTTTTGCCAAGACAGCTCTAGACACCGAGATTGCTGTAGGAAGAGTTCGTCAGGGTGAAAAGGGGGAAAGAAGAAGATTCAGGGTGGGCAGAAATGGGAAATAAGGTGGGCAGAAAACAATTTGTGCCCAGTGATCAGCAGAATAAAGCCCACGTGATGATGGCACACCCTGAAGGGATGGACACTGGGATCAGTGTGTGGGACAGACCATCCCAGCAGGGAGGGAACAGCAGGACAGAGGGACAAGCTGTGTGCTGGAGGGTGCTGACAGGAGCCTGGGGACATTCAAACACCTTCAGTGGGATGTTTGGCTTTTGTCTCTAAGTGCAAATCTTCACACAGAGCAGTTAGTGCCAATTTGAGCACAGTGGCCATGCTGTTCTCCGCCAGGTTCAGGTGAGAAAGGATTTTTCAGGAAATCACCCAGCTCCAAACTAGATCTCAACAACAAAAAAAAGGTTCTGAAAGGCCAGGGAAACAGGGCTCTACTCCAGCTTTTCTCTCTGAAACGCAATGAGACAGGAAGCACAGGCGTGCACAGCTCTAATTGCACACAGTGTTGCTCAGTCTATATTATCTATATTTTACACTGCTTCATTTCTTCTGCTGCTTGTAAGACACAGCTAGGAGCTATCTCTCAGTAATTTACTGGGAAATGGGAAAGACTAGAAATGAAAAGTGAGGAGAAATGAAGACACAAGGTCAACAGAAAGCTTTCCAGCACTTGCATCTCTTTCAGAGCAGTGAACCAGATTAACCTCTGATTTCAGCACTCTGATATCCAGAATCCAATATAAACAAAAGTATGCTATTCAAAATGAAATATTAACTGTTTGCTTAACTTGTAGTAAAATGTTCATTACATTTTTTTATGTTACACAATGAAACAAAAGGAAAAAAATTAAAATTGGCTTCATTGAAATATTGCGAGTCCAAACTCCATTTTGCTGGGTCCTGCTTTTTGAGAACCTCAGCAGGAATAAGAGCAGAAGATTGGACAATCAGATGGACAAAACAAAACAGCAAAGAGAGAATGAGTCAACAGCAAAATGGGGTTTTCTAGTGATTTTCTCCTATTTTAAGGCTCTCAAATTCCACCCAGTTTTGTTTTCCTGTTGTCTCAGCAGGAAGAAAAGCACCTGCAGAGAACACATCTACAGGAGCTTCCCAAGGCATAAACCTCACCCCAGAGAGAAAGGGCATTCCTAGGCAGCTGCCTTCGCAGGATAAATCAGCAAGCAAGGCACAGGGATATTCTCCCAGGGAGAAAAGGCACGTGTAATAGTGATGGACTTTGCAGAGGAGAGATTCCCCATGTTAGCAAAGGCAGCTTTTCATCTGGACAGCATTCGCTGTGAAATTAAATCCTGGCACATTTGGGAAATGGTCCATGGAGAGGTGATTAATTCTATTAGAGGATGTGGAGGGAACTCATCCTTATTTCCTTTGTTAAGGAACAGAACAGGAGTCCAGAATTCAGGCTGTGACAGAGCAGATCCTTGAAGCCATCACTGCCAGCCTACACTGCCCACCAGTGAAACTGCTCTGGAGGTGCCAGTGTGCCCTTTGGAAGGGAGCTGATCCCAGATGGCAAGGAAGCATTTCCTTATCATCAACTCTACAAAGGGAGATATTTTCTGACTTCGTTAGGGGTTTTTTTTTGGTGGGTTTTTTCCCAGCTGCGGTTGCTTGTTGTTTGGGTTTTTTCTTATTTTCTTTTCCTTCCTCATCTTTCATTTCTTTCCACTGCAAGTACATCTTTTTGCTCACACTGCTCCTCACACACTGCTTGTTCCAAAAGAATTGAGGATTTCTAGCACTGAGAAATCAAACCTTCCCCCTGGCCCTCACCAGAAACAGCTCTCAGTGCCAGTCCCCACTGGAATTTGTTGCCAAAGCAGAATGAAAAAGGTAGCAGGGAACGGGAGTTGAGTAAAATCAGGTGGAGGTGGGGGACCAAAGGGCACACCCAGAGGGTTCCAGGTCTTTTTCAGGTGGGCTGATAGGTGAGAATTTAAGATTGTGGTTGATGTTTCCCTGGTATCAGCTTCATTCTCTCCTGCTGCAAGTGAAGTTTAATTTTCTCCCTCTGTAAGGCTTGTCATTACTTTGCCCCCAGATCATGATTTCCCAGTTCTTTCCCCATTCTTGGCTTTTGAAATGCAAGCTGCAAGGCTGGATACATTCTGCCAGCCTTCACCAAGCAGCACAGAACAGTCATATCTCTGCCCCGACCCCACAATTTGCTCCTGACACTCCTATTAATGATTCCAGGAACAAGATTTCTGTTTAAAGGCATCACTGACTCACTTATCTGTGATTCACTCTGAAGCCAAACCCTTCCCTCCAGTACTGCTTGCCTAGGCAGCTGTTTCTCATTTTTTTAATCAGATGTTTCCTCCCTAAAGGTAGCATTTGTCATGAATTTCATCTTATTGATTTCTAACCATTCCTGCTGTATAGATAATATTGAACTCAAAGCCTTCTCTGCAGACTGCTGGTAAACTCACACCTCACAGAACCTTCCTGAGGCACTGCAAGGGATTATTTCCTGGATAAGCCAAGGTATTCATGCAGGAGAACTGAACTCAGTGAGGGAATTTGCAGAACTTGGGGAATTTTTTTAATTAAAAAAAAAAATTTAAAAACCACTGTTTGACAGTAAGCCAAGGGCAACTGTTCTTCGAGAAATGTTCTTCCAATAAATAAGTGTGAATCCACTTGCTAAGCAAATTCAGTTTATGCTGATTTTACAGTGGTGTCCTCAAGGATAACTGCAGTCAATAGAGGCATTGCACCAACCAGCCCTTCCCTCACCCACCCAGCAGCCATGCAGCCCCAGAGGAAAGATTCCCTTTGGATGATCCCCAGTCTGAGGAGAGATGCTCAAAATGCTCCCTTCCCACAGAAAAGATAATAACTTGATCCTTCCTATCTGGCATTTCAAAGGCATTCAGAATCCCAATGGCACAGACCTTTCCACACAAACCACCACACCTCAACCCAGACAAAAATCTCTGGTTTTTAACTTCATTTCATAGAATCGCAGCCTGGTTTGGGCTGGAAGGGACCTGAAAGATTATCCATGGGCAAGGACACTTTCCACTATCCCAGGTTGCTCCAAGCCTTGTCCAGCCTGGCCTTGGACACTGCCAGGGATGGGGTAACCACAGCTGCTCTGGGCAACCTGTGTCCAGAAGAATTTCTTCCTAACATCCAACCTAAATCTACTTTCCCTCAGTTTAAAGCCATCTGACAGCAGCACAGAGTGCCAGCACAGCAAACCCTGACCAGCTGACACATCTCCACCGATACAGGGCAGGACAGCTCAGACAGAGCCAACACGTGCTCTGCAATATGTTCACTGCTGCTTTAGAGCAGCACATTACACCAATGCCCCATTCAGAAAATGTCAGGCTGCGTTGGCACATGGTCACAATGTGTTGTTACATGGTAATTTTCCCCTCAGCCCAAATATCTCTAGCTCACATTCTGGCCAGCCACTGCAAGGTAATCCCAGGCAGAAAAAGGAGAAAGAAAAAAAAAAAATCCCAAATTTGTTCTCTATACAACATAAATCTGTCTCATTTCTGACCCCCCTTGTATTTCAGCTTTTTGCCTGGTTGCAAGGAGACAGAGGTTTAAGAGGAATACATTAAAAAAAAATGCTTTCTGAACACCAGCTGCAAATTCACCTGTCTCCTCAGTGCTGTTACATTTTCCTTCAAAAGTTTGCATCCTTTGACATCTTTGCAGTCCCTCCATGTTCCTGCTGCTGTTTCTAAGCAATAGATAAGAAAACTTCAAAACCTTGCTCTGCAATAATGAGATTCAAAAGAAAAGATTTTTCCCCAATCTTTCTACATAAAAAAAGGCCTGAATCAGAGCCTAGCAGTGCACAAATATTACTCATGTCATTGACACTAAGAAAAGGGGAGCTGTGAATAAAAAATGTTAAAAATGAACACAAGGAGCATTGTTTGCATATCAGAAAAATTAATCTACATAGAGAAGTGTAAGAGCCTGCAATTCAGAAAGCAAAGAATTAGGACAGCCCAGCTGAGAATAATTTTCTAGCCAGTTAATTTAATTGCATAAATCATTCCTTTGTTAGCAATAAAGAGATATAATTAAAATGAGATTGCTTCTCATTTCTATTCTCTGGAAACTAAAGGAATTGATTTTGGGGAAAGCATTCTTCCAAATACCAGATCGGCAAATTACATTTACCTTTTTAGAAAGGCTAAATTATTTTGCGCTAATATCATGGAGGGTTTAATTAATTATAGATCTGCCATATGATCTTAAAGAAATAATTTACTCAATGCCCACAGAACAGAAGTTTGTAAGTGCGTGTATCCCTCTGATAGATGGTGTGCAGATTTTTACAAACAGGTCACAAGTTGAACAGGTGGCTGTGAGGAGAAATGAGGAAATATAATAAATGTTTAAAGATAGGGGATGGTTTGTGAAGAGATATTAAAGCCCTGCTTCCTGATTATTGGCACATACCTGGATTACTACTCTTTGAACACCCTGAATCGGTTTTCTTTTAAATATTGTAATGATGGTTGTTTTCTATTCACAAATCTTCAGGGCTCAATAAGCAGTAACAGGTTAATAACAGAACAACAGAGAGAGGGGAAAAAAACCCAAACATAAAGCCCACCAATTAAACAGAATATTGCTTTTGCTGAATATTGCAGTGTTTAGCCACTGCCAGGCCCTTACAAGGCTGTGACAAACACATCAAACAGAAGAAATTCTTCCCTGTGAGAGTGCTGAGGCCCTGGCACAGTGTGCCCTCAAAGCTCTGGCTGCCCCTTGGTCCCTGGAAGTGTCCAAGGCCAGGTTGGATGAGGCTGGGAGCAATCTGGGCTAGTGAAAGTTGTCCTTGTCCATGGCAGGGGTGTTGGAACAAGAGAAGCTTTTAGGTCTCTTCCAACCCAAACCATTCCCTGACCCCATGACAATACACTCAGCATCATTTGGGATCCCTGCCTTCTCTTCCCATCCTCCCTTTGTAACTACTTTCCATGCAGAGGAGCCTAGAAACTGAGAAAATTCTGCCTCTTCCATCCCCATTTCCCCCACTCCAAGGGCAGCCCCTCTTGCAAAGCCTGCTCAGAAGGCAGGGAACAGAATTCATTTCCTCTCTGCCGTACCAGGCTGGGGTCTCACATCCACTTCTCTCCCCAAAACAGACACTCCTTTCTACATATTTGAGACCAGTAGCCATCTAATGAATATTTGTGGTGCTGCCCACTCTCTCAATTGTCCTTTTTGACACCCTTCCACCTTCCTCCACTGCCACCAAGGATTCCCACTCGCCACAGCTGGGGCTTTTCAATGGGTACAACACCAGGTACAAATTTAAAGTCAGTGTTTGGAGAGCTCATCAAAACATCACAGAAAGTCTTCCCCAGACCTCAGGCAGAGGCTGCCCAGGACCAGCACACCTGGCAAGTCTTTCCTGCACACACAAAAGCTGCCTCTGCCAGATCAGCTCTTCCTCTTCTGTGTGCTTTGGAACAGAACAGGAGCAGCCTTGTCTTAGGAATGTCATTCCCCATGGAGACCACTGTGATGCAGTGACAGCACTGCCATCAGGAGGGACTGGGCTGTGGAGGAGACAGGTAAGTCAAGAAAGAGGGCTTTGCATGCAAGAGTTAAATAGCAGGTAGATTAGATCTCATCATCTGAGTTTTCCAGGAAAAGTATTCTGTTGCTATGGAAACCCCAACATAACCTGGGTTTTCCCTCCTTTTGTTTGTTCATTTTCTATAAACACTGCCTTGTCCCAATCCTCCTCAGTTGGGTTTGCAGCTTGCCAAACCAGTGATTTTTTTCCCCCCACCTAATGCCCATTTCTCTTTGCAAGTACATTTCCAGTGATTGCCTTGCTCAATATCACTGGCCTTGCCTCCAGACTCTCCCTTTGCAGTAAGGTTTAATGTGCTACCCATTAGAAACTCAGCTCCTGAACACCCTGCTCTCTTTTCTTCCTGGGGAAAGAGGGACAAAAGACTCATGGCAATAAAACTTTTCAGTAAAAATCACATGGGAACTCCTGCAACTGTGACTATCTTGTCACAGTTTCCCCATTTACAGCATCTCAAGAAACAGCATTCCCTTGTTAGCTTTGGAAAAAGGAATTTTGCAGGCAACAAGAATTTCTATGTTCAGCTCCAAGCTTTCTTTGGTTTTATTCCCAGGTACCTCCAGCCATTTATTTTACTGTATTGTAATAAGGATTGCCTTTAAGGAGCCTGATGGAAACATCAAGAGAATCTTTCTCAAATGTGCCCTAGATACAAGAGACCTCGGCACACAGGAGCATTTATCTGCCAGATTCCTTTCCTCTGCACCTCACAACCTCATGATTTACACACACTTGAGCCTCTCACACTCCCTCCTAATTCCCCTGCACAAATAACAGGGAATAGGCTCCCAAGTGCAGGCTCCAGAGTAGCTCCTGCTTTGGCAGCACTGAGGGTCACACCTTGGATGGAAACATCCGTCAGTAAGTTTTAACTTGTAGCTTACCTGGTCCTGCCTAGTCCTAGAATAGGAGTACCAAGCTGAAAAGCTGTTATCCTGAAGCTGAAGATTCAGCAGGTTTTCCTTTGGCTTCCTCTGCAGAGCTGTGGCAGGAATGGAACGTGAATCCAGGGCCACTCTCCGTGCCAACATCCCCACCAAGTGGCCAGCACACCAGTTCATCCCACTTTGTATTTCAAAATACAAACCTGGCTCACCTGCTCTCACCCAAAACCTATGGAAATCTGACTTTTGAGACAGAGCTCTGAATATATTTCCAGTCATGCTCTGGAATAAAGGCAAAAGAGGGATAAAGAGGTTTCCTTCCATCCCTTACCTCAGGAAAACTGTGTCACAAT
This sequence comes from Sialia sialis, assembly GCA_009812075.1. Taxonomy (NCBI): domain Eukaryota; kingdom Metazoa; phylum Chordata; class Aves; order Passeriformes; family Turdidae; genus Sialia; species Sialia sialis. The sequence goes on along the minus strand of VRYO01001717.1, from coordinate 2,292,007 downwards.
CAACCCATTTTCCACCTTAGTCATTGTTATTTTTTCTGCTTGCAGAATTTAAATACTTGCTTACAGATTGTTAGTAACTCCACGGTTCAAACAAGTGTGGCCAGCCCAAGCAGTACAATGCAAACTTGCTGCAAGCTTGATGTTGTATATGAAATACTGAAGTAGTTAAAAAAAAAAATTAAAAAAACACCAAAATTAAACTACACCTTTAAACAGCAGCTAAGGCAGAAAGATTGGGGGGGGCGGGGGGGGGAAGAAAAAACAAACCAAACAACCAAAAAAAAAAGAAAATTTTGACTAACACTGCCCTCTTGAGGGAAAGGGAGCTGTATTGCCTCAGCTAAGCCATTCTCCCTTCACTGCTCCTCAGGCCACACTAAACTCCCCCACTGCCTTGCCATATGGCTCAAGGTGGGTAGAAGTTTTTGACAAGCAGCAGTAGGAATCAATTCATACCAAGGAATCAATTATCTCTAGATAAGTCATACCTTGGTCATGTTTTATTTATAAGTATTTTACACAAATAAGCACTGTGAAAGCACAAGAAACTATCAGAAATACAAAATCCCAGAAATCAGAGTTTTTCTTTCTTCATTAATTGCAGGCTTTTATTTTACTCACCAGCTGCTGTGGCAAAATATCTCAGAGCAGGAACCAGCTTCTTCTTTGTCCTGCAAATTCCTCATCACAGGGATACAAAAGCATCATCTCTCTAGCCTAAGAACCTTCATCTGCTGATTGGAATAATCCCCTGCAGCATCCATTGGAAGTTTTTGGGAATCTCTTTCCCCAGAGCTGCTGCAGTACCCAGGCTAGGGAGTGCAGCCTCCAACCAATCCTCCTAAGGAAGGAGGTGGCACTGGTGCCTCCACAAGAGCTCTAGAAGGAACAAGCACCTGCTCTTCCTAACTGATTTGCTAGCACCTCTAGCTGGTAAGAAATTAAGAATTAAAATCTTAAAGATGGCTTGGCTCATCCTCCTCCTTTCATCATAAACAACTGCTCATAGCACACATTCCTATCTACAAAGCAAATTTTTTCCACTGGAATGTTCTTCAAAGTCAGTTAGGGGCGTGGAAACATCCAAAAGGGTTAAATATCTTTATATCAACTAGTGCAAAAATTAACATTTCAATTTTCCAAATAATGAAAAGCCACCGTGGTACACCAAGCACCATCACAAGTTAAGTTACAAAACATCAACCTATAGTTTTTAAGAGCATCCTAAGACAGACTGATGAACACAGAGGAGGGTTCAATACCCCACAAAGCAGACACAATGAGCTCAAGCAGTGAGAGGGAATGTACTGTTAACTAAAATTATATTAAAATGATACTTTGAGTGTTTACAGTTACAGATATTTATGATGAGAGTAATGTGGCATTTCGATGGATGCTACTGCTCTGTCAGGATTTCATCTGCATTGAATAACTGTGGTAGAGTATCAGCTGTTACTGACTTATCTTGAACATCCAAGCCAGAACAAGGCTCCAGGTGTTCCCAGATCAAAGTTTGCAGAACAGTTTCTACAAATGCAGGGTTCTGCCTAAAATGTTGAGCAGTTTGTTAGCAAGACTTGCAATACTACCCCACAAGACAGGTGCTGACTGAAACAATGGGAACTGAGTGTTTTCTTATCCATATCAGCAAGCTCATGATGCCAGGATCAGCCTAGAAAGCTAAATGTGTTCTGACATGGTTTTGGAGAAAGCTGGATTTGCCTGGAATTATTATCCCTCCCATGCAAAGCAGAAGCTCTTCAGTTCAGATATGAGCACAAACAGTGAAAATGGAACACAAGTTCAGACAGGCTTAAGAAGTACTTCCAGAAGACTGAATGCTGAGCAGGCCTCTCCTTATTTCATCAAGTTTTTCTGCTCTTGAGGCTGCAGAAGTCTTTACTGCCTTAAGGATAGATTCGTGATACTTGTCCAATACAGACTTCAAAATTAGTTGTATTTCCTGGAAAGACAAAGAAGGAAAAAAAAAAAAACCCTCCATCAGCAAAGTTAAATCTTTATCAAGCACAAATGTCAAGTGAGTGGTCTGGTGGACTCAAATGATTTCAAGGGCATCTCATCCATGACTTGAAGAAGCACTCACAAGACACAGGGGAGGCTGTTTAGAAGATCATTGCACTGCCCACACCACAACAGGAGTGTAAGAAGTTCCTTTGAGGGGGTAAAAAAACCCTCACCTTGGCTTCTGCAGCTTGCTTTTCATAATCATCCTTCAGCTGCTCGATTTTGCTCTTCTGCTGTTTCACTTCCTTGCGAATGGCCAGAACTTTGTCACACACAGCACCCCTCTTCTCCTGCACTTTGTTATACTGTCTAAAGGTGACAGAAAAAAAAAAATACTGAGCCTTTGGACTCATTCCAGATTAAACTGAAGCCCACCATGAGCAAAGCTTGCATTTTATGAGCATAAAACTAGCAGCTTCCAGAAGCAATAATAATAATGAATTTACTTTCTCAGAAATTCATGTGATTTTTAAACTAGAACAACTTAGGCACAAGAAGTGAAACTCACACCTAGCAGGAGCCCATGTGCACTTTCCTACCTCAAGGGAACAGCAGTCAGGACACATTGTTTTATTCACCTGCAAAAAATCTTTTCTCCAACCAAGGTTTCCTCTCTTCCCCTCTTGCTTATCAAACCATGTAATTTTATCAGCCAAGGGGAATACCTGACACATTAAAACCAGAAACTGGCAGTAACTTTTGACCAAAAGGAGCATTAGTTGATATGGTTTTCAATTGTAAATTAAAAGCTACTTTCCACTGAATCACTGAAGTTGGAGAAGACCTTAGAGATCAAGCCCAACCTATGAACACCCCCTTGTCACTTGGACATGGCACTTAAACACCTCTGGAGCAGTGACTCCACCCTGGGCATCTCAAAGTCTAACCATCCTTTCTGTTCAGAAATTCCTCTCAATGCCCAACATATTTTCCTCCCAAATAATCTCCTTGAGCTGGCACAATACACTAAGTGCCATTCTGCACACCCCACAAACCTCAAGCATGACTAAATCTTACTTGACTTTCTCAGCCAAGTGCAAGAGGCTCCCATCACAGCCAATAATGCTCCATATTCCCTGTTCCTATCTATCTGTGTAAAAGAAAATTGTTCTAAAATCATTTTTCTCCCTAACAGTTGAGCATTAAGCTCACAGTGAAGCCAGGACCTTGCAGGGCTGCAGTTTGGTGCTGCCTTCAGCATATGGGAGGAAGGAAGAGTGGCTGAGAGGCTTTGATCAAATGACACTTTTCCTTTTGTTTTAGAAGCATCATGTCAGGATAATGCTCCTCAGAGATGCAAGCCCCATTTCCCCATGGGTCTTGAACATCTTTGATAATGAGCAAAAGTGGCAAGGGAAATTATGAAAAATTCATGAAAGGCAAATGGGGCTTTGTTGAAGTCTGATAAGTTGGAAAATTATCCCAATGTGACATTCTCTTTAAGAAGATAAAAGAATCAAGAATAAGCATTATAAATTAAATTAGTGCTCCAATAAAAGAATTGCTGTCAAGTCACATTGCAATTATTGATTTGAGACCCCCAACTCCCTGCCTGCAGCATTACTGGTCTTCCTACAGAGCTGTCCCACCCTGCTCATTTTCCCCTCACTGCTAAGCTGTGTGTTTGCAGCAGACATGAACTTTGGCAGCACATAAAGACATAAAGCAAAAGCATCAACTCCTCCATACTCCAGTGTTGTGCACTTGTACTGCTCAATAGCTTCACGAATCTTTTTCAGCTGGATCTGAGCCGTAGCAAGCTTCTCATGTTTTGCAGTGACCGCTCTCTTTCGGGAGGTTTCCTCTTCCTTGGCCTTCTTCAGCTCTACCTGAGCACTCTCAAGCTGATCCTCCAGATTTCTGGCCTAGAGTACAGAAGTATAGAAATAAATTAAATAGAAATAAATTCAATGGGGGGGAGAAATTATCAAGACAGCATACCCTGCAAATGTGCTAAGATTACACCTAACAGGCTGCTTTTTGAAGATCTGATTGCCAGTTCCTTCTCCCAGCTCACTGGTCATTATCTGATTATAAATACATCCAAATGAACAAGACCCCATCCCTTAGGATGACTTTCAGCAGTGACTATGACTCCTGCCATAGCTTTTTGCCAAGGGTAATTTGAACACATGCTATACAAATACCCAAAAAGACTCCATACCATTTTCTCAATCGCTCCTAGCAACTGCATTCTCCCAAAAACCTAGCAGCAAATAGCAAGGGACAGTATCGTGACAAACATTTCACCAGAGAATGTCTGGCTTAGTAATATTAATAAAGTTAAAGGCACTTAAGACATGACTGTTCCTGAAGTAACAATTTTTTGTTCTTCGTTTCCACTCTCAAGGCAGAAGAAGCTCAATTTCACTTTTCTTTTCCCATCATTTCCTACCAACAACCCCAAGACAGTTCCAACTATTTTAGGTCAGGTTTCTATGGTAACAAAGGTTTTGACTATTCAAAGTGGTCAATAGCTAGTGCATAGTACATTAGCTAGTATCACCCAGCAAAGCAGCAGCAATGTTTTACTGATATTTTAAAGAAAGAATTTGGAAACTTCAAAGTGCCCTTCTTTACAGTGAAGAGAAAAGAAAGGAACATTGCTTAGACATCAAATTCTCCCTAACAGAATATAATTTGGATAATACAAACCTCTGATGATACAGTAGCCAGTCTCTCCACATTTTCTCCCTGTATTTCCATCTTCTTTTGGTATAACTGCAATTCCACTTGGCATGATGGCAGAACCTCAACTAAATCTCTATAACCTTCATATTTCTCAGTAACTTCTTGCTTTAAAGAGAAAAATACTGTCAATAAACAGCTTTAGAGTTCTTCTGTATAGAATTAAGCCATATTGAATTTGAACAATGAGGGGAGGGTTCAAACACCCTACAAGTAATATCTACCAGTCAGGGAAATGAGCTCTTCACTTTGTAAAAAAATAATTTTAAAAAGGCATTTATTTGGAAGCAGAGATATAAAGGTGATACAAATGTTTTACACTGAATTAATCAGTGATCAGCTTTTCCCAAGGGCTTCCAGGAAAAAAAAAAAAAGCTGTACAGTGAAGAAATTCTACGCTGGTAAAACCAGAGTTAGGTAAAGCTTCATACCTGAAATTACTGCTATCGAGTTTACATGTTTGGAAAAAAAAAAAAAAATACCTTCAGAGGCAAAGTGCAAACTTCACTAATGTGTGAGCAACCACAAACCACAGAAAAGAGTGGATATTATAATAAAAACAATTAAAAACACAAAAAAAGCTAGGAGGGAACACAGTGTTCAGCATATTGTGAAGGCAGACATCGATTCCAGAAACGGTGAATGACAACAGCAGCACTATGAAGTTCTAATCCAAAGACACTTGGGAGCTGACAAAATATTGTCTCCTCTGGAGAGCAAACAGCCAAATAGGTATAGATTTAAGAGTTCGTCACTTGGTTTTACAAGTGACTGCAATCTTGCTTTTCAAAAGGTAAAAAAAAAAAAAAAAGCACATCAAAAATAAACCACCACCTCCATCACAAATCTTCAATTCTCTGAGGCTGTGATTTCATTTCAGACTAACCACTGTCCTGCTGGTGCTTTACCATCATTCAAGAAGCAGTTCTAGATGATGACAGTCCATGCCTTTTCTAACAGAATACCTTCTTGTGTGGACAGAGGAAAACCTCACCTGAGATCTCTTCAATTTCTTGATAGTCTCTTTCATCAGCTCATTGAAGTTTTTCCCTTCCTCTGGGCTCTCCACAATTTTGGATTTCAGCTGCTCTTGTTCTTCTTTTAAAGCACTCAGAGACACTTTACACTCATTCTAGTTAATGGGACAAATACTTTCAATATTAGTGATTAGGTGAACAAAGAGGAATTGTGTAGCAAGGTTTGCCATGATGTTATGACTAGACAGGTTCTTTGGTGTGTAGTCATTCCTCATTAGGAAGTTCTAAAAATAAATTATTCTAAACAGCTTTAACATTCCAAATCAAAGCAATTAACAGCCCATTTTGCTTCACAGATTTGCTTACAGGGGTGCACAAGAACAGCAGTTAACTGATATTTCCCACAAAGAACCTGCCAGCTAATCCTGGAAAGGTTTGGGTTGGAAAGGACCTCAAAGATCATCTCAACCCCCTGCCATGGACAGGACACCTCCCACCAGACCAGATTGCTCCAAGCCCCATTCAGCCTGGCATATTGCCAGCTCTCTCCCTCAGAACTCCTGACCCAGGGATACTGAGGCAGTGACTGCAGCATTCCAGAGCCAGATCTATTTCTCTAGGAGAAGACCAAGTTTCCTGTTGCTTTCCTCCTGTTCTGCCCACTCTATGCATGCTAGATAAACCTGTAGCACCTCAGGTCCAGATTTCCAGTGACTTAATTCCAGGAATAATCTGATCCTAGAAAGAGAGATGATCTCTCAGTTGATTTGAGATGGAAGCTGCAGCCAGCACCACACACTCACCAGTATTACTGTTTTCTCAGCAATATCAGTCTTCTTTTGAGAAGTCACTTCTTGCAAAGCTGCCTGAAAAAAAAAAAAAAGCACCAAGCTTTCAACAAGCATCTCTACAGGCTGCTACCTGCCTTATCCTTCTATCATAGATCAGGAGAAATCCCATTTATGGGTTCTTTGTCATAAGCAGCAGACAAAACTGCAGTCTGTAAGATTTCAAAGACAGGAAAGGAGAATATTGTCACCAAAGCCATTGGAAGCACTGGGAATAGGGATAACAGATTGGCCATCCCTATTCTCATTGGCCCTGGCAGTTATTATACCCCCACAACTTTCTTTGCCAGGGGCTCTGCTCTTCAGGGGAAAATATAATTTAATTTAAGGTCCCAAACAATAGTCAAGCACAAGGTTGATAATGCTAATAATAGAGACATGGCAAAACCAAAAAATCCTGACCATAGATTATTTTCTTTCTCCCAAAGGAGCTAAAAATGTTATCTATGAGACCTGAGAAGCAAGTTCCCACTGCTGAAAAGTCACCCCTACTCTTTTTGCTGGGCATTCTCTTGTGTGACCCTTCTTAGGCCTCATTTCTTGCCAGAGCTCACCTCCAGTTCCACTGCTTTGAATTCAAGCAGAAGACAAAGAGGAATATCTCTGTGATCCTATTTGGAAGTGTGATGTGCATCTCCCAGGTCATTGCAGAAATGCATTTCAAAAAGAGAGTCAACTATACTGTTATATTCCCCAAGTCTGATTTAAAGCACATTTCACATTCCTTATAGTGAAACAGACGGGTCCAACACCATTTGGCTAAAATGGCCATTGCTTCAAATGAGAAAAGTCCCTTTTATCCACTGAGTTAGAGGGAAGGGAATGAAATCAAGAGAAGTGAGGAACCCACAGCAGCTTTGCAGAGAAATACAGAACAAAATCCTACTTGTTTCCGACGATAATCCTGCCTTAGCAGCTGCTCCAGCTCCCGAATGTTCTCTGTGAGCTGCCTGATCTCTGCCTCATGTTCAACTGGGACTGTGCTGAGGGAAAAATAAAGATATTGGGCAGTTTCAGCATCATCACAGTCCAGTCAGAGTGCAGGAGAAAATAATCACTGTCTTCACAGAGTTTACAGCCAGTAACTTCAGTAGTCAGAGCAAGACAGTCTCAAAATAATACATCTTATTTTCCTTTGCTTATAAAATTTTGCAGTTCAAGCATAATCTGAAGAGCCATTTTGCAGGAAGGGGCACAATCTTAGAGGACTAAGTTGAAAGACTGTGTTAAGCAAAGCATGAAAGTACAACACTCCTACCAATTTTGGTGGCGACTTTCATTTGTGAAATTTGCACATTACCTGTCATATAAATAGCTTATATTAGTTTAGACCTGTCCCAGCTAGAGAACCCCCAGTGTAGCACACACCAAGAGCAGCTGTCAGAAAAAAAACACAACACTTTTTTTTTTTTAAAGCTCTCTTGGAAACCAGCCATTTTTTCATACTATTATCCACAAGCAAAAACAAAACTTAATGGTGCAAAGACACAAGCAGTAGGACTAAATGGCCTGAAACAGAGATTGTGGCAAACATGTCAAATAACTAAGACAACTTTACTCATCTATTAAGTTAAAGATGGGCTTCCTCCAGCTGATTAAGGGATAAAGACACATCACTAAAAGCTAACTAAAAGCGAACAAAAAAAGTTTCAACCTAGTTCCTCACTCACAAATGCAGGATTCACTCAATGCAACCATACATTGTAAAAGTGTTTTTTTTTCTCTGCCAGCAGAGAATAAACACCCTCAGCTGCCCTTCATCAGACTTGTGCTCCAGACCCTTCCCAGCTTCACTGCCCTTTTCTGGACACACTCAATGTCCCTCTGGCAGTGAGGGATGCAGCACTCAGGATATGGCCTGAGGGACTGTCCTGCTCCTGCTGGCCACTTGCTGATGCAGGCCAGGTGTCATTGGCCTCCTTGGCCACCTGGGCAAACTGCTGGATCTTGTTCAGCTGCTGTCAACCAGCACCCCCAGGGCCTTTTCTGCTGGGCCACATTGCAGCCTCTCTTCCCCAAGTCTGTAGCATTGAACCAAGTTATTATGACCCAAGAATGGGGCTCTGCACTCAGACTGGTTGAGCTTCACACAGCTGGCCCACTGATCCAGCTTGTACAGGAAAAGAAAGCAGAAGTAATGCATCTCTGGTGCTTACTACTCCTCACACTCACTTCAGTTTCTCCAGCTTCAGTGCTGCCTCCCGATTCATAGTCTCCAGGTACTGGCTTTTCTCCACAGCTGATTTCTGCAAGTTAAATATTTAATTTTAAATAAGTGTAGTTTTTCCTCTGGGCTTCAAAATGCACCATCTCTGAGCTAAGTGAGATATTCAGAACAGAAGCCACCTACAACTTTTGCACCATCTTTTGTCAAAAATGATACAAGATGTCAATCCTTACCAAGCTAAAGCATCCAGTAAGTTATTGGGAAAAAAAATAAAAAAAACCTTTCAGTAATATCCTAATAATCAGTACCTCCCTGAATTACTTAGCTACATTTAACACCCAATATGTTACATCAACCTGAAGTTAAATCACAAACTTCATGAGCCTAGTTCTAGGTTAATAACAATTAAACTTTTATAGATATTTGGAATAAAGCAGCACTCAATCTTACATATCTCAGCTGTAGCTCCAGGTAGGCCTTACGCTGGGATTCCATGAAGTTCACAAAGTTGAGCATGCCACTCAAGAAGCGAACAGTCCTCTTTGTCTCTGAAACAGGAATTAAAAGAGCTCACTGAGCTGGTTTCCAAAAGCATTGCAATTGCTTTGAAAAAGTTGGGCCAAGCATAATTCACAGGAGACAGAAATTACAAATCCAATAATTTGTTCTTCCCCCACTTAGCTTGCAAAGATTTTAGACTACACAAAAAAATAGCACCAAGCTGGTTACCAGCACTTAGCAATTCTGTGTAATTTAACAAATTAATAATGGCACCTGGGAGAAAAGGCTGTTAAAACACAGCCTCCCATTCAAACAGAAGCCACGGAGTAAGACTGTCAATCTTGAACTACAGCTCTGAAGAGAGAACCTCTCTGTAGCCATCAGCCAAACTGAAGGCAGCAATTTGAACTGCAGGGACTTTTTGGCTTTATTCCAAGCAAACTTTCTGAAAGATGACTACAAAAGCTTTGAATGTCTTAGACAAGAGAAATCCAGAAGTGAAAGTATTCTTCAGAGCAGCCTTTTCCAAGCTGTCTGTGTTGTGGCAGAATCACCACAGCTAGGTATTGAAAGGAATGGAGCACAGGCATCAGCATTCCAGAGCTGTCAGGGTAATTTTCATCACCATCTATTATTACTCTGCTCTAAGACTGTCAGAACCCATCTCCAGACCAGCAATTCAAGAGTTTCATAAAATTTAAAACTGTCCTCAGTTACTGACCTGCACCAGCCCACATAAGGAATAAGAACTGCTCACCAGAACCAAACTAGAACTGTTTAAGGGTCAAAAGAGAAGCAGCAAGTCAAGGACACTTCTCCACACTAGATGCCTATCTGGCTATGCCCAAGGAAAAAAAGCACCTGGAATACCAAGCAACACCCAGCACCCCAGGAAACAGAAACACAAGGATTAGAAGGCACTTACTTACTTGGGCTTAAAACATCAGCAATTTGAAAGTCACTAATCGCCAACATCGGCAGCAAGCGCTCCCTGCAAGGAAAACAAAACACAGCCTCAGCTGCAGTGACCAAGGACTCAGTTCTTGTCCTGTACCCATCTGCTACAAAACAGATCTTGTCCTCTCATCCCAGAGCACTTGCCTAACAAGCACAAGACAAGCATCTTCTACTTACAAACGAATATACAAATTGCAGACAGGTAGAAAGCCCTCATATATCACTGGGTACATTATGTCAACGTTGAGCGGCATCTGAAGAGTAAAAACAGAGTTGGTGCATAAGTAGAGAATACTTAAAACAAAAATTATGCAGTATTTTCCACTGCATAAAGATTAAAACCAGTGAGGGTGACCTTCCCATTCACAGGGAATGCGTGTTAAAGGCTGGAAAATGTCATCAGGTTAATCAGCACACTACTTTAAGGGTCAACTTTGACTGGAAAAGACAAAAATACACTAATAACTAAAGCAGCCACATTACAAACTCTGGAACTCAAGCTAAACGATGTTTTAATTTGCTCATAACTTGTGCAGCACAAGTCTCTGCATTACACAGCTACCAGCATGAAGCTCCTTCTTTAAACACCCCAAAACTGACACACTCAACTGCTTCATGAAGAAGTCAGGAAGAGAACACAGTGGTACACTGTCCCCTTTCTCTGACATGTCAAACCTCACAGCACAGCATGGCAGCTGATGTCACCGTCCGGGAAGAACAGAGTTACCTTGTGCATATAACACTCTTCCCTTTCAGTTTATCCAGAAATGTCATGAGACAGAACCATTTACTTTCACACTGAAGGATCAGTTCTTGCCTAACAGAGACAGTAAATAAATTAACTGTTAGTCAATTTAGGTATCAGCCTCTCCTCACTTTCCTCTCAGTTAATGGAGGAGTGCAGATGATCAAATATCAAAACCAATAGTTACATTCTGTCCAGATCAGTCCAACCTCCTCCAGCCACAGCCAAAGGCAGGAGCCCAGTATGAATTTTCAAGGCATGGTGTCCCTCCAAAAGCTTGTCCAGTCCCTCCTGGACCTTACAGGCACTTCTGGCACCCTTAACATCCCGAATAACAGATAGAGTCCAATATTATTTTCCTTTCACATCCCAGCACCCCTGCCACAGGCAGCCCTACCATGTAGACTTCCTCCAGTTGGATCCTGCACACTTTCTGCAGGATTCTCATGTAAATCAGTTGTAAAACGTCGTGCTGCAGGAAGAGAGAACATGAATCAGCATTCCATGTGTTTAATTACTCAGGGCTCCCAGACCAGGCCATGAAAGCATTCAGCTTTTCAATCATGAACACATTATTTCACTGAGCCACCGTGACAACCAGGTTTAACTTTCCAACATTTTGCAGTTCAAGCATTACTTGGCAATGCCAAAAACCTAAAAAAACGCCACAGAAATTATAATCCTGCAGGAACGAGTGTCCTTCACTAGAGTATTAAAATGAAGAGGAAAAAAAAAATCAGTTAGAAGCCAAACAGTTTTTCATTTACAGCACGATAATCTCGCTTTTTAAAAACCATCTAAACAAGAAGGGCCAGACCCCTCCCACAGCAGGCTCAAACAAGCAATAACAGCACCAGGAATCACTCGGAGGCATCAGTTCCACTTTAAAGCCACGTTTTTTCCGCCGACGACACTCATTAACACCAGTGATGAAAGGGGGTGAAGCAGGGAGGGGTTTAAAAGCAGGGCTTGGTTTGAAAGCACTAAGTGGATCCGGCAAAATGTTGGAACTAGACACCGTGGCTATTTTTACCCGGGCCCCACAGAACTGAGAAAGACAGGCCGTGTGCTGCTGCTGTCACTATCGCGCTTCCTGAGCGGTGAGGAGACCCCTCCGAGGCCACCCCAGCCCCGTTCCGCCCAACCCCGCGGTTCCTGGGCTGGGCCACACGGGAGCCAGCGGGGCCCAGAGCCGCCCCGCGGCCGCTCACGCACCCTGGAGCTGCTGAACAAGTCTTCCTTGACCAGGTTCCGGGCCTCGGCGCCCTCCAGGATTTCGGAGCGGACGTAGCTGACGATGGTGTCGGGGCTGTGGCGGGGGAAGGTCAGGCTCTCCATGGCGGCAGAGGGGATCCAGCAGTGGCGAGGACACAACTGCGACACCGCTGCGCACCCGCTGCTTGAATCCGCCGCGCCCCACCCCCGCCCCCTCGCTGACCTATCAGAGGTTGTGTCGCCATTCGGAGGCGGGGCTCAGCGCGTTCCCGCCCTCTTCTGGCCTATCAGCGGCCGCGCTGTGGGGGAGTGGGCGTGGTTTATCGGGCCCCGCCCCGCCGCGACCGTTGGCCGTGAGGGGAAGGGCGGGGTGAGGCGCCGTCGTCCTTTGATTCCGTCAGGCGCGGCTGTCATAGCCTCTGGAAGAGTCATAAAATTCCTGGAAGGAGCGTTAAAGCTCACCTAGTTTTCCCCTGACATGGAGAGGGACACTTTCCACTATGCCAGGTTGCTCCAAGCCCTGTCCAACCTGGCCTCGGACACTTCCAGGGAGGGGGAAGCCACAGCTTCTCTGGGCAACCCCTGCCTCATCACCTTCCCAGGGGAGAATTTCTCCCTAACATCCACTCTGAAGATGCCCTCTGTCAGCTTAAAGCCATTCCTCCTTGTTCTTTCGTTACCTGCCCGTGTAATGAGTCACTCTTCCTCTTTTCCAAAGGTGAGGTCTCCCCAGAATCTTCTCCAGGCTGCACAGCCCTGACTCAGCCTGTCCCCAAACCAGAGTTGCTCCAGCCCTCTAAGCATCTTCATGGCCTCTCTGGACCTTCTCCAACATCTTCACATCTTCTGCCGAGATCAGCCCTCTGAGCATCTTCATGGCCTCTCTGGACCTTCTCCAACATCTTCACATCTTCTGCCGAGCTCCAGATGGGATAAAACCTCCTGACTACTGAAAGGAGACAATGCCAGCCCAAGCATTGCACAAGACTCTTGCCTAACCAGTACCATTTCTTGCAGTGACACCATTTCTGATAAAATATTCGGGCTGTTCACACTCTCCCCACAAAGTTCCAGTGCTCCCATACCGTGCACAGCTTCCCAGCTGGAAGCAGGTCAGCAAGGTCACAACACTGTCCCCAAAAACAGGCAGCTTCTGCAAGCCACTGACATCACGGAGGTGTCACCTGGCACTGAGTGTGAGACAGAGACGCTCCAGCCACTGTTCCGCACTTGCCGATGTAAAAGCCAGGCTCAGTTTCCAGCTGGGCACTCTGCCAAGGGCTCAGGTGAGCCATGGACACAAAGTGCTTCCCGACAGCCTTGCAGCCGAACACCTCCTTGGCATGGCTGATAGGGCAGTGCAGCTTCCATAGGGCTGCCTGCCGTCCACGAAGCACTGAGCAGCCTGGAAGTTCTCAAACCATGTCTCCTTCAGGTAGACCATGGTCCCTGAGCCTCATGTTTCTTTTGGGGATGGCATCGGAGGGGATCAGCTGCCCGAGCAGGTGTAGCTGTCAGTACCTGGAGGTGAACTGCACCGGGAAGCAGTTGCAGGAGTTCCCTGTGGACATCCCTCTGGACACCAGGCAGCTGATTCTGGCAGCAAACAACATCTCATACCTGCCGGCAGTGGAATTGAGCTTCCTGGCTGACTTGGTCTATCTGGACTGCAGAAAGAACCTCTTGGGGGATGACCTGGATTTCACTTTCATTGGCGTGGCCAGGCTTGTCTATCTGGACCTCAGTTTCAACAACCTCACACAGGTCACCTTCAGCACCTTCTCCCACCTCCTCAGCCTGGTGGTGCTGAAGATCTCAAACAATCCCAACCTCGTGGCCATCGAGAAGGATTCTTTTGCCAACAACACCTGGCTAAGGCACCTGGATGTGAGCCGGACGGGCTTAACCTTCCTGGACACCAGCACCGTCCAGGACTTGCCCAACCTGAGACTTCTGGGGCTCAGTGACAACCTGTGGCACTGCAACTGCTCCTTTTTGGACTTCATCACCTGGATGATGGAGAGCGATGTGCATTTTCCAGGTGAGGGCTGTGTGAGCACAGATCTGCGTGGAACAGAGAGAGAGTCCTCCGTTCTCTTTCTCAAAATTTCATTTCACGGGGCTGTGCCACTGCATGTCAGCTGTGGGTGCCGTTTTCTGCTGTCACACACAGCAGGGATGGGAGCAGCCAGGTTACACACACTCCACACATGAAGAGTCCCACTTGTTCACATCCCCAGGGCAGCCAGGGAGGTGTAGGCTGTAACTGGGACACTGCTGCTTCCCTAAAACACCTGGATCCAGCCTCAGGTGTCCCTGTGCCTGCACAGCACCCCATGGCTGCAGCACCAAGAACAAGGAGCCCAGTACAACTCCAGGGAGATGTGCACTGGGAAAATCATTGCTCTGAATTTCCTGCCTTGTCTCCACCCCAAAAACAGCTGTTGCCCATCATATTGAGAGATTCTTATAACTTCTTATAGCCTTGAAGAGGCTGAGGCAGGGTAATCATCAGATCCCTTTCCTGTAAAAGCACTGTCCCAAGGGTGGTATTTTGCTTTGCAGCTGCAGCACATGGACTTAGTTTTTCTAGACTGGAAAAACATAGCATACATGAACAAGTAAAGCTTTGGTTTCAGTAATGCAGGGCACAGTGGTGAGACAGAGCTGCAAAAGAGAAATTGGTTGAGAAAGTCTGTGCACTGAATGAGAAAGGGCCACAAAAGAGACCAAGGGAGAAAGGGGAAGGACAATTAGGACAGAACTGAATTAAAGACATCTCAGATTATTAGATGCAGCAAGGTCCTTATAGACAATAGAAGGGGTTTTTTCCTCATACAGGCAATTATGGAACAGTGGAATAAAGTACAGTTATCAGCAGTGAGATTGGAGATAACCCACTGAACCCTGCAACAGGAGAATAAAGCTCATTAAAGGCTGTTGGGAAGGGGAGGCGTAGGAAAGGCAGCCTTAAACTGGGGGTTACTCCAGGCTAAAGGAGTACTAGGACAGAGCCCTGAAATCTGCTGCAAGCAGACCCCAGCGTGTCCTTTAGAAAGGCTCCTGACCTTCAGAAATGTCCGTGCATCAGAGTTTTGAGCTCAGCCTGAGGCCTGACACCAAGCTGCCCAACTTTGGATGGATTTGGGTAACAGAGAGATAAAAGCTCTCCAGTTTTTCTCGGGAGCAGGAGTGAGATCAGCATGAACAACATCACTCGTCATGTGCAGTACGGTGTAACGTGGTAAAAATCCCCCACTCCTCGTTCCCCTGCAGCACTCCCATTCCATCCCATGCATCGAGCAGTGCCCAGCCTGTGGCTCCCTTTCCATCAGGCTATTCCATCCTGTCCATCAAGTAGTGCCCACCATGGTGTGGGGTTCAAAACCTGCAGAGGAAGGAGAGTGCCACAGCTGAGGGCACACCCCACACCACATTCATCCTTCACTAACTTGAAAGGCAGCAGGCAGCATTTGTTTTATCGCTGCAGATATTGCAATGTGACAGGGTATGGTTGTTATTTCAGTGGAACTGAATCATTGATGAGTTGCCTCTGCTTCCCTCACTGAGCAGGTAAGGCGGTGCCTGACTGCAAACCACCCTCCTTGTCAAACGCACAGCAGCCTCATTATTCCAGCATCATTTAGGCTGTATCACTTCAGAAGGTGTTTGAGAATTAAAAATGAACAAACACAGGTGCTCTTATATGAAGATGAAAGTGCTCAATCAGCAAAGATGAGCAGGGCAGGGACAGCAGTTTGTAACAATGGCATAATCCAGTGGACAATATTATCCTATAGAGCCAACACTGCAAAAAAACATTCTGGCAACCTGGGAATTGTAGTTTGGCAAGGGTTTAGCACAGGTTTGGCTGTCATATTTTACACAAGTCATGGCGAGTATGAAGTCTGCAGCTATTTTTCAGGCTTTTAGCAAGAGCTCCCATGACTTTTCTACCAGGACTCCTATTAATTAAATTATGGGACAGGCTAGAGAGTCCTGCTTCTGCTCGTCTCTCTGCAGATGCTGACAACATCACCTGCTACAGCCCAGCAGCCCTGCGTGCCCTGAGGATGCCAGCAGCAGAGGCACAGCTCCACTTCAGCTGCCTGACCCAGCTGCACAAGCAGGATTACATCTTTCTGTGCCTCGTTGGCTTCTGCATATTCCTTGCTGGCACCATGGTAGCCTGGCTGGCCGGCGTCTGCGCCGTCATCTACGAGGCCCATGCCTCAAAGGGAGAGGAAGAGGAGGAGGAGGAGGAGGAAGACACAGCCACTTAGGATCAGCCCTTCTGAGCTCCCATTGTGGGAACCAAAGGCAGGCCCTTCCTGCCTGATTTCCCAAGTGGTCCCACCCTAGATTTTATATTTTTTTTGGCGGGGAAGTGAAATAAAACTGCAAGAGAAGCAAGTATCTGTGCTCCAGTTTCACTTGCTGCTCTATACCCAGACTGCTGCCACTGGGACTCAGGATATCGGCAAAATATTTAATTTGGGGAGGTATGAGAGGTGTGCACAGTGCCAGGCCTTTCCACTTCTATCCTGTCTGGAGACCACAGAACAGTAGGGATGTAAGGACTGGCTTGAAAAAGTACTGAAATATGGCAAAGGTCCTGGCACTGTGCTGTAGCCAAGGAGGTCATCAGGCCCTTCCTGGCCAAAAAAACTCAGCAGGGTTTGCTGGGATCAGCCTACACAGCTGGAGTCCCAGGGAATTTCTGGATTGCTAGAGCCCCAGGGAATCCAAGGACTTCCTGGTGTGGAAAGGCAAAGAGATTAAAACCAAGACCTTTAGGAGCCCAGGATCCCATTGGTTCTTCCTTTCTTTCCCATTACAATGGTGACAGCAAAGGAACCCTCTGTGCTCCTGCAGTGCAGCCAGACCGCCTGTGCCTCCACTGTTGTATGAGCATTTAGAGAACTGCAAAGTCCAGCTCTGCTTTTCTGACACATAACCCTAAAACTGGCATGCTTTATAAAGTAAAAATATTGTTTACATGCTCTCCAAACATTCTTGGAAATGGGTTGTGTGTCCATACCAAAGTGTCAGAGTTACATCTAGAGGGAGATGTAAGATCCGCTGGGAATTGCCAAGGGAAGTATCTGCTTACATGCGCCAGCACAGCAACTCCAGGTGTGAAACACCGGCTGCTTCAGCCGACACTGCAAGGGAAACCAGGCGATCTCAGCAAGCACGGTGTGAATTACCAAACTTAGAGCCACTAGACTGCGAATCAGAGCTCTTAGCTATAATGGCATGGCAAAGAGGGCATGGGGGAAAGGCTGAGGATGAGGACAAGGATAAGGAAGTCTGTGCACTGGGGACACGGGCGCAGACAATCCCTGCGCTCAGCAATCCCCACGGCAGCCAGGTCTCGCAGCCGTGAGCCTGATGGCGCCTGGCCGAGCCCGGCCCGGCCCCGCCTGCGGGCGGTGCTGCGGGCGGGACGGCCCCGCCGCCGCCCCCGGCCCCGCCGCCGCCCCCGGCCCCGCTGCCATCCCCGGCTCCGTCCCGCAGCGCCCGGGCCGCTCCGCTCCGCGCCGAGGGTGAGTGCGGGGCCGGCGGGCGGGGGGATGCTCCCGGGGCGTGGGAACTCAAGCTGTCCGTGGGAAATGCAGGAAGCGCTGCGGACGTCTACCAGGCGGGAGAGGCTCCGGGGGAAGGGGGATGCGGGACGAGCAGGGCTCTGTCTGCCCCGCCTGGCCGGGCAGGACTCGGCTCGGCCCCGGGGCGAACGGGGTGACAAAAGGTTCTGCTGGCTCCGAGAGCTGAGCTTGCATCGGGTAATCCGGTCCGAATCCACGCGTGGGTCTGTTCAAGGAGCTTTAATGCGCTTTGCTGACTCACAGCAAGCTGCAGTGTTGTGGCAGAGTTGGAGATGACCCTTTTTCTGCTGCCGCTCTCTGCCGTGTCGTGCTTCAAAATCTCTGTGTCTGTGGCTCCAGCCGGAACCATGGCAGGGTAAAAGGCAGAAACTGAGTGTAGTGCACTTGGCGTGTCAGCAAAGCCCTTGCAGCTGCGGGCAAAGGTCGCTGAAACGCCCCGGGCACCACAATCCGGAAACGACCGTGGGTGTCCCGGTGACTTTGGAGTGCTTTATATGGCTCCAAATTACGAGAGCGAAGGCTTGAGGTACACTTTGATATCAGAAGTGCAAGAGAAGCAGTTTTATGACACACCCGGTTTAATGCTTTGCCGTGCTCTTTGTTCCCGAGGTAAAGCCCCAGATTATAACTTAGTGCTGGAAGATAAAATGCCTGATTCTCCAACAACCTTGTAATTTGAAGGGGGAAATGCGACCACCAACCTGCTCTACATGTTCTGTTTTCAGTGTGTCACCTGGCAGGTGCTAACCTCAATTACAGGTGCATGCAGCTGACTTCATTACTTCAGAATTTTAATATTACTGTTTATTAATATTACTGATAATTGTTTATCACACTTCCTGTGGACAAAGGCAGCTTGTTCCATCAGTGATAATCCTTTGCAAATGAGAAATAAAACCCTCTAGTCCCCAAAGATCCCTTGTGAGGGGGGCAAGGAGAAGACTTTGCAGCAGTTCCCTGAGGTGGTTTGTTTTTCCCCACACTGACAGATTGTGCTGGTGGGTCAGTGCAGGAGATGCCAAAACCTCTCTACATCGTGGAGGCACCATCTGGAGACAGGCACCAACTGGGGTGTGATTGGGAGAATTATCTGTGCTGGAGGGAGGTCTCTTGTTTTCTGCTGTGCTGTGTCATGCAGCACCCTCCTGGGTCACCCAGACAGGCATCTGAGGTTTGGGGTTGTGCAAGATGCTTGTGGGGAAGGGCCCTCGGGCTCTCTGGCAGCCAGGAGGGAGCCAGAGTGCTCTGTGTGGAGCAGGGCAGGCTTATGGGAGCTGGTGAGCAGGAAAGAGGGAGAATGTGGAATGTGAGGCAGCATGGCAGAGGCCGCAGGCTGCACCTTCTGCCCCATGCTTCTGTCTCAGGCCTGCATGAGGGAGCACAGAACCCTTAAACAAAAGCCACACGGGCCCTGGTGTCCCCTGGTGCAGATATTTGTAAATGCCAGTAGCTGTGTGTTGTTGGAGCTGTTCTCCAGCTTGTGACTCTGAGAGGGATCCTGGGAGCTGCAGGGCTGAGCATTGGTCATCTGGCCAGTGGCTCTTTGCCCAAAAGTTTAGTTATTATTGTGGTAGTGGGTTTTATTAGTATTTTATATAAGGATAACCTTAGCAGTACAAATTAATCATTGATGTAGCCCAACTCCTTCCAGCTCAGGGGATTTCTGAGCCAGGTTCTATTATAATTCTCAACTTACCTCTTATTCCCAGAACTCATCCAGTTTCCTGGATTTATGAGAACTGCCTGAATTCACAAGAAACATTTCTCTTAGGGGACAGGCAGAAAATAAACTGACTTCATTTGGTGGCCCCTAGCTCTGGGGCTGGAAAGGCCCATGAGTTTCTGCCCAGGCTGCACTAAGGTTCTCCAGACACTACTTCCCACCAACGCTTAAGTGATTTTAGGGCTTGCTTGACAGAAGTTATGCAGAGAACTCCTGGTCTGTGCAGGCTCCAGAAGGTATAAATTCCTTCAGCCAGTCCCAGCAACTCTTCCATGCATGCATACCATGTGTTCCCCAAAATATTCACGGGCTCCCTTTCTCTGGCAGCACCACCATGGCTGTTCTCTCCAAGGAATATGGCTATGTCATGCTGACCGGGGCTGCCAGCTTTGTCCTGGTCATGCACCTCGCCATAAAGGTGGGCAAGGCCCGCAAGAAGTACCATGTGGAGGTGAGTGCTCGGGCTGAGGGATGGCAAGGTTGGAGCCAGTCTGCTGGCAAGCTCAGTGACACCTTGATCAGTTTGGGGTGACTTGCTGATGTTTCCTGCGCCATCACACAGATGTAGAATGGATGGAGCTGCCATGGCTCTCCAGAAAGCATAACAGAGTTTGGGATTTGGGACATCAGGTGCTTGGCACCAAGCTGAAAGCATGTAGCTTTGAGCTTGGCAGCACTGATGGGCAAGAAACTGCTCAGCCCTTTTTCCTTGCAAATAAGACTTGATGCAGCACTGGGGGCGAAGGGGTCATAGTGGAACAAAAGCAACAGGAGAGTTTCTCAAACTCAGCGGGAGCGTGTGAGCCCTGCCACAAGTCTTTCCCTCAGCATCCATTGGGGAGCCTTTAAGCCAAGCAGAGCTGTGGGATGGGTGGGGACAGTTTTGAGTCAGGGCCATGGCATGTGGTAGCACAAGCCACTGCTGCTTTGCTCTCACCCTTCACTTGCAGGAGTGACAAGCAGGGGTGGGCACGAGGACAGCTCCAGCTGCCTGTTGGGGTGATCCCATTCCTGCCCACTGCATCAGGATGGATTGGAGCAAATGTACCCAGTGCATGTGGTGCACAGAGGGCTGGATTTGAGGCCTGGGGAAGCCTCTGCAGCCAGGCAGCAGTTTCAGGAAGGCAGTGACCTTGAACACAGCTTTTGTGGGCCCTAGGGCAGGCTCTAACCTGCCACTGCAGCTTGGTCTTGCAAGCACCCAGGCAGGGAGAGAAGCTGCAGGCCATACTTGCTGATGCTTTGCTGCTGGTTTATTTTTTGGCAGTACCCAACCATGTACAGCACAGACCCTGAACACGGGCAGATATTCAACTGCATCCAGCGTGCACACCAGAACACGTGAGTGACACCTTTGAACACACAGGGCTGAGGGGCAGAGCCCACAGCCCCAGAGGTGCTGCTGCCACTGCTTTGAGCCAGGCTCAGCCCTGCAGTGCTCAGCAGGAAGGCCATGCTGACTCCTTCCCATGTCTTAAACCATGGGATGGTGCTGTGGAGCTGTCCCCTCTTCCCCAGTTCCCACCAATTTGTTTCCATGGGTAGATCTTAAGATGTGAGGAATCTTGTTTCCAGAAGGTGCTGATCTGTTGTGCTGCCCAGGCTTCCCTAGGGAGAGGCCAAAGTCTACCCAGGTTGCAACAGCACATCAGAGGGGTGATGGGAAGCACAGCTCCTGGGGAATGTTTAGAGTGGCTCAGGGAACAAAATGGAAAGAGTGGGTGAGAGTGCTGGGAGAGAGGCAGAGGCTGGGAAAAAGCCCAAATCCCTTCTTTCCTCAGGCACAGCACTGAGCATAGACTTGTAATGGGCCCAAAATGTCCTTGGCAGGGGATGTTTGCAGTTTCTGCCCTTCTGGAGTTTTGTCTTTGTAAACAACCTGAGCACAAACACAACCTCCTCACATTTATTTTCAGATTGGAAGTCTACCCTGCCTTCCTGTTCTTTTTAGGCACTGGTGGAATCCACCACCCGGTAAGTGATGCAGAACTCTGCTCTGGCTCCCTGACCTGGGCAGGGTGGGGGCAGGAGCCAAGACAGCCCCTTAAGTAGTCACATCACACTTAACAGCAGTACTCCTTAAAATTTAGTTGTAGAAGGTCTTCTGCAGGAGAATCACAAGTAGTAAACTCATTACTGATGTTTCAGCTATTAGAGCCCTTTCCTTCCCCTAAAGGTGTCCTGTTAGGCAAAGCAAAGCTTTTTCAGCTCTCAGTCACTGAGTGGGAAGAATCCCTTCAGCCCAGTTTTTCCAAGCCCTGCCAAAGGAAGTCAAGAAAAGCTTGGATTATTTTTACCTAAAGGATGGAAACAACTTGGGAGGAGGCAGGCACATGGGAGAAGCCAAATCCAGTACCTCTGTCTTTGCCATCAAATGACAAATTAGGTCTTTCCTGAAGACAGACTCCTTTTCCAAAAGGGAGGGAAGCAGCATAGGCACATCTGGCAAATAGGAGCCACACTGGAGCGAGCTCTAAATTAAGAGTCAAGGTGGAAGCTTGGAACACCTGCTGGAGGCAGGCTTGGAGCAGCAGCTGCCTTCACAATCCTGGTCCTCACTCTGGCTCAGGGGTGAAATGAGATTGAGCACCTGGTTGTCTGCATGACTTTGCTCAAGAGTACAAAGCCTTTAATGCCTCTTTCTCTGCAGAGAGTTGCCACAGGGCTGGGCATTGCCTGGATCATTGGGAGACTCCTCTATGCCTATGGCTACTACACAGGAGGTAGGGTTGCTGTTGGGAAGAGCTCTCCCTCCACCAGGGATGCCTACCCTAAGAGGCCTGAGCTGGTGCCTGCTGTGTAGCCCTGGGGATTTCCCTTTAGTTCCTGCTCCCTCTATTCAAGCACCAGGCTGGGCTAGTCTTTCAATGAAGTGACAAATCCTGCTTTTTTTTTTCCCCAGATCCCAAAAACCGAAGGAGAGGGGCCCTTGGCTCTGTGGCTCTCCTTGGGCTGGTGGGCACAGGCATCTATTCAGCCTGCCAGCACCTGGGCTGGATCTGCGAGCACAAGTGCAGAAGCTAAAGAGAGTTTTCTTCTGTTTTCCTTTAGAACACTTGAATTCCTGTGTTTTTTCTCTTTTCTTACTCAATAAAGGAAGTTGTCCCTTCTGTGTTTTCTTTCTAAAGTTACAGAGGGTTTTCTTAAGAAGCTCTGCAGCATGCTAGAATTACTCTGGTTTTGCAGAGCCACAGAAATCTGTCAGGCAGAGATGTTCCTTCTAGCTTTTATGATTTTAGTGATCAAAAAGCCACCTTGCAGCTCATTTAACCCATACAGCAGCAGCCCCATTTCTGGACCCCTCAATTCATGTCACTCTGAGAAGATATTGCAGAGTAAGTATTTATTTGATTGCTAAAAATAAAAAAAAGACTTAGGTAAACAATTGAAGTTCATCATGTGTATAAAGAACAGGAAGTTTATAGGAAGGAAGGGAGATAGCTTTCACTTTTCTTTGCTGGAACTTGCACCTTTCTTGTGCGGAGGTGATTCTCAGGGCCATGCCTGGCCCAGGCAGCATCAACCAACCCTCCCCATAATTTTTGTCCCACTTGTAAGTAAGGTACAGATAGAAAAAAACCAAAAAAAAACCCCCAAAAAAACCCCAAAACTTGAGGTTACCAAGGGTCTAGAGGGAATAAACAATGCTACACTTAAGGCTTTTATGTGGTCACAGAATAGACGGGGTTAGAATAGTTAGAGGATGTCATTGTGTCCAAGAGAAGAAGCCAGAAATGAAGCTGATGGAGGGTGGAAGGCAATGGGAATCAAGGCACACAATCTGGGAAGCCTGGGCCTTGGCCACAGACAAGCCTCTGGTAACACCTCTGTGGCTGCAGGAGCTGCTGCCAAAAAGCCTCCTGGCTCTGAGCTTCCCATTGTCCACCAGCCAGGGCAGAGCTGAGCCCTGTGTGTACAACCCTCCTTGCAGGAGCAGGGTGGCTAAATGCTGCTCCAGCTCTGCTTCCTCCCGGGCACTGACAACTCTAGGGTGGCTTTATTGCTGGGTACATGATCCACATCTCTGGCTGGCAGGAAAGAGCTGCCTGATGCTCCCCGGGGCAGGCCCCAGAGCCACTAAAACACAGACTCCACATCACCCATCTCCACGCAGACAGTCTTCAGCTGCGAGTAGTACTCGATGGCTGCCCGGCCATTCTCCCTGCCAAATCCTGCAGGGAAGAGCTGGAGTGAGGACACAGCTCCAGGCAGTGCCAGGGGCCACTCACAGCCCCTGCAGCTGGCATGGACCTGGGGAGGTCACACAGAGCTCACCTGAGGACTTGTATCCTCCAAAAGGCAGCTCCACAGGGCTGATGTTGTAGTTGTTGATGAAGCACATCCCAGCCTTGAGAGCAGCCACTACCCTGTGAGCCTTCTGGATATCCCTGCAGGAAAAGGGCAACTCAGCTGGAACCCCTCCTTCCCTGCCAGGCACCGTCCACTGGAGAAAGGCCAGCAGGCCACACAGCTTCTTGGAATCAAACCTGCCCTACTCTGTCTTTGCCTGCTCAAAGGAGGCAGCACAAATTCCCAAAGATGCTCCAAGTACATTTGATTCAAGAGGACAGGACAAGGACACCAGCAATATGGAGTGGGACAAGTGGCCAACAGCAGCCCAGCAGCTCCTGATGCATCATGGAGGTGCAGGAAGGCAGGCAGCAGGCCAAGCCAGGCTGTGAGGAACCCAAGGGACAGCTGGGCCCACCCAACATCTCAGGAAAAAAATGGGAGCTGTGCAGTCATTTACAAATTTCCCTTTTGGCAATCCCTTGCTTAAGCTTTTCTGGAAGAGGACACCCATGCCCAGGCACTGCAAGAGGAGCAGCAAACCACTGCAGTATTTCCCCTCCCCAGAATGATTCCAGTGCTGCCCAATCATACCTGGTGAAGACACCACCTGCCAGGCCAAATTTGGTGGCATTGGCTCTCTCCACAACCTCCTCCTCTGTGTCAAAGGGCAGGATGGCCATGACAGGCCCAAAGATCTCTTCCTTCACACACGTCATGTCATCCTTGCAGTTCCCTGGGAGCGTGGCAGAGCACAAGAGCTTCAGGAGGAAGAGCAGCAGCACAGCCTGTGCATTCAGCAACCCACACACAGCCTTGGAGACAGCACCCAGCATGGCAGAGCAGCCAGGCACACCCTGCACCTCAAAAGCACCAACAGCACCACTCCTGCCAGGCTCTCCAACAGCACAGATTTCCCTGGATGCAGTTCCTGGAAGCCTCAGCACACTCTAGGACCCCTATCCAAATGCCAGTCCACACTGGGGACATCACAGAGCCAGGTTACAAAGCTGAGCTCAGCTTTCTCGGGAGGAATCGCACAGTACCATGACTGAGATGGATCCTACCTAACACACAGGGCCGCATGTAGTAGCCATTCTTCAGCTTTGGGTCATCTGGCACATACAGGTCCCCACCACACAGCACCTCTGCCCCCTGGAAAAGAGCCAAGAGAGGAAGAGATTCAAGCACGTCCAGGAACATCCTGCCCACTCTGGCTGGCCCTTGGCCAATCCCAGCAGGCTCTGCTAAAAAGTTTGTCCCGATTTTTCTTATGAGCCCCTGTTATGTATGATACAGACTTCTGTATCTAGTGGTCCAACACACCACTGAATAAACCACAAACAACCAAAAAAAAACAGCTTAACTAGGAAGGCACAGGGCAGGAGAGCAGCTGGCAGTGTGTTTGCCTAGCAGGAGAGATTTCAGGGCAGTCAGGAGGCAGCATCACAATCTCACCTGCTCCTTTGCCTGCTTGATAAAGCCCTGCACACGGTTCAGGTGGGGCCGGTTGATGAGGGCTCCCATTCGTGTATCTTCCAGAAGTGGGTCTCCGATTTTGATTTTCTGGGTGCGTTTCACCACCTCCTTGGTGAAGGTATCCAGGATTTTCCTCTCCACAAACACCCGGGTGCCGTTGCAGCACACCTGGGACACAGGACAGGCAGCTCAGAATAGGAAACAGCACTCCACAGTCCTTCCCTGCTTGGGTCCTGCTCCAGAGGCTCTTGGAAAAGCCCCTCCACAGCTGCTACAACAGCTAACTTGTCCCTGGGGACAAGGAACACAAGGGGATTTCCTGGGGCCATGACTGCACTGAACAGTCCTTTGCTGGACACAGAGGTTCTGATGCCACCAGGTGGCAAAAACGCATCAGGTCACCAGCAGCAGAGACCTTGAGCTGACTTCTGAATTCCCAGAAGTGATCCCACTGAGCAAATTTGCCAAGAGGATTACACAAAACCCGCAGCACAGATGGATATCCCGAACTGGGGGAGGACAGAACTCTGTCCTCAGGCTCAGCACACCAGAGTGGAACCTGCTCCCCACCAGGGGACACCAGCACAGCTTCTCCTGACCTGTGAGTGCCAGACTGGTGCGCAGGGCACAGAAACAGCTGTGCTGAGCTGGTGCCAGGGAGGCTCCACGTCAGGAAGGACAGGACACCAGCTAAGTGTGTACAGTGGCTAAGGCACACTCTACTGGGACACCCTGCCCTCGTTCCTACAAGGGCATATCCCTTCTGACACTGCACAGGGAAAGGAGCTCCAGGGCATCCCTCACTTCTAGGAGGTCACAGGGTGGCCCCACTGCCCAGTCCTGATCCCACCCCACCTCCTTGGGAAGGAGCACTCCTGCCCCACAGACACTCACCTCGCCCTGAGTAAGGAAGTTGGCCATAAGGGCTCCCTTCACAGCATTCTCCAAATCAGCATCTGAGAAGATGATAAGGGGGGATTTGCCCCCCAGCTCCAGGGTGACTGGCTTTATCCCTTTAGCTGCCATCTCCATGATCTGAGGGGAACAAGGACACAAGAGATAAGTGACCCACTGGCCAAGGGGAGGCTAGTGGGGAGAGGCAAGAGAGACCCCAAGGGAGAGTTCCTGGACCATTCACCAACAAGAGAAGCAGCACAAAGGGCAAGCTGGGTTCCTGAGATTGGTTAGTTTACATTGAGGACAGCCTCAGAGGGTTTGGGGGTTGTTTTTTTACAGATAAAACCACCAAAACCTGGAGAGGCATTTGCGGGAAGTCTCATGCTCAGTGTAAGCTGCAGGCAGCTCTGCTGTACCTGCCATCTGTCACTGCAACCCACAGGTACACACATGTAGTGAGCATTCACAGGACATTTCCACTTCTTCAACTCAGAATTTATTTCCAAAAGTCTTTCCTTAATTTTGTAATAACAAATTGAGGGTGAGAAACTCACAGAAACTACCCTCCTACTTAAAAATAGTAGGTTGCATGCAGCTTTAGTGCTTTATAGCAGGCAGAAACACATTTTCTTGTGCTGCTGTCTTGTGTACTCTCCTCATGACATCAATACCCACCTGAGCAGCTCAGAGACTTCACTGCAACCAGGGGCCAAGCAGGTGAAGCTGACCAAGGAGTTTCCCTCTCAATGCCCAGCAGCCTAACTGGATCCCCAGCATGACCCTGCATGTGCTGCAAGCTCCTTGCTCAACCCCAAAAACACTGACCCATACCTCACCTCTACAAGCCCCATGCAGGAAAGCCCAAGGAGGTATCAACTACAGAGCCCTTGTCTCAAGGTGCCTTTACCTTCATGCCAGTTGGCACACTGCCAGTGAAAGAGATTTTGGCCACATCTGGGTGGTGGCAGAGGAACTGGCCTGTGGCAGCCCCACCCTGCACCACGTTGAAGAGCCCCTTGGGCACTCCAGCCTCTGTGAAGATCTCTGCCAACTTCACTGCAGAAATGGGGGTGAAGGGTGAAGGCTTGAAGACCATTGCATTGCCTAAGGGAACCCAGAAACAGGCAAGGTGGGGTTAACACCCAAACTGCTTCAGGAAAGGAACAAATCCCCACTCCACACCCATGAGTTTGTCTCAACAAATCCCAGAAGTTTCTTCCAAGAGAAGAGGAAACACTTTCAGCTGATCACTGCATCTAGCAAAGAGGTGTCCTTCCTGCTGGGGAGAGAGCTGGGGGAGATGGGGCTGCTGGTCTTGCCCTGCAGGCATTTCCAGAGACCTTCCCCATCTGATACAAAGCCAAGCTGTCAGTGTTTTTCTGGAGGCACTCCTAACCTCTTGACATCTGACATGCTCCTCCTTCCATTTCCCTTCCCTTTCTGCCAGAGTAACAGCCTGAACACTCTGCTAATCCTTCAACACTTCATGGCAATCACGGACTTCATCCCAGAAATCACTCTCCCCCACAGGATCCTTTGGCTTTGAAGAGACACTTGTGTGGGCAGAAAGGCTCCATTACCGCAAGCCAAGGCCGGGCCAGACTTCCAGCAGGCAATCTGGAAAGGGTAATTCCAGGCTCCAATCCCAACACACACCCCAAGTGGTTCTCTCCGAGTGTACCCAAAGGATCCCCCAGGAAGCTGGACGTGTTCGCCTGCAAAGAAAAGAGCAAAGTTCCTTCTTGTCTGATCAGAGCCCCCAGGGCTCTGGGAGCAGAGACAGTTTTACCCCAGCAAGCTGACAGAAGGTGTGTGAGTGACCACAGAGCATTGGGCAGAGACCTCTCAGGATCCTTCCAAGGTCTTCAGGAGAAGGAATCCGTCTCTCAGAGAAATCAGCAGCAAAGATGGCTTTGTGCCACTGGAGTTACCAGGGAAGATGGGACAGAGAGCAAAGAGTGAATTCCCGCAATGTGCTCACCCGCCAGAGATCCTGCCAGCCCTGCGTAATACTCCAGGCACTGCCAGGATATGTCGATGTCCACTCTGGCTTCAAAGATGGATTTCCCATTGTTGATGGTCTCCATGGTGGCAATTTCATCCCTCTGCTCCTGTGAGAGGCACAGGACAGAGAAAATATGTCAGAGAAGCCTGGAGTAGAACTCCACAAGGAAACAGCTGCTTGCCAAGTACACAAGTCTCAAACATGAGAAACGGTCATCTCCAAAAGGGACATTCCCAACTGCTGTTATCAATTTCCCCACAGAGACTGAGTGCAGGGCAATGTCAAACAGAAAGCTGCTGGGGTTCATTGCTGGTCCAGTCTTGTTTAACATCCCTGTTTATCTAAACGATGAACAAACATGAACTTAGAAGCCGGCTGGCAAACAGCGATTAGAATTCGCAGAAGTAAACTGGGAAGAGCAAACAGCAAGCTCAGGATGGAACCAGAGGTCGGTGAAGAGGAACAAAGCAATGCAGCTGGGAAGCATCCTTTAACAGGCCATCTCCCAGGCAGAAATATTACCCTGCTCTGGAAGTCTGGCAAAAGCAAAAGTTTGGCATAAAGAAAAGTTTTTTCATGACTTATACACAATGGGGAAAGAAGGTCTGGGCTCTTACAGATCTGTGCCTTGATGAAGATTAACTCCAATGCCCAAGAACTGTTATCTCAGAAAGGAGTCTGTGCTAAACCTCACTGATGTGCATCCTCCCCCATGTGTATTATCTGATAGATAAAAACCAGTACTCCTGCTTTCACTTATTGCCAGGACACATTCCAGTCATGTAACAACAGCCTCCAACGTGCCAAAAGTTCAACAATGCCAGTTATGCAATTTCAGCTCTGAAACTGCGTGCAGTGAAATTTAATCTTTGGAGCTATTAAAATAACCACAAACGCCACAAGATGCCAAATGGGTGGCTTCAGTTTTACATCTTCTAACAGAATTAAGCTGAGAAAGCACATACTAGCCTTGGATCCAGTGATAAGACCAAAGCTGCAGGATGCTGACTCCAGCGATAAGAGCAAAGCCCTGCCTGAGGCTGTCTCTTCTGGCCAAAGGTGGATTTTAACTCCTGAGCAGTTCCTGGAGCTCTGCAAGTCCTGGTGTAGCCCCCAAGAGCCACAATAACCCACAAGGCACCTCAGAGGCAGAACCACCCCTCTCCCCCTCAACATACCCGAATAATTCTGGCAGCCTCCAGCATCACCCGGCACCGCTCCATGCCCGACATCTGACTCCATATTTTAAAGGCAGCTTTGGCACTCTGCACCGCAAGATCAACTTCCTTCTCCCCAGAGCAGGGCAGCTTGCACAGCACACGACCTGGGCACGTTTTAAACAGGGAATGAATGAGATGGAAATCTCAGAAAAGGGGCTTATCTCGCACTAAACCCCACATACTTCAGTCAGGCCACCTAAACCAAGCACAGAACTTCCCAAGGAAAACCACTGATTTGTAATCAGCCACAGAAGAGACGCTGCAATTCAGCTCGTCCGAATAAAAAGAACTCACACTCTGCACAGTGTCGTTCCGGTAACTAATTAGCTCCAGTTGCTACAAAATTCCTGGGCTTCCCAGTTGAGTTCGTTACACTTCTACCACCCTCTTCAGCACTCTCGTTACACATTCCTCAGGATGGTTAAACCGATAGAAGTGATTCTGCCGAGCACCACTACATACCGATAACACCAACTACGTAATTACAGAGATATTTACAGAGCTATATAAAATTGGGGTTTTGCCAAAATCACACTGCGCCTGGCAGAGTGAGAGCTGATTTCTGCATAAGCAAGGATGACACCCAAACGCGCTGCCGAGGAGCAGCAAGGACACACCGGGGAAAGCCGGGCACACGGGGCCCTGCAGGCACAGAGGCTCTCGGTGCCCTGCAGCTCCCGGTACCTGTGGCCGGCTCGAACACGTCCTCCAGCTGGCCGCCGTCGGCGGGCTGGACGCGGGTGCCCCCGCGGTAGTTGAGCGGCTGCTGCACGGTGCTGGTGCCGGAGCTCATGGCGAGGCCGGGCGCGGGGCAGCGCAGCCGGGGCAGCTGCAGGAGGAGACTCGGCAGCCGGGACTGCGCCAACATCGGCGGATCCCGTCAGGCGCCGCGGCCGGAGGCGCCGCCTCTCCCATGGACGCCTTTTCAGGGCCAGAGCCCGCCCCGCCCGGGGCGTGCCAGCGGCCACACAGCCGGGCCCGCTCCCATCGCCCAATTAAGAGACGCTGTTAACATCAATTAACATGCCCATGCCGTTTATTACTCAGAAACAAAGGTCGCGTTATCTTCCGAGTGAAGTTTCTTGGTTGGATGAACGGAACAACTGCTGGTGGAATACTCCAAATGGATGATGCTTTCAGTACTGCATAGCCTGGTTCTGGACAGGTGATGCCCGGTGCAGAATCCTCACCTCGCTACCTCCCCTTGTTGCACTGGTCAGACTTGCCGTGAGGGCTGTGCTTCAGGAGAACTTCCCTGCCTGAGGAGGGGGGCCAAGGAAGCCTCCTGCCTGCTTGGTGGCAGCCCGGGAAGGAGCAAGGCCAAGCATCTTCTGGATGTTCTGCAAGAACAGCAAAGAGCAGGGGAGGTCAGACCACGGGGAGGGAAACGAAGAGGAAGAAATGTAACTCTGCTCACAGAATAGCCGGGGTCAGAAGGAACCTCTGGACATTATCCAGCCCAACCCCCCAGCCAAGGCAGGGCCACAGGAACACATCCAGGTGGGTTTGGAATATCTCTGGAGAGGGTGACTCCACACCTTCCTTGGGCAGCTGTTCCAGTGCTCTACCACCCCCACTGTAAAGAATTTCTTTCTCACGTTGAGGTGAAACTTCTTGTAGTTCAGTTCACAGCCACTGGTCCTCATTTGGTTGCTGGGCACCACTGAAGAGTTTGGCACCATGCTCCTGAAACCTACCTTTGAGACATTCATATGATTCCCTCTGTCTTCTCTTTGGACTGAACAGGCCCAGCTCTGTAGTCTCTCCTCATTAGAGATGTTCCAGATCCCAAATCATCTCTGTGGCCTCTG
This sequence comes from Sialia sialis, assembly GCA_009812075.1. Lineage (NCBI taxonomy): Eukaryota > Metazoa > Chordata > Aves > Passeriformes > Turdidae > Sialia > Sialia sialis. The sequence goes on along the minus strand of VRYO01001717.1, from coordinate 2,260,850 downwards.
CTGGACTCTCTCCAGTAGCACAAGTAAAATCTTCCCACTTGTTTCGACAGATTCAGGTTCCCACCCACATAGTCTTAATCCATCTGGCTACTGTATATTGAACCTCTCTCCCTAAATGTCCAAAACAGCTCAGCAGGACCCAGGCAAGAATGGCTGGGCCATTCTTCCCCACCTCAACAAAAGCCTCTGAATACCACACTTTGGATGAGGATTCTTTCCCATTGTCAGCTGTGTTTACACACACTATTAATGGTATTTTATCTCACTGCAGTGCAGGGTCCCAGCACCTGCTAACAAGCAGACACCTGCACCTCTCGGTTTTCCCAAATTCCAGAAAGCACTGCTGCTGGTGGCCATGGGAGCTGGAGTCTCCTAATGCAGCTGGAATTTGGGACAGCAGCATGGCAACCAGAGTGTGTGCCAAGTGCAAGTCAGGAGCTTAGTCCCAGAATTAACATGAATGCCAGTGCTGCACACAGAACAATGGGGTGCTGGAGACATGCAGGATAACAGGACATATGGAGCAAACCCCAAAACCTGACTATTGGGATGACCTCATCTGCATCCGAGCAGGGTGTTTCAGTGGAAAACAACAAACAGGGGAAGAATTAATTAGCAGAGCCAGGCATAACCCCCCAAAAAAAATCACAGCAGAATATTTAAATTTGAATGTTTTTCTTGATTTTTGTGGAATTCCTTTAAATTTCACAATAGTGCAACTATGCAAGCCATCAGTTCTTTGAGTTTCATCCTTCACTGCAAGGAACTCCAGCTCAAGATGCTGTTCCTGCAGTGCTGGCAAAAAAGGAACATCTGAGACAGAGGGGAAAGAAGAAAACTACTGTGGCCTACTTGTGTCACCACCAGTGCTGGCTATTGAGACAACAAAAGGAGGAAGGATTCTCTTCAATCCTGAGCGTCCCCTCCAAAGTAAATGTCAGGATAGGTCAGTCTACAAGGTCATAGAACTCTTGAGCTCTTGAACTTTTTTATCATGGAAGGAGAATAAATTAAAAATAAATTTTAAAAAAAGAGAGAAGAGAAAAAAGAAAAAAGGCAGATAGTCTTGCAATTCCACAGTAGCTAAAAAAAAAATAAAATTGGGATTCATTCCAGCTGGAAATTATGAAAAATAAGGTTTCAGCCCACACACAAGAAACACACATCAGGTTTAGTCCTGGGATACATAAAATAGGCACAGGTTGATGTTTAGCAGCTGAATATGTATGTAGGAGAGCATTTACTCCTTGCTCTGGTTCCTCTTAGTGGACAGAAAGGAGGAAAGGAGCAGTCAAAGGGACGGACCAAGCACACCAGAGGGTGCTGCAGAGCCAGCAGCCCGCAGGTCCTGTCAGCTTCCTGCTGGCTCACCCGCCGAGCAGCAAGCCTTGGAACCAAGGAAACCTGCACTGCCTCCTCCCCGTTCCTTCTAGCAGGGAGAGAGCGGAGAACTGAGGTGCTAAAGTTCATTCTAAGTGCTTGAAGAGGAAGGGAGATGGCAGTCTATCTGTCTGAATTCCAGACTACAGACAATGTCCAGCACTACCCCAACATGCAGACTCCCTCCTCTGTAGGGCAGAGCATTGCACACTAGCTCCAAAGCACATTTTGATGGACAGCAATCCTGAAATCTATACCTGGAAACACCAAATATGAAGCCAGGTTCAGCAGAAACCTTGTTCCATCTGCTGTGGGCCACGCTGGACATGGAAATCTGCAACACAAGCTCAACCATCACCCTCAGGAGCAGGGAGGGAAGAGTAAGATTTAGGGATCCAAATCTCTCATCTGAGCTCTTCTGATCTTTCCTTTAATGACTGCAGGAAGCACAGGAGTTGTTCCTGCTTTGGTCTTCAAACGCAGAAGGGCCCTCAGGCAAGGTAGCAAGTGTCTCCCTGCCCTAAGAGCAGGCTCTGTGGGAAAGTGCAGTCCCAGCAGTAGGGATAATTGCTGGCTCCCCTTCCCACTGGGAATACACTTCAGTGAGAAGCAGTCTAATCTACAGTTCAGCTGCGTGTGAAAAGGAAGTGAAGAGCAGCAAACAGCCCAGGAACAGCAGTATATCCCTCTTCCCAAACAGCACAGGTGAAGCCTGGGAGCTCAGAAGCAGGAGCAGCCACAGAGGATGTAACCCTGACACTGCACCTCCCACCCAGCCCAGCAGCAGACTTTCCCAGCTGAAAACCCAACAGCTCAAGGACCCTTGGAAGGCCTCTCCCAGCAACCCTCCTCTCTCCAAACAGGAAGGCAGGAGGAACTAGGGGACAGGATTTACGTGCCAGGGAGAGCTGGGAACAGCGCAAAGGAAGTTACTCACTGTGAGGTGACTATTTTGGGAGATGCTGGCCAGGTCACAGGCAGCAAAGCTTCCCAGTCAGTGTTTGAAGAGTTTATCACCCCCACATGAAGAGAGTCCCTGATGCTGCTCCTGCCTGTCCCACTAATGTCACTTCAATCACCGCCCCGGCAGTGTCCCACCCCCGCAGACTCCCCTGCATTTCCCACCAGGTCGCTGCTTTTTCACACACACCCAAGTTCCTGTTCTACCTTTGAGCTCCACAGGAACATCTCTCTTCCCTGTCTTTGATGGTTTCACAGGCAGCTCCAGGATTTAAGGAAAGATTGAGGGACTATGGTCTCCTTGGTTTGTTCACAACCTTTTCCCTGGTTTTTGGTACATCTGCTCCTCCTCTTGTCAGCAGCATCAAGCCAGACACCAACTCCCACACCACTTGTCCTCCCCTGGGCCAGTACCTGATTTGAGGCCAACCTGGCAAGATTTCCCCTTCTGCACACAGTGAAATACAAAGGATCAAAAAGCCTTCACATCCAAGGTTACAAGCACTAAGTGCAAGTCTTTGGCACCATTTTAAGCCCTTAATTACTTTCTTGCCCTCTCCCCCAGCCTGTGACAGCTCTGAAGTCCTCTTCCCAATGCTGTTATCACCTAGGTTCTTTCAAATAGCAATAAAGCCAAGAGCAGGATGCCAGCAGCAATCACAGCTTCAGTTCTGACCTCTTGTGCAAACTGAAGTGTCCCTGCCCTTCCCGAGCAGCAAGGAGGAAGAAGCTGAGCTGCTGACAGCTGGAGAAGTGCAGGAATTGTTAACCATGATCACGTACCTAAGGCAGATTGCAGTCTCACACCCTTCTCCAAAGCAATAAACTCACTCACCTCCTCCACAGGGACATCAGCAGGAGCTCTTGAGCACAAGGGCAATTTTTTTCCCAGAAGTTTTATGGAAAGCTCAACCCACTGTAAAGAGCTTGGCATTTCAGCCCTTCAGCTCATGCAGCCCACCAATTTCACCATATAAATCATCAGGAAATGCCCAGCATTAGAATTAACCACAGTAATTATATTTTTGGACAAAAAAATGAGGGATTTTTCAGCAAGAGAGTTCCCCGATCAACCAAACAGCGCAGAAAAATCTTGCTGGTGTTGCTATTTAGTTTCTTACCATAATCTGTAACACTGTAAAGAAAGGACTTTCCATGTAACAGGAAAGGCAGAGCAGTACCAGCCAAGACTGCCTGAAGGAACAACATCAGGCCACAGCACCCCAGGAATTCTGGGATGGAAGGTGATCTTAAGAGCTCAGTGCTTGCAAAGCAGCAAACCCTGTGCTTGTCACTAGGAAGTGAAAGTTTGTCTTGCAGCTAAGAGAGTGAGGAAGCCCCTGCCTGGCCTTTGGTGAAGCTGGGCCTGCTTGGAATGAGGGGTGCCCAGTTGAACCCCCAGGTGATCCTTTCAGCATAAGTTATTCTACAATTCATGATCTGCTTTTGCACAGGACCAGGCCAGGATCCATTTCAGCACAAGCACCCAATACAAAGGGCTATGGGGAAATCCATCCACCAGCATACGCTTTGGGACTAAAGGAACTCTGTGCTGTGGAGCTGCTCCATCAAGCTCACCCCAGCTCCTGGCATTACACACCACTTCTCTTTGTTGATTCTACTTTATGTCTAAGTTTCCTTGGCACCTCTGAGGAAAAGCAACAAGTGAGGGAGAGAAAGCAGCGAGAATTCAGGAAGTGAATGAAAGAAAAGGGAAATATAGATACAGAAGAGAAGGTAATTTGCAGCTAGTTGCACCACCATTCATCCAGAGCATATTAACTTATCCCCAGAATCCTGTGGGTGGAAGTGGAAAATAAACTAGAGTTCTTGTTGCACTGAGAAGGCTTTTTTGTCCTCACCAACCATTCTGCCACTTGAGCTGCCAGTGAACCTTCTTGAACAAGTCCCTTATCCTCACTGATATCCTCATCCTCTTCCAAAAGATGGGACTATGAAGCTTTGCTGGAGAGCTCTGTGGAGCCTACTCTTGCCTTACCATACCAGACCCCTCTCTGTGTCACGTCCCTAATGCTGGAAGACACTTGATACCAAAGGTACAGTTCTTGAGATTCTGAAAAAAAACAGGCAGCCAGCAAAAACAGGAAGGACAAACCCAAAAGAGCAGCTTTAACTCTTTCCTCACTTTTCTAGCAGCTTTATGGACTGATGAAACTTTTATAGAGCTGCAAGCCACCTAGGAAGTTCCCCCTAAAGATACTGCTGTTTGTAAAGATGTACATATTGCTGTAAAAGTTGTAATTACTAAGGAGCAGCATTTAGATTAGCTTCTGATGGAGACAATCGCTTGGTATGGCAATCCACAAAGCTGTCGCACGAGTCAGGAATCCATTTCTGCCCACTCTGTCCCAGAGCCCTGGTGCAAGTCTCCAGCCAAGTCTTCCAGACCCATCCAGGACAGCAACCATTTTAAAGACCCCAGTCTAGAACTGCTTTGAATATGAGGCATAGGAATGAAGACAAACACAGAAACCACAAATAGATCCAAGATTGTATGCGCAATACTCCTCCTCCTGGTTGGGGATATGCTTTCCCTGCTCCATGGAAAGTGTACTCACCTGTCTGATTGACATGGTGCAGAGAATGTAGAGGAAGATGAAGGAGCAGTCAGTGTAATCCTCACCCAGGAGGTTGCGGTGGGAGAGACCTTGGATGTACGAGAGGGGGATAAACGGAAGCTTTGCCACTACTCGGCCGTCAAATCTGGAAAAGAGAGCACTGCATCACCAATGGAGACAGCAGAAGAGCTTTTGGATACACAAAGAACAAGTGAGCATCATCAACAGGTCACCTAGAGCAGGTAAGGACACAGAGAAGGCTAAAAGGCCTTGATGCCTTCTCCAGCTCTTCTCCATGCACTACACCAAGAAGGATAAAGACATCTCTCTCTCTCCCTGAGCCCTCCACAGGGCACAATTCCCTCAGGAGCAGTTTTACCATCAAAGCGTTTCATAGTGATAAAGGTGATCACCTAGACAAGCTGCTGGTTCATGAAATCTTAGTGTTTTGCAGTTTTCTGGTGCACTTTATTTCCAAGTCAGATTTAGCAGAAGACAGCACTTCAATAAAAGATGAATGACTGTCACCCTGCTGTACTGCAGTAACTGCAACGAGACAGACCCCCTGCTTCAAGCAAAACAGCATTTTTTAAACTGGAGCATAAATCAAAGACACCTTTTCCTTCCCTGCAGCAGCTGCTGCATCCTCAGGATGCACAAGAGAGCCATCAGCAGAACACTTCATACCCCAGTTTCCCTGCATTAGCTGTGGAGATGCAGGCAGTGCAGAGGCAGGATGATGCCGCATATTCCAAGCGGCATGTCCTGCTCCTGGAACCCCTCCAGGCCCACATTCCAGGGCATCAGGCAGAGTGTGAATTTTGGCCAGTTTGCAAAGATTTCTCCCAAGCCAGACAGTCGACCCAATCTTTTGATGTAGATGTGTATGATGCCTCATCAGCATGTGCATATTTGGATGTTATTTTCTCTGCATGTGCTGATTTTCGAACAGGTGTTTCTTGTTTCAAGAGATCCTAAATGAGCCTTCTTTCCTGTGGAGATGCATTCACACAGCCACGGCTCAAACACACGCCAACTTTGTTTACATCTCACAGGCAGTTTGGCAAAAGAGCTCGGAACGGATGTTTATCTCCCTGGAACATCCCCCAGTGGCTTAAAATTCTGCGTTATTCCTGCTGTGAGAATGACAAGTACTTCAGCAGTAGCACCCTGAGGTACCTGCTTCTAATTCCAGCAGGTTTTCACAGTTATCAAGAGGTACCAGAATGCACAGCTCTTAGAGTAAGGCAGGGAAGCGATTGCACGCAAAAGCTCCTGGCAAGAGAAAATTGAGACACACAGAAGGTAATTTCTGCCCCAGGTGAAATCCCTGGTGGCTTGGAGGCCACTGCTGCTGCAGATCTCACTTCCATAATGAACCTTTTAAGCCACAACAGTCACTCAGCTGTTTGTCTTGGGCACAGCATTCTGCTCTTTGGGTTTAAACCAGCCTTGCTGACACTTCCACATCCTTCCATCACAGTTCAACCTGCTGCCCCAGTACTGCTGATACTCCAGGAATGAGAGCAGGAAATCATACAGTGATTTCCAGTTTGACTAAGGGGGCACTTGGCAATGGTCAGGTGCTCAGAGTAGCAGCATCTACAAAGAGGGTGCTGCTTCCACACAATTCCTGCTCCTTTTTTCCCCAGCAGCCATGAACTCATCCAAAAACAGGAAAAGCAGCAAACGTGGCTGCAGCCACTGCAGGTGTCAGCTACCCTTCTCCTCCTACCACACCCACAGTGCTTCCATGGATACTCCCGCTGCTCAGATTCCCTCTAAAGAAAGAGGCAGTTAAATAAAAGACATGCCCAAAGGTTCACATCAAAGATATGCCTAAAGGTTCTTTGCTCAGTAGCACGGTCTCTGTGGGCAGGAATCCCCAAAAGAGGAACATGACAAGTAAGCTTGGTAGTTTTTTGGTTTCTTCTACCCTTTTTTTTTTAAAGTTAATATCTATGGAAGGAGGCATCATATAGAATTTAACCCAAATCAACCCCTTCCTAAAATTCTTAAATTTACAGTTCTGTAATACTAGTTAGTCACAGAATACTCAGAGCAACTGCCTCTTCCTCCTCTGGGAAGAGTGGGAACAGTGGGGTAAAGCATTTTCAGTTTGTTTTTCAGTTTGCTTTAGGGGCAGGTGCTGGTGTTTTGTATTGTGCCCAAGAGCAAGGCAAGCACTTGGAGGTCTCAGGTGCAACCCTACAAATGCCCCCTCAGACCTCTCACTGCTCATGATGCACCTCCAGCCCTGCTCAGGGCTGCAGTGAAATGAGACATCACTGACTCAAGACTGTACTCAAATTTTAAAATCCTCCAGTGCTGGGTTGCTTTGCTCTGCTCAGAACACTTGGTGCTGAAGTCTGACTAAGCTGAATAAATAAAGGATCCACACAGTGGCACTTCTGTTATTATGTTACCCCATGTTTGCAATTTATCCACCCACAGATCTCCAGAAAAATAACAATTGACTCTCCCGGGGACTGCCAGCCCAGAAGCAAGAAGCTTTGGTGCCCAAGAAATCCTGTAAATTTCTGTTTGCAGGGCAAGGATCCTGCCCAGACATCAAGCAAGCTCCTAAAGGTTATCCTAACAATATTCATATCATCCTCAGATTGAACAGCTAACAGTTCATATTTAAAGTGAATCAAGCTTTAAAAGCAAAACACAGCCCTTCAGATTTGCATATCTGAAACAAAGCCGCCTATAATCATGCAAACCAGTTTAGGGTTTCTTTTCTAATTAAAACTACACCTATCCCAGGTCACTTCTAAGACAAATGAAGCTTGGAGGCCCATGCCTGGACCTGTTTATATCTGGACTCTGATTACCTCAAGTAGGACAACAACAAACTCTGCAATTACATCTCCTTTCTAAGGGCAAGAGAGCTGACCCAGTTTGGTTTGCACAAGCATTCTTTGGTCACACCACTACAGCAAAGCCAAAGCAGCTGAAGACTGAAAATGCTTACCTGACATGCACCAAACTTGCCCTAATCAGGATGTTCCCACATAGAAACGATATAAAAGCTGTGTCTAGACTGAATGCAATTTGTCCAATTAGGTTGTGTTCAGTACTCAGTGTTCCCTCTTGAGCAGAATGTGCATGTGACGACCAAACCACCACATCTTCATAAGAAATATGGATATTTATTTATTCATGGTTCTTGGCTGGCCAATGCCACTCTTAACACTTCAAGTGATGAAGAGAAGGTGGAAAATAGATTCGCCCTAAAAATTTCAGGAAAAAATGCAGGAAGTTGATACTTACATGGAGTTGAACATTCCCATCAAGGCAGTGAAGCAGAAGCCGATGGCAAACATGGATTTCATCCGAACCTGCAAGCCGAAATGTCAGAGGTATTTAAAACAACAGGCCCACACTGAGGTATTATGAGCTCACACCATTAAAAACAGGCTTGGTATAGATCACTGAAATCAACAGGGGAAAAGGCTGACCCAGGAGACAGAGGGGATGTAGAAGTGACTGGCGAAGTCCCAAAGAGACTGGGTACAAAGGCAGCAACAGTGAGGGCCAGTGATGGGAAGGGCTGCTTCAGGAAGATGAAACCAAAAAGTGCTCAAGAATTGTCCTGTCACCTTGCACAGGCTGGTTTTATTTTTTCCTTAAGCCTATAAAATCCAGCAGGGGGATTCCCAGGGGACTCCCAGCAGGGGATCATTACAATGACCAAAGTTATAGGAAGCCAGAAAAATTAATTCTACTTTGAAAAACATCATGGAGACTTCTAAAGATGAAAATAGCTAAGGTTTGGCATGAGATGAGGCAGTAACTCTGTGGCTCATACTAAAATCTGTAGTTGTTAGAGAAAATTTAGAAGGACCTTCCATAGGAAAAGCAGCTTTGTCTGCCAATTGAACAAAGTCTTTCTGTTGGAAAACTGATTGAAATCTTCAGCAGTTGGGAACAGGCTTTAAATTTTCATACCATTGACAAGTCCCTGTTGTTATTCTTCAGCTTCTCTTCTTGTCTCTCTGGAAAGACAAAAACAACAGTTATAATCAGTTATGTCAACCTAGAAACCAGAGTGTTTTCATTTCCAGGAAAATTTAACCTCTTTGTCTCTCCAAACAAATAACACTTCCAAAATCAACTCCAGCTCTCTTTGCCAGACAGTAGAAAGTGAAAAACTGTTCATAGCCAACTGCTTTTCCACCACAGCAACATGCAGCAAGTCAGGCACAAAGAGAGGAGGCGGCTGGAATCACCCATTCAGCATTTTTGAAAGAAATGCACCCGATGTCAGATTTGCTAACTCAACCAACTCACACAGGAGCATGAGCACTGTGCCAGGAAATAAAAACAGTGCCCCTCTGCCACAGTTCCCAAAGGGAGCACTGATCAATTTGCTGCACACTATGATAAATACATTGAGTAAGTAAGGATTTCCTTGTGGACGTCTCAAAAGGGAAAACCATGCACAGAGCACCTCAGCAACGCCAAAATCCTGCTGGTCTCAGTAATGAATTGTGCACCCTTCTCACACCTAGGAGATTCTCCAAAGAGCAAAGAGACTTCCTACCTGAAATTCAGTAATGAGTGTATTACTGTACTTTGCAGGAAATACTTTGGAAATTTAGTCTGTCCTTAAATCACCACAGACTTCAAAGATACACAGATTTTCAAGAGGGTATTTTCCATGTCCCTCACTGGAGGGCAGCTCTGGCCTTCAGCATTACCCACTATCCATCACCTTTCCTGTCCCAAGTCCCCATCATGCCTTGTGCTCCTCTCAGACCACGGATTCAGAGGGGTAGCTGTGGCTGGGAAGCAACGGCCAGCTGAAGTACAGATGTGGATAATGAAGGAATATCCAAAGAGCAGAATGAGTGAAAAGGGTGACGCCTTAAGTTTGAGCTTTCATATTTTCCAGATTCTGTACGGCATTAGTGTGTAACTCTGAACTTCATATAAAGTCTTAGCAAGTTCTCCTCACAGCTCACACAAAACAATCCTTTTCCAGCCCAAGGACACTGCTGCAGCTTCAGCCCCAAAAAGTGCAAATAGCAGGGAATTGAGGAGAGAATCTGGGGAGGATGGGACTGCAGAACCTGGAGCTGGAATTGGACAATGAACCCCAATACGGAAATGCAACAAAACTTACAAAAGTGTGAGAACTCGTGACTCTGAGTCCATCTTGGGTGGAGTTCTGGGCTCTTGTACTGCCCAAGGTGAATCCTTTGAAGGGCTTTTAATAAATCCCTGCTTTATTCCTTTAGCATTGTCTAGCCTCTTTTCCAGATAGCCTCTCAAGGCATCAGGGGAGGATGCAGAAGGTCTGTCAGCATGGGAATTTCAAAGGATCCCCACTGAAGTTTCAGTATAAGAGCCCCACAGCTCAGAAACTCCACAATTCTCTCCCAAGCCCCAGCTAAGCACAGGGACTCACAGTCAGTGTTATGGAAAGCAAGATCCCTACCCAATTTGTTAGAACCCTCTTTGCTATTTCCACTTGCTCCAAACTACAAACTATCCCCTCACAGGAACCTTTCAGACACCTGCTTCCTGAGCCAGGTGGAAAGCTGTGTCCTGGGACATTTCAGCAACCACAGGCCAGCTCTTCAGGAATCCCATTTGGCACAAATACTTGTTTTTTCCCCTCTGCTGTTAACTAAGCATCTATTTAGGTGGGCTAAAGGTTACACAGAGGAAAGAACACAGCCTTGATTGCCCAATATACCTGACCTATCTCTCACCTGTTTCTACAGATTCAAAATGAACATGCTCTGGGTGATTTACCAACTTATATAAATGGTCTGTTCCTGCCCAAATCACACATAAACAGCCTGTTTAGCACTTTGTTGGATAGTTTACAGTTGGGCAAAGGCACAGAGAAAGAGGGCTGGGTTAAAAAGCAGCTCCCTGGAGTCCAACATCATCTTACTTTGCTCAATGGAAATACAAACCATGAGGATACAGTGATAGAGATTTGCCAGGACTGGGGGTTTTTATTTTGTTTTAGTTTTGCTGTCCATCCAGCACTCGTGTGGACTCCTGGGAATGTCACTCTCTTTTCTTCCAGAAGTACATGGACACAAAGCAGTAGCAAGGTTTAAGCTAACAAATCATCTCTTTAAATTGAAAGGACAGAAGGCTACACCAATGCTAAAGGTGTCCTGTTCCAGCAGTGCCCAAGGTGACACAATGTGACAATTGGTTCATTTCACAGCTAAAAATGAAGTGTTTTAAGTAGGAAACACCAAATTAAGCCTTCCCAAGCAACATTCCCCCTAGCTCCTTGTGCACATGTATGATTCATCCCTTATGAAACCAAGTAATACCATCCACACACCTCCTGTCTTATTCTGTGCACGGAACAGATGGCAACTGAGGCAGGTCTGTACCACAGCTGTTACTTATCCATAAAGCCTCAGCTCAATATTTACTTTTTGTTAACTAAAATGGCAGAACTTGGAAGAACTCCAGCACAAGTAGATTTGCTGTGACAACAATGCCCCATCTTGCAGAATGATTTGACATCCTTGACATCTTGACAAGTTACTGAGATCAGAGATTTCCAAACTATTTAACAGCTGTGAGTCATTTTCTGGATGTCCAGTGTGACATTTAGGGTTTCATTTTTCAGAAACACCAATAATTCATCTTTGCCTGAACACAAATGAAATACTGAAGTTATGCAGCACTTGTAACAAAAATTAAAATAAAAAAATCCAGAAAAACAGTGTCAGAATCTTAGGCTTGGCCAGCAAGCATCACAGCAAACAAAATCAGTGGTTGTTTCCTAAGTTCTGATCTTTGTCCCTTTGTGCTTTGTTTTTCATCTGCAAAACAAGATTATTTCAGTGTATAAAAACTGGTGGAGCATCTGAAGTCCTCAGATTCTACTGTTTATTGGTTTAGTCCAAGCACAAGTAAAATATTGCCTGCTAGGAACACAGCTTGGATGGTGCCCTGCAAAGAAGTCATTGTCACGCTTTTTTTATTGAATGTTATCTGCAGTTGTCACATATGGTCACTTTCAAAGTTGCCTTATCCACCAAGCAGTGTTCATCCCATGCAGGGATTAGTCAAGATTAAGAACTGAAATGCACAAGAGGAAGCATTTTGGCTCATGTCCCTTCAGGAACCTAACGATAACAGGTTTTCTACCTAGGAAGAACTGTTTGAAGATGTGTTTATAATTCCCAAGCTTTGTACAGATCAAATGACTAAACCAGCTACCTGGTGTTACAGAGGAATGAGGAAACCAACTCCCAGGCGCTCTCAGAAGTGTTCCTGCCACAATCTGTAATAACTTTACTGAGCTTTGCTGCATGTTGTGAGTCCTGCAGATAGCAGATCCTCCTAAAACCTTTCAACATCTCTTTACCCTGTTCTTGCTTAGTTCAGTACTTAAAGAGTTACCCTAATGCAGAAAGAATTCTATTTACTGACAATGAAAAAGAATGGAAAAATAAATCACTGCCTAAAACGGAGGACAACTAATTGATCAAAACTAAAATTAATCTAAGCATGGTTACATGAACATCTTCAGCTCTAAACTGTTCAAATGAAGGGGAAAAAAAATACCCAAAATCATAGCTACAGCAAGCTGCCAAGGCACTGCAGCAAAGAGCTTTGAGAGCTTAAGTTAATAGTTTATCAAGGCTGAAATGGAAAAAAAAGTCAGGAGCTCAGCAAGAGGTGCTGCTCCTCTCAGGGATCCACCCATTTGATCAAAACCATCAGAAGGCTGGGTATCTGCCTTGGAAGAGTATGGCAAATGAATAAATAACCTTGAAAGGAAGGAAAGGATAATCACTTCCATCAGTTTCTCAACTTTCCACCATTCTTGAGGCACCAGTCTTACCTATCTTCTTTTTCTGCTGTCGGCCTGCTGATTCAGTTATCGTTTCCTTCTTCTTTTCCACTGCAAAAGGAAAAGATACTCCATCATTTCTACACAGTGATACCACCACTTCTTTTGCACACACCAAACAAAACATTTTATTCCTCTGCAGAACAGGGGCACAAAAAGCAGCCAAGTAGGACATGTTCAGAATCAGCAAGTTATCAACTACCAAGGCTGATTACACCAATCACTTAAAAACTGTAACAAAAAAGTTTCAAAACCCTGGATAAGATACAAACACGTTTAAAGTGTTAATTTTGAACTCTGTCAAGAGCCCAATACACTGTGGACTGAGCAGTCTGGGGACAATTTTGGCTCAAGTGACCCTTGCTGATTTGTCATTAGTATCAGACAGTACTTTTGATTCAGCAAGTGGAATGAAAAGAGCTTTGTGGCGAGCTCTGCTCCTGATTATCTGCAGTGGGAAGCAGAATACAGGAAAGTCTGTGTTCTCCTACATCCCTTCTTCACAGGCAGCCATTCTCAGGGGAAATGCTGTCCAAGCAGGCAGCCACAGCCTCTCCATTCTTCAATTCATTAGTACTGAAGTATTTCCAATATTTTAAAGCGGAAGCCTAAGGTCAAAGGTACTAAAACCCCAAATCAGACATGCACCAAGCACCTGCCACCAATCAGCACTGCAGCAAAGCAGGCCAGCAGAGCCAGCACAGGGAAATGGGAACACAGCAAATGTGCTGCTCAGCTGCAAAGGAGCTTCTGGGACAGCAAAAAGAGCTTTTCCAGAAAGCAAGAGAGATTTCCATTCAATACCCATAACAAGAGTACTTTGGGAAGCAAGGATGATAAAGCATGACCATGGTCTAACAACAGAGAGCAACCCTTTTTTATTTCACTCTCTGTATTTATACAGACTGCATGTACCGTATCTATCCTACCAACAAAGAGCCTTGGCTCACTGTCAGCTCACAGATACCTGACTGCTGGGGGAAGTACCAGCTCAGCACAGACCTGCCAGCCCTGATTTCAAAGCCCAGAGGAAATCAAGACAGCCAGCCTTCCAAGCCACAGCAGGATTTGTAGAGCTGCATTATGAAATGCCAGTGAGTCAGTCCCAGCTCCTCAGAAAATCACACCAGCCAAGTCACCTCAACATCAATCCTCCATGGCAATGGAGTGAGATACAACTGCTTTTCCCAAAGAACAAGAGGATCTCGGGTTGGCAGGGAGGAAAACAAGGAGCTTGTGTCCCTCGGGAATACCAGAGGGAGGTGTCAGATGACACAATGCACCCAGGGCTCACAGAACGCTGTCTCTACAGCCTTCCTTATGCCAAATTCAGCTGGGAAAACTCCATCAGTGCATCCCTGCCCTGGGCCACATAACCCAGCTCTAAACTCTAGACAGTGCTACGAAGCCTTATGCCAGCCCGAGGAACTCCAGGCCCCAATTCCCTCAGGACTGTCGGTGGGAACATCCACATTAACACATCAGAAATTCCAGGGACAGCTTTCAGCCTTGTAAAGGTACCCCTACATTTACCCAGAACAACCTCTGCAGCAGCCTCAGCCAACGCTGAGCCTCTCCCTAGGAAGGAGAGGACAGGAAGAGATGAAATTAAAGAGTAACAATGTCTGCTCAAACACATTACCCAGCCCCTTTGTTTTTGCAAATCCTAAGGATCGCTAGGACTCTCATGGGAGAGCTTAAAGGTCTCAAATGTGTTTTTTCCTGTTTCAGATGTGTTAGATAACAGTTGAAAGGTGTGGCTCAAGTGGTCCACTTGGCAAGTTGTAAGCCCTCAGGTCAGCCATCTGTCCTCAGCTCAAGAGGGGAAGGGGAAAAAAAACAAAGCTGAATTTTTACTGACTTCTTATTCAGCTTTACCTTTTTTTTTTTTT
>VRYO01001717.1:2227482-2246083 GCA_009812075.1 Sialia sialis | reverse complement strand
AGGAGAGCAATAACAGCAAACAGCATTAAACTCTTACAGCAATCATTAAGCCCTAGAGATTAAGCCCTGCTAACTGCTTTTGGAATTGAACAGCACAAACACTAACTATGCAGCTGGGTTTCAACTCCTTCTCTAACTTGCTCTTCCGGGGCTAATTCCATCCCACACACAGGACAAGTGGGACTCAAGTGAGGCAGGCAGAGATGCAATCCCCATCTGTTCCTGCTGTGGTGACAAAAGCCCTTAGTGTCGGAGCTGTGACACAAACATGACTATACTTCAACTCCTCAGTTTAAATTGCTCAGGGGAAGGCTGGAATGAGCTGGGCTGGTAAGAGAAATACGTGATAATATTGTTCTCTCATGCATTAAAGAGCACTGACACCATAATGAGATATTTGTAAGGTAAAACCAGCTCTATTTTGGCCCCAGTTGTCCTGTGCTGTCTCTCACTGCTGTAACTCGGGTAGGGTGTACACAGTTGAGGTTGAAAGGTCAGAGCTTCTCCTCTGCAGCTTGGTTTCTGATACAGACAGGCCCATTTAAACACTCCATGCTTCCTCCTGTTTACCATTTCTATTAATATTTGATGCATATCTTCTGACTGCTCACCCTCAGCTCCCTTTTCCCTTCTTCCCTCATCCTTTGTTTACCCTCTCCCAGACCTCTCTAGTATTTCCTAACCTATTTGTTTCCAGTTTACATTACGACAATTTCGTTTTACATCAGCTGATTGGTCAGACCTTTCTATGATGGTTTTGCCTTTACTCGCTGCCCACCATCAATCAGCACTTTTAATCTTTACATAAAAGGCTTTTTCCTTGTGGTATTCATTACTCAACTCCAGTTCTTTCTTTCTACAGACCTCAGAATCTCCTCTTTGCCCCTGAAAGGCAGAAATTGCATGTTTGAACATATTTCAGACATTTATTTCAGACCCTGGCTGCTCATGTGCAGAAAAAAATGCCAGTACCAATCTCTTACTCCCTCCTGTCCTCCCTTGACAGGAGAGGCAATTTAGACAAGATCTTTGGCTGAGCTCCCTCCAGCAAAAGACTAGAACTAAGGACAGAAACAAGCCCCTGGTGAGTACTTACACTTCTTGCTTTGCTTTTCCACTTCAGCCTTTAATCTCTTGTATTTGTCTGTCCGATAAACCAGCACCCAGGTTATACCTGAAACAAAAATCCAGCCAGTGACGAGGGAAGTAAAAACCTCCTGCAATAATACTGATATGTGGGAGCAAATCCACGTGCAGAAATTAAACTTTATTGTCTACAAAACCCTGTTATAACACAGGTGAGGGAGCACAAAGCACCAGCAAACTGCACCATCCCTGTCCTTCAAATCCCCATTCTAAGTTCCATGTAAAATGGAACCGTGAAACAAACCATGAAATGGGCTATAGGTGTGAAACTGAAACACGTTTTCAGTTGTTACTTTTATTGACAAACCTGTTTTTCAGGTGTGGGATGAAGATTTGGGGAAGGTGGATAAAAGGGGTTTAGGGATGATATCAGAAATAGACTTGTGACTACCCCAAAAGGCACGTATCCAGCGCTTATTTAAAAAGCTGCCCCTATTTCAACCATTGAAATATAAAAAAAACCTTTTCAAGCAGCTTAAACCATCACCATTGCAAGGTCAGGCGATTTCTTCACATCCTTCCTACAACAGCTACTGGGCAAAACCACTACGTCCCCTTTAATCCTCTCCCCATGGAAAGAATAACCCCAATTCCCAGCGCTCTGCCAGCACTGTTCGGGGGGCATTCACCGCTGTCCTCCCCGTGAGGAGGTTCGGGTGACCCCCAGCCCCGTTTCACAGCCCCCTTCCCAATGCCAACCCTTCCCCCGCTCCCGGGAGCTGCCGGCCGCCGCCCGCACCCCCCGGCTCACCCTCGGCCAGCAGCGCGGTGCACACGGAGATGAACACGATGAGGAGGGTGTCGGCGAACATGGTACTCATGGTGGTGCCGCCGCCCCCGACCCGGTAACACCGCTGCGCACCCGGAAGTGCACCCGCCACCCGGAAGCTGCCTATCCCTGTTACCTAGCAACGACCGGAAGTGACCATCTGCGCTTCCGGCGGGCGACGCAGTTGTGGGAGAAGCAGAGGGAAGGGCGAGGGGCGGGGAAGGCTCGGCGGACGCTGCTCTGATTGGGTTGGCCAGCTGTCAATCCGTCAATCGTGGCGGCGGGCGCTGCGGTGATTGGGCGATGCTGCTGTCAATCGTGGTGGTGGACACCGCCCCTCAGCGGGGCTGAGGGGGGTTGATTGTTATGATGGCGTCCGGACCCAGCTCCTCTCGCCACCCGCCCGAGTCCCGTACACCGGGCTGTCGTGAGGCCGCGCCCGACTCAGGGCTCGCGGAGGGGTTCACAGAATCAGTTAGGTTGGAAAAGACCTCCGCGATCATCCCGAGTCCAACCAGGGACCCAACGCCAAGTGCCATGTCCCGTCTTTCCTTAAACAGCTGCAGGGACGGTGACTAATCACCCTTTCTGTGAAAAGTCCGACCTACATCACCCCTGGTGTAATTTGACACTGGGTGGGTGTCTGCCCCCCCTCCTCACTACCGGGACGTGGTGTCTGGACCCGCTTGCCAGGGAAGATAGAAAAGGTGTTTGCTCGCAAAAAGGTTGGCTTGAATAAGCCTTCCGGATTTCTACAACTCTGCCCTGTGTTAATTTGTGAATATAAGAGTTCAAGATCCACTTGGACAGGTTTTGGAGCAGCTGGTGTAGTGTAAGGTGTCCCTGTCCATGGCAGGCGGTAGGAATGAGATGATCTTTAATGTCCCTTACAACCCAAACCGTTCTAGGATTCTGTGATTCTGTGAAAACCCTGTTAGTGCATCTCACCAGGAGGCACTTTTTGGGATCCATTATTTAGGAATATTGCTGCCTGCCCTTTACCAGGGGCTGTTGCTGTCCCACACGTTCCTTGTAGAGCCAGCAGTGGAGTGCAGCATTCTGTGATTCAAAGGGAATTACATCTCCCATTGCTCATGTGTATAAAATATTCACGGATGGGATGAGACTATGAAGTGCATTAATGAGGACAGTACAATAAAGGCAAGGATTTGGCAGACAAATTGACTTTTATTGAGGCTCCAGCAATCACACCTGCAGCAGCAGAACTAGACCAAATCCACGGGCTGTAATGGGGTGAGGAGACCTAGAAAGCAGAAATACAGAAAAGGAACCAGGGCAGGCAGGGAAGGGCAGGTTTGTGCCTGTCCTTACGTAACAGAGGAGTTTGCTGCCGGTGACAGCGGTGCACTGTGGGATTACACGGGCAGAGCTGAGTCAAAAACAGGGAAAGGAAAAATACTTCCGCCCTTAAATTAAACATGCCAGTCAGAAAGAGGGTGAGGAGCTGTAGCTTGGAGAAGACAGCACAAGCAGCGAGTGAGGGCGTGAGGTCTGACAGAAACAGCCTCTCTGAGCCCAGGGACAGGCACACGAGGAAACCAGAGAGCCATGTGTGTGCAGGTGGCTGCAAGACGTCACTGAGAGGTGCAGCTCCACACCGCAGGAAAAGTCCCAGCACCGTGTCCAGGCACGGGGAGCTTCCTGCAACAGCAGGGCACAACAGAGAACTGGATGTCAGCAAAACTGGACTCAAGGAGACAGGGATGAAACTGAGAGTGGATATTTCAGTTTAGAGTGAGCAGGAAGATGTTGACAGCTGGTTATGCGGCAGGATTTGTGATATACAGGAAAAATTCTTCCCTGTGAAGGTGGTGAGGCCCTGGCACAGAGAAGCTGTGGCTGCCCCTGGATCCCTGGGAGTGTCCAAGGCCAGGCTGGACAAGGCTTGGAGAAACCTGGGATAGTAGGTGTCCCTGCCCATGGAAGGGGCTTGGAACAATGTGATCTTTAAGGCCCCTTCCAACCCAGTGCATTCTGTGATTCTATATTGTTTTGTGCCACCTCATGCAATTCCCTATGCTATATGCCATCCTCCACCCTCTCTCCTTCTCTTTAGAGCTCCCTGACTTTCCTGGCTGTGAGATGTACCAGCATCTCTCAAAGCTGAGGGAAATGATTCACATGGTATCACTTATTGATACTGAATGGGTTTTTTTGGCAGATGCAGGCCAGGAGGAGATGGTCAGTGACATGAACCTCTTTTCTCTGCAATGTCTGTGCTTTGAACTGGAGGCAGAGGTGACAACAGGCTCTTTGTAATTTCATCCTGTCACTTTGAATCACACGGGGATCCTTATCAGCAGATCCTTTTTTCAGACAACACACGGCATATTACCCTCAATGGCATTTCCTTTTCAAAACAGCATTCTGTGCTTTGATCAATGTGTAAAGGATAGATGAGGGTTGAGTGCAGTCAGATTTGATCTACCAGCCTGGGATATGAGAAAAAGGAAGGCATTTGCATAATACGTCGCTCTGGTTACAGGGGCTGCTGTAGTCTACAAACATTCTAGATATAGAAGTGGTAATATTTATGGAGGCAACCTTGAAACCAGATTGCAGAGTCACATAATCCCAGCAGGTTTCATACACTGAAGTCTCCAAACTTAACGTGAAGAAAAGGTTCAGTTGCTTTGCACAGTGTGTTAGTGACAAGCAGCCAGTAAAAGGATGCGTAAAATTCACAATTTTGAGGAAAGGTGCCATCTGAAACTAACTGGGACTTGGATTTGGTTCACTTCTAGTTCACAGCCCTGGCCTGTTTTTGAAAGAGCTGTTAACCTGACCTTTGTGAGTTCTCCTTGTGTCCTGTATAAATAAGCATTGGATACTCTTAGCTCAAACTCCTCCAGGGCCCATCAAGAGGCTTTTACTTCTCCTTTCCCTAACAGGTGTGTCAGCTCCTGCCACATGTCCAGTGATAAGGGAACCTGGAGGTGAAATGCCATGATGGACATCTGACAGAGAAGTTCAACACAGCCAGCACAGTCTGAAACAGGTGCAGCACAGCAGAGGGTTTGGGCTGTCCCCAGGCAGGGCAGCAGGGAGGGCAGGCAGGAGGAGAACCCAGTAACCTGGAGTTCTCACTGTCCTGAGGGGGTTTTGCCATCCAGATCCAGCTGTGTCAGCACTGGAGTAAGAAAGAAGAGCTGTGAATAGCTCCTGGGTCCCAGTGGGGTGCACAGGAGCTGTGCCCATGGCCACTGCTTGGAAACTGGCACGGGGCCATGGGAATCCACAGGAATTCATCCCTGCAGGAAGTTCTCATCCATATATAGCTCTTCCTTCCCTGGCAGCAGCTGCATGCAGTGCCATTCTCCCATGGCACTGCTGGAGAGGAATTGGGAGCAGTGGGCACAGGGGTCAGGGCTTCCCAGAAGATCCTCTCTCACATCCTGCGTGATGAGGGCAGGGACATGGGACCTGTCTGGCAAACATCTCCACTCCTGTTTTGCTGTGTTGAAGTTAGAAACCTAAGGGAGAGTTCTGATCCTCTCCAAACAGGGCTGGAACTTTGGGGCATTGCTTGGGCTGGCTACTGCCCCAAAACAGAATAAGCACCACTAAACACTTTCCATACAGGACCATGCCTACTGTTTGTTTTGTTTTAAATCCTCAGATTTAAAAGTGGAGAGTTCTTACTCTCCTTAAACAAGCTTTTCTAGGATTAAACCATTTTCAACCCTAGCAAATGTCCCTGAATTGCCCTCTTTACAGTGTTGAGCTGGCAACATTTTGTTTTAATCCCTACTGGTAAAAAAAAAAAAATTATTCCCTTTCTCTTTGAGACAGCCTTTTACGTATTTGGAAATGGTTATTGTATTCCCACAGCCTCACAGCCCAGCAGAGACTTTCTCCAGACTAAACACAGATGGGTCCTGCAGTCCTACAAAGCCAGACCCTGGGTTGTTCCTGAATCTCCACTGGAGCCTCTCCACCAGGCCTCACCCTTCTCAAATACCTGTGGATGTTTATATGCCCCAATGGGATGTTTGCCTTTTCCACTGCGGCATCACCAATTGATTCTTTGATTCACTCTACACCAGATCTTTATCTGTAAAAGGCCTGGCTAGCCAGCAAGTTCCTATCTCGCATTGCCACGGATCATTACCACATTTGTCTGCAAGGACCGGCACCCTATATATTGCCAATCCTTTTTCCATTTTGTTGAGGTCATTTTGACTTTGAATCCTGGCCTCCAGAGTGCTCACGGCTCTTCCCATGCAAGTCCTATTTGCCAAAGGCATAAGCATAATTTTTATTCCTGAATTTGGGTCATTAATAGTAATTTATGAGTGGTTGCAAGACTAGGGCCCAGTTGGGGTGGGAGAACCACAGGGTCATTAGGGTTGGGAAAGACCTGCAAAATCACCAAGGCCAGCCATTGACCCAGCACTGCTCATCATAAAACACTGTCCCCAAGTGCCACATTTGGACATTGCCAGGAAGGTTGATTCCACCATTTCTCTGGGTAGTCTGTTCCAACACCTGAGCACTCTGTGGGTGAAGAAATTTTTCCTAATATCCAATCTACCCACTCAAACCTTGGAATAAGTTGAGGGTATTTCCTCTTGTTACATGGGAGAAAAAGGCCACAACCTGCTTTCAGGTGCAGAGTAATAAAGCTCGCCCTGAGCCTCCTTTTCTCCAGGCTGAACCCCCACCAGCTTTGTGCTCCAGACCCTTTCCCAGCTCCACTGCCCTTCTCTGCACACATTCCAGACCCTCAATATCTTTCCCGTCCTGAGGGGCCCAAAACTGAATCTAGTTTTTGAGATGTGGCTTGACCAGTGCCCAGCACACGGGGACGGTCCCTGCCCTGGTCCTGCTGGCCACACTACGGCTGATCCAAGCCAGGGTGCCCTTGGCCTCCAGCGTGGGAGACAAACAATGGAGGTTCTGCCGAGGGCCACCGTGGTGTGGTCTCAGCACCGTCTGGGATGAAGCGGAGCGGGCAGAGAGGCGAAGGCAGCCGGTGCGGCGCCCGGGCCCGCAGCGCCTTTGTCCGCGGGCGGGCGGGCAGGAGGGAGGGCGGCGGCGCGGTGCGGGCCCATGTGGCCGCAGTGCCGCCCGCCGGCGGGTTGGACCGGAGCATGTGCAGCTGCGGCAGCACCTGGCAAGGAGCCGCAGCGCCGGGGATGTGAACCAGGCGGGGAGGAAGGCCCTTGACTCATCAGATAAATCCGGCCCCGCACGGCGAGCGAAGGCGGAGGAGGCGCGGCGACGAGCCGGGGAGGATGGCGGGGGACAGCGAGCAGCGGCTGGAGGAGCAGGGGCAGCCCAGCGGCGGGGAGCCTTTCCTCATCGGGGTCAGCGGCGGCACGGCCAGCGGCAAGGTGCGGGCTCGGCGGTGCGGGGAGCCCCGCCGGAGCCAGAGGAGCTCGGTGGGGCGGCCCCCCAGGCCGGGCGCGGTGGCCACATGGCAGCGCGGCGGGTCCGAGCGGCCGCCCCGCCACGTGCGCGGCTCCGCGGCCCGGCCCGGGCTCGGGGCGAGCGCCGGGGGTGGGGATGGAGCCGGGGCTGCGGAGGGAACCAGGGCTGGGGATGGAGCCGCGGGGGCTCGCTGCGTACCCGGGGATGGATGGTCCGGCGGAGGGAGCGCGCTCACCGAGGCCTCTGGCCGGGCGGCGGACGGAGCCCCGCGGACACGTGGAGGGGGTGCGGGGTTGCTGTGGGGTTTACTCGCTCCTTCTCTCCGGCCGGGACCTTGTGTCCGTCTGTGTCACCGGGCAGAGCTGGGGGCAGCCCGGAGCAAGGGTGGCCCTGGCTCGGCCGAGGTAGCGGCGGCATCTCCCCTCCAGAATATCTTCCGTGGCTGTGGACAGCGCTTCCCCCGTCACCTGCACTGACCCCGGGACTGCCCACCCTGCAGAGCACCTCGGGGGCGATGCAGTTTTTTAATTTCCTCCCCCCACCTCGCCCCCAATAGTGCCGGTCGCACACGGGGGTGCCCTTCTCTGCCCAACTTTAGGGTAGCAGGAGCGGGAATTCTGCGGCAAATGCTGACTCACAGCGGCAGAACGACCTCCTGGCTGCTGTGCCGGGAGGGGCTGGCCCTTGCCAGGTGGGAGCGGAGCGGGGCGAGGGCTGCGGGGCCGGGGCAGCGCCCGCCGGGGCAATGCGGGTGTTCCCGGCAGGCTGCTACACCCAAACTGCAGCGCAGGGCAGCCTCGCGGCTCCTCAGCCTTTTATTTTCCTTGTTTCATGCAGTGTGTCCGTCTGAATTTCTTTAACCTCGCTAGGTCACTTTCTTTCTTAATAAGAAAAGAAAATTACTTATTTTTTTCTCTGCCTTTAAGAGCAGTTAAAAGCAGCTCCGCAGCTCATCAGCGCTGGTATGCAGGGCAGCATATTTTACCTATGTTTTGGAAAGGATGAATAGATTTGAAAGCAGCTCTACCTGTGAAATATTTCTTGCTGAGAAAACTGAATGTGGGCTGGCACGGGGGAAGGATGAGCCTTAAATCTCCGGGTTGATCCGTGTTTGGAGGGGGATTCCTCCTCTTGAAGGATGGCACAACCCAACTGCTGTACCTCAGCCTGGTGTTCTAAGCATGTGTTTCCGAGTACCCTATTGATTCTTGGACTGCTGTTGCTGCTGCAAGGGGGAAAAATCCAGCTGTAACAGGGCAGGGATGGTGAGAGAGGATGCAATCTCCTCCGGTGGGAACCAAAGCTGGATTGTTCTTGCAGTACAGCTCCTGGTGACTCAAACGCGCTGGGTTTGTCTGTTCTCTGATGCGTGGGTCTGCCTCTCTGTAGTTGTCCCAATAACATCGTGTCTGGCGCGCTGAACTGTTATGTCTCTGAACATTGTGTTTCAGGCCCACAAGGTAAAAGCAGTGATTACAGTACAATGCACCACAGTGGTGCTCAACTTCAAAGTGAAAATGCTCAAGAGCAGTGGGCTGCCTTAGGAAAAAAAAAATAGGGAAATGGTCCTTTCTAGCAAGGGAGATGTACTAACTGGCTTTTCCTGTCTCTCAGCTTTGATTGCCCCCCTTCCAGTGACTGCTGAAAATCTCTGTGCGGTGTTGCCCATTGAAGGGAATCCAGCAGATCACTATGAAGTTGGTGGGAAAAGGCTGCAAGAAATATGCTGGCAAAAAACCCCGAGCAACAGGAAAAAGGGACCTGGGGCTTGTGCCCACAGCCCCTCAGATTCACATTTGATGCAGCTGCAAGGCAGGGGTGTGGGGGGCTGTCCCTCACCTGACTGGTGGCAGTGCCCTGTGCCTGGAAGTGCTGGATGCTGCAGTGGGGCTGATGTGGTTTGCTTGCCTGCAGCCAAAACCCAGCCCTCCCAGGGGCTACTATGCAGATGTGCTGGCTCTGGGTGAAAAGTGAGTGCTGGCAGGAAGGAGAAGCAGGCACCTTTGCCACTGGGAAAGCGACAAATCCGTCCGACTCGCCTTGACACCAATTGGGGGTTGTTGTCGCAACACACCCCTTTGGCAGCACACCAGCCCAAAGATAAGAGGCAATTTGCCTTCCAAGGCCCCCCACAGCTCCTCCCACTGCTGATTTTGGGTCTGACATGGCTCCACAGTCCCCCCCCATCCCCCTTGGTGTACCAGCACGGCCAGGCTGGGGAAGGATGGGATTGTATTTTGTAGCTTGCCACAACTCTGTGGTGTGGTGCCCTGGGGAAGCTGGTGTTGGAAGTGGCCAGCCTTCCCAAAGAGCTGGGGGTTGTTTCGCTGGTGTTCCTTAAGTCTGAGAACTCAAGTTGAAAGGCTGAGTGCTCTTCCCTGGTGAGCAAAAGAGGCTTGAGCAACTTTGGCCACTCCAATAGGGGTAGAACCCTGAATGCTTTCCTCGTTTTTGGCTCTGGAAAGAAAGCTGAACTGCATTGGGAGCAAAACTGGGGAGCTGCAGAGGTCCTGGGCAGTCTGGGATGCTGCAGCCTCTGTGAGGGCAGTGCAAGCTGCACAGTGGCTGTTTTGAGTCAGCTCAGCTGGGACAGGCTCTGCACAAAAAAAAAGAAAAGCTATCCCCTGAAATCCAAGCACTGTGCAGTCTGGACAATTCGGCTGTGGTTTCCTGGGGTGGAGATGATTTGGCATTAAGACCCCCATCCTATGTCAGGCCTGAAGAGGACTGAAACTTCCTCATTCCCTCAGAGCAATTCCCAAGGCTGGTGGTTGAGTTTTCTTTTACCCTGTCTGTTTTCAAGTGTTCTGCTGGAGTTCTCATTTTCCTCTTGCACCCATGGCCTTTGTGCTAACAGCTTCTTCCCTTGCTCCTGCAAGACATTCCTGACTACCAAGGGCTCTGCACAAGGCAGGCAGCCAGGCTGCAGGCTGGAGGAAAGCTCGGCAAACTGAGATGAGCTAGGAACTGCTGGGATACCTCCTTAAGCTCTTTGTGTGTCCTCACTTCAGCTTAGCTGCTGGGACCTTGCAGCTCTGCCAGCAGTGCCTGGAGCAACTTGCTCCCAGCAGCAGCAGTGGCATCTGGTGCTGGGGTGGCTGTGGGGATGGGGAGGGCTCTTTGAGCCCAGGCTGAAGCTTTAATTGTTGTCACCACGTGAAATGAGGTGCTGGTTGCTGCCTTCCATCGGAGCTTGTAAGAAAAGACAGATTTGTAAAGGGCTGATTGCTTTGGTTGGCTGCTCATCGCTCAAATTAAAGTGAAGGCTGAGTATGGGTGCCACTGCAGCCCTATAGTTACATCATTTGGGTCTTGAGTTAGCACATCAAGTTCCCAATGTCTGTTTGGACATGCAGCCTCAGAGTTTCCACCCTGCAGAGCTCTGAGATTGCAGCCTATGTTCAGCCAGGTGTGCTCTTCATTTACTCCACTAGGCACTTGGAACACTGGGAAGGCTGGCTGAGGCTGGAATAATGAGCCAGCCAGAAGGCTGGAATTGCCCAGCTGGGGTGGGACAGCCGGTGTCCAGGGGAGGAGTGGTCTGAGCTGCATCAGGCAGTTCCATCTCTGCATGGAACCTCTTCTGTGACACAGCTCAGTCCTCTACCACAGCAAGGGCTGAGGTCCCCCACAGCAGCTCAGGGGTCACTGCCACAGTGTCACCACTTGGATGGCTGGCAGAGAAGCCCAGGGGAGATCTGGGAATGACTCCCCCATGGGAGGGGGACTAACAGGAATTGCAGCAGCCCTGTGCCGGTTCAGCACCATTTCCTGGTGACGTTGGTTTGTGGCTGGCAGGAGCCCTGCATCACAAGGTCTGACTAGTTAAACACTGGTGTCAACGTGTGCTAGAGACTCATCAAACTTTCTAGTAGAACGTTGTTCTGTGCCAGCCCTGATCGGACTGATCCACAGGAGGTTTTGATGGGTCAGCCCTTTCCTGTTACTGATGGAATATGTGCTCATTATGGAGCCTGCTTACCATAGTCCCGTGGGCTCAGCCAGCTCTGGGCTATGGAGTTTGCAGCAGGGGCTAGAGAAAAATATCCTGTGCCTAAAACCAGAGGATTGGGAGGGATTGTGTTAGAGGGCTTGTTTTCCTCCCTGCATGTAATCTGTGTTTAGAGCCTCTGTGTGTGCCTGTTTATGCTCCAGCCCGGGATTGCTGATCACATGCACAGTGTCCCAGGGTGAGTGAATAGAAACCTGCCTATCCCACTCCTGCTCTGGCTGGCTTGTGGCTCACAAAAGGGAAAGGCAGGGTGGTGAACCTGCCTGGGAATGCTCCGGGTGGAGGCCCAGGCTTTTGGTTCAAGAATAGTAAGTTTCCAGTGCTAGTGTTGCCACACGTGTGTGCTCCCATTAGGACTGGAAGGGATGGTGTGGGTCATGAACTGGCTGTCACAGGCATTTGATAGATGCTCTGGGACCCATCCCAGTTTGCTGTCTGTTCTGTGTGTCATCTTCATCCAAGCACTTCCTGGTACTTTATAATTACCATAACTTTCAGGAAGAGACCAACATCTGTAACTCGTGTGCCGCAGGAGATAAGCTGGAGATAAGGGCAGCATGCTACAGAGAAATTAAATAATTACAGTGGTTCCTTATGTTTGATTGGAGGGAAAATCCTGTCAGAGCACAAAACTGGAGACTGATTTATCCACAAAGGTATGATGAGGACACACCAACCAGGCTGCCGCAGATGCAGAGCCATCGCTAGCTCCTGCCAAGCCAGCTCACAGTCAGATCCTACAGGAAGGGCGTTATGGCACCGGTGTCCCTGGAGATAACCTCTGGGCTCCTCTCCTGGTGGGATGTGACTGCTGCAGTCTGTCCTTGCTCCTGGTAGTGCTGTGGGCCAAGGGCATTCCTCTCCTGGGGAAGACTGTCCTCATGAGCAGCCTGCAGTGGTGGCAAGAGGCTGTGCCTCTCTTTCCACACTTTTGGCACAACTCCTTTCCTGCTTCTGAGGGATCTGGCAGCTTCAGTGTTTCTTTAGGGCTGGAATCACTTGGTCTGGCTAAGTCACTTGCTGAGTGTCTCATTTAGAGTCCCTGGGTAATGGGAGGGCTTCCCTGCAGCTGAGATGGGAGCTTGAACATCTTTCTGCAGTGTCAGGCTCCTTGGGGATGGATAGACTGCTCTCAGCATGTGGATTTTAACACATCCACCTGCACAAGGCTTAGGAATTCCTGCTAGTCCAGGACAGGCCTTGCCCTCCTGGGGCTGGAGGCATCAGCCTCCTTCTCCATCACCCATTCTCGTGGTGGTTCCTGCTGGGTGTCTGTGGCACTGTCCATCACCTTTCTCCTTAATACCTATCGGGAGTCGTAATTCACTGTCTGAATTGTAAGTCATAATTCACTGATCAGAGCTACCCAAGAGGGATTGCAGGATAATCTGCATAATAATGTCAGGGAATTAGTCAACTCCTGAAGAATATCTGAGCAGCTGGCTATAAGCCATGAGTGAATGTGACTTAAATATGTAATTAGTGTATTCCAAATAAATTTCTGGGGTAAGCCTCCAAATACCCATCTGTTGAGTTTCTTCCCCTGCGTACCACCTCTCTCCTTTTGGGAAAATAAGTTGGATTTCTTCCCCAGGTGCCCTCTGCATCTTCCCTTCCCAGCAGAATAAAGCTGTACTTCTTCCTTGAATGCTGGTTGTTTGTGTGCTTGGTTCAGGGGAGGAGTCCTGCAAGGGGAGCTGCAGCTGCTTCTGCTCAGGAATAACCTCTCGGAGCTCTTGCTTGCACACTGCCGTGCTGATACCTTCCTCTCCACGAGCTGTGAGGTGTGGGTTGGTTTGCACAGCTTTCCCAGGGAGCAGCTCGAGCACAGAGCCTGGGGGAGTGCAGCTCTGGGGGTTTTCTCCAGCCTGGAGCTGAGTTCCCCTTGCTGCAGTGTGTGGGAAGTCACGACTGATGGCAGGAGCCAGGGGTCCCTCCCTGCATGCTTGGAAAGTCCTGCTTCAGTTTGTGTGGCTACCCTGGGAAAGGTCTGCTTGGCAACCACGGAGGCTCAGAGGCTGCTGGCTCCTGGCTATATTTAGTTTTAACCAAGTTCTGGAGGAGGGGAAGGCTTTTGCTGGAGAAGGCATCCTGTTGCTGGGAGTTTGCTGCGGCTGAATCACCAGCAGTGTTGGCTTTGGCTTGTGCAAGGTGTGCCAGGATGAGGTGGATGTGGAGAAGGTGCTGAGCATAGACAAGGAGCTCTGGCACAGCTCTCCTGTTCCTGCAGATGAGTTGTGTCATGTAAGCCATAGCTAGTGATGGGATTCACATCCTCCAGCTTGTGTACTGGGATCACATCACCTTTCTCAAGTCATGCTCTGGGCTTCCTGGAGAAGAAGCAATTGTCTTCTTCCCTGGGAGCAGCAATTTGGAATTGGCAAAAGAAGGAATCTGAGCCCAGGCTGCCCCTTCAAGTGGGTGCTAAGTGCATGTTGTCAGCATGTGTCCCTCCATCCAGAATGGTGAACACTAGCACCGTATTTCGTTCTGATCTTTCTCTGACTGAGCATCTGTTGGTCTCCCCAAAACCTGGCTGTGCTAATTACAGTAATTTCACTATTATAAGCTGCACCTGATTATAAGCCGCACCTCCTGGTAGCTGGGTAGACCATGGGATTTGTCCATATATAAGCCGCACTTTTTTTTTTTAGCGAGGATCCATGTGTAACAAAGTAACAAATTAGTAACAGAATCGCTGCCAGCTGGGTTTGGTGTCAGGTGCTCAAGTTGCAAACAGTTTTCATAGACCAGCAAAGCCTTTAAAGGCAGCCCCAGGCGCCCTCCCTCCCAGCTCTCACTTCTGGGTTGGCATTTCACTGGGATTTGTTCATAAATAAGCTGCACTACTGGGGTAGGCTGGATTCTTCAATGAAAAAGGTGCGGCTTATAATAGTGAAATTACTGTACCAGTTCTTGATGGATCTTTTCACAGTCACATGTGTGTGCTGTGCTGCTTTGGAAGAAAAGGGAGCAGGGAATGTCATTTATTTGGAGGGACACTTCCTGAGGCTGGGAGTTTCTGTTCCTGTTGTGTAGGGGAGTTTCCAAGCTGTGTGTTTCTGGTTTTTCTTCCTCCTTAACAGTGGGTGTTTATCAGCCAAGGGGAAAAAACTGCATGTCCAGCTGTAGGAGTTGTTCAGGTTGGCATCAGGGACTCCCCTCATGAGACACTGTTGTTCCTATCACAAATGATAGTGAGAAAAGAAAACATCTTTTCTTAGACCTTGCTGAAGTTCACTGCCCTACTAAGGCAAGCTGAACATGCCCTGTCCCCCTCTGTCCTGCTGCACTTAAAGCAGGTGTCACATGTTAGCAGTGCCTGGCCCACACCTGCAGGACCAAGGTGACAAGTGTGCCTCTTCCCAGAGCCAGGAGCTGATATCCCTGCTTACCCAGGCAGTATGGGGTGCTGAAACTGAGCATCTCCTGGTGCTGCGAGCAGGATGTCCTCGTGGTTGTCTTTTTCCACCACTTCTGCCAGCTCTCCAGAGCTCACCAGGGAAAAGGGAGGGGTCCACTCTGTCTGCCAGGCTGCTTTTTCCAAGAGGCACCATCCACCTTGGAGCCCTGGAAGGCAAAAGCAGCTGGGATACAATCTGCTCCTCATCTGGAAACTTGGAGGGAGGACATGTTCCTGTCTCTCGCTGCTTTGGGGTACTTTCTCCTTGTCCAACCATCAGGTGTCTCAAATTGAGGTATGGAGCTTAACAATGATTTTCAGAGCTCATGGAAGCTCTTTTCCACTTGCCAGAATCCATAGGCCAGATATTAGTGTGCATAAGGCCATTTGTCTGATGCTCTCAAATGATTTTATAGCCAATACACATGCTGAGGTCCAAGGGAAGAGAGTGAATGCAAATCCATGTGTTGCTTTCACCGATTGAAAGGAAAGAAGTCCTGCTCCCTCCTCTGGGCTGGCAAAAGCAGTTTCTGGTGCAGATCCACGTGGAACCTGGGAATCTGTCTGGGTGGCTGTGCTGAAAGCTGGTTCATTCCTAATGGCAAAGGGCCTGGGAAGTTTGTTATCCTCGGCAGCTGTAGCCAAGAATGAGCCCTGCTGCTCTGTGTGCAAGCAGTGGTATCTGGGGGAGTGAGCGGGCAGGAAAAGTGGGAAAGAGGCACTGAGCACATCCTGGTTTTGCAAAACCATGTGGATAAGCAGTAGGGCTGAGAAGGATTTGGGGAGTGGGAGAACCAAGGAAAGGGAAAGCAGACTCCAGCCTTGACTCTGTGTGTGGAAGGGCAAGTGACTGGCACAGAATTGCAGGGCTTTGTTCTGGGTGGGAGCAGCTTGCTGCAGGGCAGGGCTGCCAGCGTGCCTTGGGAAGCATGTCCTGCCTGCTGGGAGAGGCAGGACAAGAAGGTGGGATACTCAGGAGACCCCATCCCTGACCCAAAACCCAAACTGGTGCCCAGGGCTGCTGTGGGTCAGCTGGAGCTGGTTCTCTCCACAGCAGAGCTGTTTGTGAGCCAGGCTGGGGATGACTCACAGCACAGTGGTGACAGCCAAGTCAGGTCAGCCTGGCCTGGAGGGAAGAGATGCTCTCTGGAGAGGGGAATGCTGTCAAATCTTCCAGCCTCTCAAGCAAACAGCCTTGCCCTCTGCCTGTCAGGGTGACCTCCTCTGGCAGACATGTGTTCCCTTCCCTGTTCCCTCTCCTCAGTGCTGTCTTCAGCTCTGCAGCTGGAGGTTGCCAGCCAGGTATGGAGCACATGGCTGAGCCACCCAGGAGGTGAGAGCATGGAAAGAGCCACTGGCAGGCTGGGGTAGGCGGGTTGGGGCAAGCATGCTGCTCTTTGCAAGGCACAGGACTCAGCAGAGCAGGGCCAGGAGCAGCTCGGCTGGGCATCTGCAGCATCTCAGTGTGATTCCCTGAGTTGGAGCAGCTCCCTTTGGAACAGCTGCTTTGCCCCAGGCAGTGGATGCCATGGGGCAGGAGGAGAGCAGTCCCCAGCCAGCTTGGTCTTGGCTCTCACTGGCTGGGGCAGTGCTGGCTGCCAGGCAGCGATGCAGTCAGCACCAGTGCATTGCACAGCAGCCAAAGACTGCCATGACTAAGGAGAAGAGACTGCAGCAGGCTTTGGGATTTGTCCCCCAAGCTGTGCTCTGGGTCGTGTTGCAGTGATGGCCACAGAGCCAGTGCCAGCCACCCTCTCCCAGCCTGCTCCCTGTGCAGTGTGAGGTGCCCTCTCCCTGTGCCAGCAGCACTCGGCAGCGGGTGGCCACGTGGCTCCTGAGCCGCTGACTCTGCAGTGCCTTGAGCCTCGCTGTGCCAACAGGCACCAGGATCTGCTGGCTCCTCCCAGCCCTGGCAGCTGTGGCAGAGATCCCTGATAAAGTCTCTCTTCTTCATGTCTTCCCATCCTGGGCTTTGTTTGCTCTCCCTCTGAGGGCTGTCTTGTGCTGTGGTGGGGTTTCTGCACTGGAGCAGAGCTGAGGAAGCCAATACTGCTTTCTCAGGGAGGAGGCTCAGCCCTAGTGCCCATGGGGAGCTGCCTGGCAGGCTGGAGTGCCTGGGGCCCCTGGGCATGTGGCTGAGCCCAGGTAGGAGCCAACTGTTTTTCTGCTGCCGCTTGTGCCCAGAATAGGAACTGTGGGCAGGCTGTAGGGGCGGAGGAGAGGGTGGCAGGCAGCAAACTTGGTGCTGCTGTCACACTAAAGAGTACCATGGTGATGCCTCTGGAGCACTTTTCCCTCAGTGGCTTTGGGAAAACCACAGACTCTTGGCTGGAGATGCAGCAAGCAGGCAGGGGTGTTACCTGGGGACATCTTCCCTGTACCACTTAAGTGTAACTTGCTGCTGATGTGCTTCCTTTGCTGTTCCTTTCCCAGTCATCAGTGTGCTCCAAGATTGTCCAGCTGCTGGGCCAGAACGAGGTGGACTATCGCCAGAAGCAGGTGGTGATTGTGAGCCAAGACAGCTTCTACCGGGTCCTCACCTCAGAGCAGAAATCCAAAGCACTCAAAGGCCAGTTCAATTTTGACCACCCAGGTAAATGGAGAATGGTGAATGGGCTGGAGCAGCAGCAAAGAGCCTGCATGGACACTGGGGCTCTGAATCCTCCTGGGACAGGAGTGGGTGGCTTAGTTAAGCTCTTGTGGAGCTGGTTGCATCACTGGCAGGATGGCTGGGATCACCTGTGTGTCATCCCCCCATGTCTCTTGGGAAAGAAGTGAGGCGGAGTGTTTGGGATGAGAAAGAGCAGGTTGTAAACCCTCAAACTCCTTAAGACCCTCCTCTTCCTGCAAAAACATTCCGCAATTTGAAGGGATCTTAAAGGTTGTCTTGTTCCAATACCCTTCACCTAGAGCAGGCTGCTAGGGAACAGATTGGTTTTTGGTGCAGCTGAGTCAGGCCCGGAGGTGTCTGGTATCTGGCCTGGCAGAGTCCCTGAAGCCAGCAGCTCCATGTCCCTCCTTCAAGCAGGGAACCAGCTGTGCAGCTGTTCTGCCAACCCTTCCACCGAGGGGCCCTGCCCTGTAACTACAACAGGAGCTCTTTGAGCCATCTCTGGGCTCACTGGGGAAATTCCAGAGCTGCTGTCCCTTCGTCCCCACGAGGACAATGGCCAGAGGCAGTGAGAACTGAGCAAACAGAGCCCGTCTGTCTGGCAGCTCAGTGCTGGAACACTGCTGCAGTCTCTCTCCAAGGGCTGGAGCCCTGGAGGAGATGCCTTCCTGTGCCTGGGCTGTCAGCACTGCTGTACAAGGACAGTATTGATCTCTGCAGACCAAATCCCAGGCTGGTGCAGAGCCACAGAGCCCCGTGGCTCTGGCAGAGCTGGGCCCTGCCTTGTCCCTGGGGAGGTGCAGGGCTTTCCTCCCAAATCTGTGCATCTGTCTGTCTGTCCCCAGAACTGGTGCCAGTTACTCTGGCTTGGGTGAAGCTCAGCGTCTGGCGGGTGGGAGAGGTTGCAAAGCTGCCTCAGGTAACGTTTCCTCTCTCCTCAGATGCCTTTGACAACGAGCTGATTGTGAAAACGCTCAAAGAGATCACAGAAGGGAAGACGGTCCAGATTCCTGTCTATGACTTTGTCTCCCACTCCAGGTCTAACAGCTGCTCCTGCCTTGCCATGCCTCTGCTAACGCTCTGTGGTGCTGCCCTGCCCTCCCCAGACTCCTGCCCTCTGCTTGGGTGCCTAACCTGCCAGCACGGAATTTCCATCCTAACTCCTCCAGCCCCGAGTTAGAGCATCCTAGGCAGATACAGGCACAGACTGAGGGTCTGGAAAGCTGTGTAGCCACCCATCAACATCCAGGCATCATTGCCGGGGGG